>CM053774.1:54546434-54678549 GCA_028658325.1 Potorous gilbertii | reverse complement strand
TCTTCAGTGAGCTTTTGCACCTCTTTTTCCACTTGGCTAATTCTGCTTTTGAAAGCATTCTTCTCCTCATTGGCTTTTTGAACCTCTTTTGCCAATTGAGTTAGCCTATTTTTCAAGGTGTTATTTTCTTCAGCATTTTTTTGGGTCTCCTTTATTAAGGTATTGACCCGTTTTTCATGCTTTTCTTGCATCTCTCTCAATTTCTCTTCCCTTTTTCCTCCACCTGTCTAACTTGATTTTCAAAATCCTTTTTGAGCTCTTCCATGGCCTGAGTCCATGGGATACCTATTTCAGATGTTTGGGATACAGAGGCCTTGACTCCTTTGTCTTTTCCTGATGGTAAGCATTGTTCCTCCTCCTCAGAAAGGAAAGGAGCTAATATCTTTTCACCAAGAAAATAACTTTCTATGGTTTTATTTTTTTCCCTTTTCTGTGTGTTTTCCCAGCCAGTTACTTGACTTCTGAGAGTCCTCTCCACCCCTGGCCTATATCTACCCAGCTAGTGCTTGGGGTCTGAGATTCAAATGCTGCTCCCCAGCCTCAGGACTTTCGGCAGCAGGCCTGGCTGCTATTCAGGGTAAGATTAAATCAGGTTCTCAGGTGGGGGCAGGGCCGCCTCCCAGGCTCAGTTCCCTCAGGGGGTTTATGCAGAGACCTTCTGTAATGGACCTGCTGCCGAGCTCCTGCCTGCTCTGGGAGCCTCTGCCCGCCCGCTGCCGATGCCACTACCTCTGCCGCTGCCGCTGCCTCCCAAGGGGTCTGAGTGCTGGAGACACCCCGCTCCCCTCTCAGCCCGTCTCTCTCACTGACCTGTGAGTCTGTGGGTGGAGGGACCTTCGTGGCTGCTGGAGAGTCCATCCCTGAAGCCTGCTTGGTTCTGCTCGCTCCTCTCAGGGCCGTGCGGCCAGGCCAGGGCAGGGGAGGGCTCCGCTCTCGCCCGGTGCGTGATGGACCTTTGGGATCGGTTTTTCAGGGCTCTCTGGAACGGAAATCTCCTTCACTGTGTTGCTGCGCGGCTTCCACTGTTCCAGAATTTGTCGGGAGTTCTTTTTAGAGGAAATCCATGGGCTGTGGGTTCGGGCCTAGCATAGGTGAGTCTTTCTATTCCGCCATCTTGGCTCCACCCCCCCGGAGATTCTTTTAGAAGAAGGATTAGACTTGTTTTGCTTGGCCTTAGAGAGGAGAATTAGAACCAATGGATGGAAGTTACAAAGCATCAGATTGCAATTCTATACATGGAAGAAATTTCTAGGAATGGGCAACCTTGTGAGGCAAAGGATGGGAATGTGAAAAAGCACCTACCCCTTCACTGGGGATTCAAGCAAAGGATAAATAGAAATGTTGTAGTTAGGCAGGATTTGAATATATGAAAGTCTCTAGGACTTTTTAAAATGCAAGGATTCTATTATTTCTTAGCAAAAAGAGAAATGAAAACATAACCATAAGAGCACATCCAGCCTGGGCAGCTATGGGATATGGAAAGACTCACCTTCCTGAGCTCCAATCTGGCCTCAGACACCTACTAACTGTGTGATCCTGGGCACGTCACTTAACCTTGCTTGCCTCAGTTTCTCATCTATAAAATGAGCTGGAGAAGGAAATGACAAACCACTGTAGTCCCTCTGCCAAGAAAAGCCTAAATGCAGTCAGGAAGAGTCAGACATGACTGCAAAGACTTGACAAATGCCTGATATTGATTCTTTGCTCATTTTTCTTTAAGATGGGACCTGGATGAAATTTCCTAACTTGTTTTCATTAGGCCGTGCTGTTGTCTTCTGTGATAACATGTGCTGCTCCTGTGTTGTGGCCTTTCCTTCCTTTATCCCATTCTAGGCCAGCACTTGCTTTCATTCACATATTGTGGCAGTTTAAACAACTGAAGACTTTGTCTGATGTTTCTATCCTCCTCCCAGTTTCTGCCCTTAGCAAGAGCTAAGTCAAAACTGATACCTTTAAGCAGCGATGGATTGGAATCTGATATCCAAACCCTAATAGATTTTTCCATTTTGCATATGGTGATTTGAGAGTGCACCCCTGGTCTAAGATATTTGGGTAAACTAAGAATGAAGAACTGGAAAGTTGTAAAGTTTTAGGGCCTCCTTTGGTTCGTGTGGAGGGCTGTGTTTATTTACAGACACCTTTAGAATCTGTAAATTATGAGGGAGAGCCTCAATAAGCAAAGATAACACCAGGCTATGACTCCTAATTCTTACAGGCTTGGCAGCTTGGTGGAGCATGTGCCGCTTCCGCTGTTTCACTCTTTAAGTGAACTTTATTGCTTTGTGTAGTGAAAGAATTTTCTTGAGAGAGAGGTACCTGCTTCTTAGGAGATAAGGAGAGTTACTTGTTGGGATAAAGTCTCCCATAAAAGAATAGGCGACAAGACTTTGTATACAAGGAACTGTAATCTTTTTGATTGGGGGACAGGGAAAGAGGAATTAAATTGACAAAGATTTAGAGAATTTCCTTCACTCCCCAATAACATGAAATGGACTTAAGCCAAGTCCTATAAAAATAGTAACCAAGAAAAATTGTAGAAGGGAAGATCATGGGGCAGGGAGTCAGAAAACCTGGGGTTCCATTACAGTTTCTGTTACTTAGTTTGACAAATCATATTTCAGGGCCTCATTGTCTTTACCTATAAAATATCTGCCCCTTGACTTCTCAGAGTGAAGAGCCCCGGGGATCCTGGGATCTATTTGAGGAGCTACCACATTACTTTGCCAAGGCCTCTTCTACCCCTTTCCAACGCTAGCTTTCTTCTACGTATTGGCTTCTCCCAATAGAATGTGATTCCCTGAAGGCAGAAACTGATGTATTTGCTTGGTTTGTATCCTTAGTGCTTATCACATTGCCTGACATTTAGTAAATACTTAATAAGAGCTTTTTTCATTTATTCATGAAGCTCAATTGAGAATGTTTTGAAACCTTTAAATTGTTGAAAGATATCATTATTGTAAAATAAAACACGTAGTACCTTAAATTGCCCTATCATGAAATATCATAGTTAGTTGATATTAAAGTAACCACTGAAGACTGCTGATTTAGACACTTTGATTAAAGTTCTTTTTCTCAAAATATCCATGTGTCTGACAGGAAAAGAAATATTTTAAGGGGATACTGAGTAGTTTGGGGTAAACTCTTTTATAGAACTCTATAAAGGAACTGAGTGGTTCAGTGGATAGAGTGCTGAACCTGAAGCCAGCAAGAGTGGAGTTCAAATCTGGCCTCAGATGCTTACCAGCTGTGTGATCCTAGGCAAGTCACTTAACCTCTGTCTGCCTCAGTTTCCCAAATTGTAAAAATGGGGGTAATAATGACATCTACCTCCAAGAGTTACTGTAAAGATTAAATGAGATAATATTTGTAAAGTAGTACTTAGCTCAGTGCTTGGAACACATTAGGGACTTAATAAATGCTTTATTTCTTTCCTTACTCCTCTCTCTCTCTCTCTCTCTCTCTCTCTCTCTCTCTCTCTCTCTCTCTCTCCCTCTCCTCTCTTCCCTTTCTCTCTCTTCTACTTACATAAATTCAAATTAATTCAGAGACCCCCTTTGCTATCTTTACTCTTCAGGAACTCTCTGTAGACATATAATTGCCTCCTCCCACCCCCATTCAATCCAAGAAGGAGGGAGATGGAACAGGAATCCTAGAGAAGGGCCCTGCCCACCACATCCACTCTCAGAACTGACCTGGGCCGTGGTATTTTACATATTCCTTGCGTGAGGTGGGATAGACTGACCTGAACCCCCTCTTACCCCAAGGTATATTGCTCCAAATGAACAAAACCAATCCAGATGAAACTCTTTCTCCTCATTTCTACCCCCATTTCTGCCTCTGCCCCAACTGTTTTGGACCAGTCTAGAGTCTATCACCCCTACATCCTTAGAAAGAATTAACAGAATTTGTCCTTCAGGTAGAATGTGGACTGGTTCACAATTCCAGTGTTCTCTTCTCTTCCCCATGCCTCCTCCCCCATCCTTTCCACAAAGAAAGGACTTCCTTCCAGCCTCAGAATACCCTCTGCCTCCTCTGCGGGCTTCCAGCCTCTGTCTTTATGTCACTCCTCTTTGTGTCTTTCCTTATGTCTGCCTCCAGGCCAGAGCAGGATAGGGTTGACTCACCTGGAGGGAATCATTTGTGAGCCCATGCCTGCCCCTCCTTTCCCATGTGCTCAGGACCCTTAATAAACTGACCCGAAACTCCAAAAAATCATCATAGTGGATAAAGAACTGAACCTGGAGTCGGGAAGACCTGTGTTCAAATCCTGCCTTTGGTGCTTATTAGCTGGGCAAAGTACTCTGTCTGGGCTTCAGTTTCTTCATCTGTGAAATGAGGGGGTTGGACTAGAATAGCTCTATTATCTTTTCAGCTCTAGAATGATTATTCTATTAAAGAATGCTTTGCAAATTGTATTTCATGAGATTTTAAGCTTCTTAAATACAGGGATTCTTCATTCTTGTCTTTATATTACCTGCACCTACCACAGTGCCTTGCGTTTAGCAGATTCATAATAAATATTTGTGGAATTGAATAAACACATTAAATATTATGAATGTGACAACATGTAAGACTTTGGGCTTAAGAAAGATACAATATAGACTCAGGTCTCAAGTTGCTCACACTTCAATGCAGAGAAGAAAGGGCAAAGATGCAAATAACCATGAGACAAGAAAGTGTGTTAAGTACTGAGGTTCAGACAAAGTGTTAAGTGGAATTTGAGAAAAAACCCCACCATTTTCATCTGATAGGTTAAGGAAGGTTTCATAGAGGAAATGCTATGTGATTTGAACCTTGAAAGTCAGTCAATAAGCATTTATTAAGTATCTACTCTGCATCAGGCACGGTGTTCAGCATGGGACAGTTCCTGCCCTCAAGGAGTTAATTTAAGTCATTTAATGGGAGAGACAACATAAAACCAACAAAGAACAAGCAAGTTTTATTTAGGATAAATTAGGGATAATCAATGGGCAGAAAGCTCCAGGATTAAAGGGGTTTGGGAACAGTTTCTTATAGAAGGTAAGATTTAGTTGAAACTTTAAGGAAGCCAGGAGGTGGAGATCAGGAGGTGGAGACAGTATTCTAGGCATGGGGGACAGCCAGTGAAAATGTTTCAATTATGAGATGGAGTATGTTGTATGAGGAAAAGAAAGAAAGGAGGGAATTCAAGTCTTTTTCATTTTATTATTTTTTTTGTTACATTTTGAGTTCCAAGTTTTCTCCTTCCCTCCTTCCCAAGCCCTTATTAGAGAAGGCCAATATTTTATACACACACACACACACACACACACACACACACACATGTATTTCACCATACAATACATACTCCATATATCTGTTTTTCTCTGGAGATGGATAGTATTTTCCTTCATAAGTCCTTCATAGTTAATTTGAAAGTTACTCAGAACCTCTTAGTTGCTCATAATTATTCTTCAAACAATATTGCTCTTACTGTATACAATATTCTCTTAATTCTACTCATTTCACTCTGCATTATTTCATGCAAACCTTGCCCTGTTTTTCTAAAATCAACCTGCTCATCATTTCTTATGGAATAATAGTATTCCATCACAGTCATAAACCACAACTTGTTTGGCCATTCACCAATTGATGAATGTCCCTTCAATTTCCAGTTCTTTGTCATCACAAAGAGAACCACTATAAATTTCTTTTGCCTTGATCTCCCTGGGAAACAGACCTAATTGTAGTATTTCTGGGCCAAAGGGTATACATAGTTTTTTATCTCTTTGGGCATAATTTGAAATTGTTCTCCAAAATGGCTGGATAAGTTCACAATTCCACCAAGAGTGTATGGAGTGTCCCATTTTTTCCCCACATTCCCCTCCAAAATTTGTCATTTTCTCTTTCCATCATTTTATCCAAACTGATAGGCATGAGATGATACCTCAAAGTTGTTTGAATTTGCATTTCTCTAATAAACAATGATTTAGAGCATTTTAATATGACTGTATATATATAGTTTTAATTTCTTTTTCCAAAAACTGCCTGCTCATATATTTTGATCATTTTTTCAATAGGAAAATGATTCATATTCTTATAAATTTGATTCAATTCTTTATATACTTAGATATGAGGCCTTTATTCAAGAAACTGTATATAAAGTTTTATCCCCAATTTTTTGCTTTCCTTTTAACCTTGGCTACTTTTGTTTTATTTGTATTAATCCTTTGTTACTTAATGTAATCAAATTTATCCATTATATGTCTCACATTGCTCTGTATCTCTTCTTTATTCACAAATTGTTTTGCTATCCATAGTTCTGGTAGGTAATACATCTCATATTCTTCTAATTCTTCTAATTTTCATATAATATCTCCCTCTTTATCTAGGTCATGTATCCATTTTGACCTTATCTTGGTAAATGGTGTAAGATAATTGGTTTATACTTAATTTCTCCCAGACTACTTTCCAGTTTCCCAGTATTACTTTTTAACAAATAGCGAAGTCTTATCCCAAAAGCTTAGATCTTTACATTTATTAAGCACAAGGTTACTATGGTAATTTACTACTGGATATTGTATACTTACTCTATTCCACCAATCTACCATTGTATTTCTTAGCCAGCACCTGATAATTTTGATAATTACTGCTTTATAATACAGTTTAGCATCTGGTACTGCTCAACATCCTTCTTTTACATTTTTTTCATTAATTCCTTTGATATTCTTGACCTTTTGTTTTTCCAAATTTTGTCCTTATTTTTTCTAGCTCAGTAAAATAATTTTTAGTTAATTTAATTGGAATGACACTGAATAATTTGTCAATTGTGTTTATCTCATTCTGTTTAATTTCTGTTTCAGAGTTGATTTTAAAATGTAAGTATTTGTGAGTACAAATATATAATTTATAAATATTTAAATGTTTCATTACTCTCTTGCCTGTGCTTCTGACTCTGAATTTCAGGACCAAGTTAGAGCATGTACTTTCTTTTCCCCCTTCCTTATGCTCTCATCCTGTTTGCGTATTGTTTTCCCATGTTAGAATGTAAACTCCTTTAGGGCAGGAACTATCTTTCTTTTTGCCTGTATTTGTATCTGAAGAACTTATGCTTGTTGCTTATTGGATACATGGGATCAAAATTTTTTCTTTTCCTGTTGGGGCATGCAATCAAAAAGTCTGGGAGAGAACTGAATTAGATTATGATGGGAAGGAAGGGCAATACATAGAATCTGTCCCATCTATCTTGGACTGATGCTACAATGGACTCAAAATGGACCAGGAGGAATTACCTTTGGAAATTGTGGGATCTACGTTGTGAATTTAATGACCCAAAACTTCTTTCTGAGAGACCAAATGTACATGAGCACATCATCATTATCCTCATCATTCACCACCACCATCATCATCATTGCTATGATTGTTAAGAATCTTAGCCTGCCTTCTCATTATTTGGAATGGTGTCCCAGAATAATAGAAAAACTCTAGAGTCCACCGGAATCTCTTTCCATTGTGTATGACTATTAGCCCACCCTCCCAGGGCATAGCTATATTAGTATCTATGTTTGATAACCCCTGTGTTTGATACTCAGCTTCCTTGTAAAAACATTCACTGGGCTAGCCCAGTTTCATATGGTGTAGGATGTAAAGATCGTCTTCAGTGTCTTGACCTTCACTTTCTCTGCTCCTATGAAAACAAACCTTCTCCTAGGGTTCTGGTGTTCTTATGTTACTCTTCTGTCATTTGGAAAACTGTACTGAAGAACTCATTCATATTATGGCATCAAGGTCTTAGTATAATTTCTTCCTAGGAGTCTAAGCAGTTGAAAAGCAGACTGAGAGAGGTTGTGATTATCAATGGGATTAGAATGTACGCAGTAATTAAGGAAATGGGTATGGATGTGTGTGTGTGCATATCACACACAGAAGTATGGATCACAAAATAAGAATAGTTATAACAGCTAGCACCTATATAGCACCTACTATGTGTCCAGATACTAGGTCAGTGCTTTACAAATATCTCATTTGATTCTCACAATAACCTTAGGAGATAAGAGTGAACAGAGGGGTGATGGGATCGTAAGATTATAGATCTAGAACAGTAAGAGGTCTTAGAAGTCATCTGGTCCAACCCATTCATTTTATGGATGAGGAAACTGAGGTTTAGAGAAGTTAAATGACTTACCCAAAGTCACATAAACTCCAGAGATGGAATTTGAACTTGGACCTTCTGTTTCTAAATTCATTGCTCTTCTCATGGTACCACAGTGAATAATCTTTTGCTAGGGTGAGGAATGTGAGATTTGAGAAAAGCAGAGATAATCTGAAGAGAAGAGTTGTCATTTAGTTGTGTCTGACTCTTCATGACCCCATTTGGAGTTTTCTTGGCAAAGATGGGTGGTTTGCCATTTCCTTTTCCTACTCATCCTACAGATGAGGAAACTGAGGCAAACAGGGTTAAGTGACTTGCACAGGGTCACACAGCTAGTAAGTGTCTGAGTCCATATTTGAACTCAAGAGCATGAGTCTTCCTGATTCCAGGCCCAGTACTCTATGCACTGCACCACCTAACTGCCTAGGCTAGGCTATAGTAGGTGCTATATAAATGTTAGCTATTTTTATTAGCTCTAAATCTATGCTTCTATTATCCTATGACTCATCCACCCCTACAGAATTGCAGTCCTATATAGCAGTCAATGCTTAACTCAAAGAGTTAGCAAATGCAATCTCAGAATTAGTTTTGAGTAATTTACTCAGCACATTTCAAATTCACCTAATAAAGGCAGCCTTGATGCTACATAGATAAGGAATGGAAGAAAATGTACTGAGACCAAAGGAATATTGTTCTAGAAATCACAGTATATGTGTGAAATTATAAAATTCATTTTCAAGGGTAGCTCATCCACTGGACCTTCAGAGACAGCCCTTCATCTTTCCTCTCACCACACTCTAATTTTCTACTTTCTTGCAGCAGTTAATGGACCACCTACTTCAACCTACTTCAACTGCATTGTCATGAACACAAGGTTGTTATTTAGAAAAAACCCAACCATCTTTAGTATCAGAACAAATTAGATAAATAAAATACTGCCTTCTATTCAAACGTGGCCTTTACGGTATTTTATTAAAGTGATAAATCAAATGGCACCAAGTCTGTGTTTGAGCGAGACTTTTATTGAGTTATTCCACACTTGCCATTATCCAACTTTCAAATCCCTCCTCCCACATTTATGGTTCTGAAACATTACATCAGTGTTGCACTATGGCACTTTAATCTAATACAGCCTTTTAGGGATAAGCATTTACAATACTGGGTCAGGTTATGATCATTTTATGAAGTCATTGTTTTATAGGGACTCATTACCTTTGTTAAAGAGGTTATAACCCTTCTCCTGCATTCTGGTCTCTACCTTCCATCCAGGCATTCCAAATATGTCCTGGGTTTCTGGAATTCTGAATGGTAAGGTTCACTATAGTTGTTCTGACCTGATCCAACCTTTTGTTAATCCTAGGCCATATTTATAACATGGTACCTTAAAACTCTACTCACTATCATGGTGACTTCCCAGACCCAAGCACTCCTCCCCAGGCAATAGTCTCCCATTTATATTACCTTCTCCTACTAGAATACACTTTTCCTGAGGGTAGGAACCATCTTTCTTTTCTGTATTTGGATCGTACTAGCATAGTACTGTGGAACAAGATAAATACTTTATTAAGTATTATCTCTTCCAGTTGATGGGGATGTGGTGTGAGATGATACCTTGGCGGTGGGGTGGGGAAGTGAGGGTTTAGGGTTAGGAGTGCGGTGCCCCATGATCTGGGAAATCTGCATAAAAGTTTTTGTCTCTCCTTCGTAATAGATAAGTCTGATACAACACTATACATATATTTTATGCATTTCTGCATTTCAAATTTTTTTTGCCTTTTCCTGTTGTCTGAGGCTTCCACGAAACTCCCCCCAAATTTCCATCTAATTTCTTATGCTGACCCACAATATATTCAAAACATGACACAGAAAGTCACAATGTGGATGGGATAACTGTAAATGCTTTTTCATTCATTTTTTGGCAATCTGTTTACAGTCACAAATGCTATTTGCTAAGATCTTTAATAAAATCCTTGGTGCTTCAAAGCTAAGGCCCTATCTTCTTGAGCTATGAAGTCATGTTTATAGAATATAGAAAAAAATAAACAAATATGTAAATATCAACAGATCACTTGATAAATCAGTAAATATCACTTGCTGTATTTCCATAGGAATTTGGTATAAAATATTGAAACAGACAGTTTCATGGGAAAATACTTTTGTGTGCTATGTGTCCTGAGATGATGCTAATATCTACTAGTACACTTGTAGACTGTTTCTGAGGGACATTGCTCACTTTATGTTGCATTCAACCCTACCGGGTTTGCGTGAAACAAAACTTTTACAGCAATGTTTCTTCGTATATCTATGGCTAGAAGGTCTAAATGGCAAAAGTTGATCTTTCCAACAGGGATACCTGTTTCTTGCCATCTGTAAAAGTTCATCAATGTCAGTTATCTGTTTTTTAACTGCCCATTTATCCTAAAGTCCTTGAATTTGGGGAATATGGAGAGTATCTTAAAACAAACAATAACAACAAATATCCAGCACAAATATAGACAACCCAAACTTTGTCAGTCAGGTACTGTTTAAAATTCAGGAGAGTGTATTTCGTATACCATAAGACTCTAGAAAGTCAATAAACATCAAGCAAATGTCAGGTTATTTATATATTTATTGGGTCCATGGAACATTTTTTTTTGAGGAGGCCTAGTGACATTTGGTCATCACATTCTTTGAAGACATAACACAGAAGAATGGAGCTATAAATACATCAAAATATTTCAAACATTCGCCTCAGCACAATAAATCTTCTGACATCAGAGAAGAGTGGAAGGTGCTCTGCTCTCAGGCATTTTCTTTGCCAAATGATTCTTTCAACTCTGATGTCCCAGGTAGGTAGAAAGGCACGTTCATTTGATTGGTGTTGGTGGGAGCTGAGCTGTGTGTATGTGTGTGTGTGTGTGTGTGTGTGTGTGTGTGTGTGTGTGTGTGTATGGGTTGGGGGGAGGATGTGATGGGATGTTCCAAACTCTGTGGGATTATTAACCCTCAATTGGACTGAGCTGCCCAAATCTTATCAAGTACCACCTGCAGGTGAAAGCTCTGGTTATGTTCAGGTTTGCAAATTCCTATCCTATGGAAATCCTGAATAAGGATAACCATTTGTGTCAATGTTAAAGTCATCTCATTTTGTGAGCATCTAGGTGGTGCAGTAGATAGAGTGTCTGGCCTTAATAAAAGGCTGGGGAGGTACAACAAGTTGTTGTGAAAGGGAATGTTAATAGCTCCACACTAGTGGACAGAGTGCCAGGCCTAGAGTCAGAAAGACTCATCTTCCTGAGTTCAAATCTGGCCTCAGACACTTATCAGGTGTGTGATCCTGCCTCAGTTTCCTCATCTGTATAAAATGAGAAGGAAATGGCAGGCCACTCCAGTATCTTTGCCAAGAAAACCCAAATGAAGTCATGAAGAGTTGGACATGATTGAACAATACTGAGGACAGAAGGCTGAATCTTTATCTATCTACAGCTTCACTGGAAAGCTATCTGAGGTGCCTCAGAATTTTCCAGCCTAGAATCAGCCCTGACTCAGAGTAGAAATTGTAATCACATTAGAGTTCTACTACTGGTTGAGTGAAAAAAAAATGAAGATGTCCATGTTGGTCTTCTTGGTCAATGACTGTGCCAGATGATTTTCCCCCCACCCTGCCCTTTTTTCATTTCTCATCATAATTATGTGAATCTTTTCCTAATATATCTACCTTAAGTCTTTTAGCCCAATAAACCCATCCAAAATTTTAGGGATTAAATCATTCTCTCTTTCTCTCTCTCCCCCACCCCCACACACACTTCCTCTCCCTCTGTCTGCCTTTATTTCGGGCCAATGATATCTTGTTATCATTGATTTTCCTTGGATTTGAGAATTATAGTTAGTTGGGGGGTGGGGTGGGGAGAGGGAAGCTAGGAAGAGCTGGGGATTGCTAAGCCTGGAGTTGAAAAGACCGAGTTCAAATCCAATCTTGGATACTTACTAGCTGTGTGATTCTGGGCATGTCACTTAAACTCTGTTTGCCTCAGTGTCTTTAACTAGCACACACCTCCTAGGGTTATTGGTTCTTGTGAGGGTCAAATGATATAATATTTGTAAAGCACTTAGTTAAGAAAGCACAATGCAGTTATTCCCTTCCTTATTTCATTTAAAAACACATTCCACAACTTCAACTGTGTTCATAATATGCTATTGAAATACTACCACATAAAATACTATTATTATGTTATACTACATAGTTTATATATAATATAATAAATTATATTAGAATATTAGCTACAATCATGTTAAAATGTTCTCTCATATACTCTGAGCTTCTGGGATGTCAATAATTAAATCATTAATTTAATTTAATTTTTAAAAAAGCCCAACTCTTTAGATTGTGTTTTCCAAGTTGCCCTTCTTTTTGACCCTGTTATCAGTGAATTGATTCTGTGACTCAATTTTTCTGAGTGTAAAATAGATGAGACACTATGGTGTGATGGGGAGAGCTGGTCTTGGAGCCAGGGAGACCCTGTGCTCAAATCCTATTTCTGACACATCCTTGTTCTATGGCCCTGGTACCTCATTTAATCCTCCAATGATCTAGATCAATAATTTCCAATTGTTATCTCATTGGATCCTCACAACAACTGGGGGAGGTGAGTACTTTTATTATCCCTGTACAGATGAGGAAACTGAGGCAGAGGTTTAGTGACTTAGGTCATACAGTAAGTATCTGAGGCTGGATTTGAACTCAGGTCTCCTCGAGTCCAGGCCTGGTGCTGGACTGTGTCACTTAGCTGCCTTCCTGATAAATGTTCATTCCTTTTCACCCCCTTCTCCTTTTTCAGTTATCTTCTATTTGTTCTCCTGCTCCAATCAATCATGTCTTTTATATTTCATTTCCTCCTCTCTGTCCTAAATTTATCCACTCTTCCATGTGGTCTCATATTTATAACTTGTCATATCATTTTCTCCTTCAAATAATTTCTCCTTAAAAATATTCTTCTTCTAAGAAATCTATCCTGAAAAGTAGCAGCAGCCTGGAAGCACTTGTAATTAATTCTGTAATGTAATACACTATTGACCTCTATGTCATGGAAGTGCTTCCCTCTCAAGGTAGTTCTTCTCCTCCAGAGTTTTTATGTAATTTCATTCCCAGCGTGCAAAATTCTTCCACTGATGCAGACAGGCAACTCACCTATAACTTAAATTTTTAGAAATTTGCTAGGGCCACAGAGAGGGTGAGTGACTTGTGCATCAGAAGTCAGACAAATACCCATGTTTTTCTGATTTCTGTAATAAATTCTGAAAACTGTGGTAGTTTAAAGACCATTTTTCAGCTGTTCATGAGAGTCCTCCTGGGTTCTGTTGCCAGTGCTGTCATCCCTAAATAGGCTCATAGATTTAGAGCTGAAAGGGCTTTCAGAAGATATGGCATCTAGCATCCTCATTTTACAGATGAGTTAGTCATGTAGTGCAACTGATGGAGTACCCAGCCTGTAGACAGGAAGACCTGAGTTCAAATTTGACCTCAAACCTTTACTAGTTGTGTAACTCTGGGCAAATCACATAACCTCTGTTTGCCTTAATGTACTAGAGAAGGAAATGACAAACCATTCTAACATCTTTGCCATGAAAACCCTATGGACAATATGGTCCATGAACAGTCAGACACAAACATTTAGCCATAGTGACACAGAGATTAAGTGACAGAACAGGGATTTGAACAGAAGACCTCTGATTCTAAAACCAATGTTCTCTTTGGATGTGCTGATTTGGCAGCAACAGATTTGTGGGTGTCATTTTAGCAAATGCTACAAGTTACTTATCTCTACATATAAAAGTAGTCTCTGTAGGAGTGGAGATGTCAATGGACTTACCTACTCAAATGGTTGTCACCTTATCACCCTTGCTATTGAACAGCTATATAGCCTTTCTATTTTGCCTTCAAAAAGTAATATTTTAATTTTTCTTTTGATACTATTACATATGTATATAGATATATATGTATCTCACATTATAGCAAGAACCTATTAATTCAAACCTAATACAAAATTTTCAATAATTCAAACAGAAGATGGTTTGAAACATTATTTTGCTTTATATGTGATAAAAAATTAATAAGGAAAAAATATATCATGGCACATATTTAACCTATTACACAAGATTGTTTTGAAGTCTTTTAGGAACATCTATTTACATGTCAAAAACTGGTATAGTGATCTTTCTAATTTACTTATTCAAGCACATCTCCAGGGACCTCTACTTCCTAACATTTGGTCATCCTATGATTAGCACACTTGTTTTGAAAAAAATTTAAAAAATTAACAAGGATTTATTTTTCCTGCCTCCCCACTTGCCATAAAAAAATAATCCTTTGCAACAAACATGCATAGGACAGCAAATAAATTCCTTCATTGTTTATGTCTAAAAATTACAGGGTATCCCAAAAATCTTGGCACAGGTTGTAGTGCCAATGTGATATTCACAATGCCTAAGGTGGCTATGAATATGCTGGTACAGTTCTGAATTGCAAAATACAACAGACTTTCCACATGGAAAATAGAACCAAAGCATTTATTCAGACACCAGAAAGTCAGATCCCAACACCAGAAAGTCAAATCCATCATACTAACAAAAAAAAGCTATACACAATATAGAGGACGACATCATACCCAAATCTTTACTCTGTTAGGCTTCACACAAAACAACTCCCTTAAACAAATCACAAACAAGTTCTCTTAATGCTAGCCAGCTGCCTTTCCCAGCTTTGACTCCTCTCTGACTAATTTCCTTTCAGTTCTGCTCCAGCTCTGTCTTTTCCTGTTTCACCCTTAGTGCTTCACCCCATTCTGTTTTGTGTGACAGACTCATATGACTCAGGGTTCCATGGGGCAGGTGCTAATAAATGGGAAAGATCTTCTCATTTAAATTACCATTACACAGGTTTAAGATTTCATAGCTTAAAATTGCACCAAGACTTTTGGGACACCTTGTTTTGTGATTACATTTCCAGTCCTTTACCTCTTGGTGAGGAATTGGATAGCATGTTTCATCACTGGTTCTCTGTCAACCAGTCGTGACTGTTCATTGCATTGATCAGAGTTCTTAAGTTTTTCAAAGTTGCTTATCTTTATATTATAGTTATTGTATGTATTATTCTCTTTACCGTGCATCAATTCATACAAGTTTTATCAAGTTTCTCTGAAAGCATCCCTTTCATCATTTCTTTTGGTGCAATAATATTCTTCACATTCATATGCCAGAATTCATTCCCTGAATTGACATACAACTCTTAGTTTCTAGTTATTTGCCACCACAAAAACAAACTTGATGGTATAAATGATTCCTTTTCCTTTCTTTAATCTCTATTCCTAGTAGTGGTATCACTAGGTCAAAGGGTATATACAGTTTTGTGACTTTTTCAATTAATGTATATTCTAATTTCTCCACTAATATCCTACTCTGATGGAATTTTTTACATTTGAAACTGTCAAACATCTTTTAACAATAATAGGCAAAGTCTCATACAAATGTGGTATCAGCATTAAAGACCTTGCTGCCTTAGAGAAAAATCTTATATACAAACTCCTAGAAAGAAAGGTCGATTCCTTAGCCACTAGGGAAGTACCAAATATAGTCATAGCACACAGCTAGTGAATAGGAGAGAAAACTCAGGAAATGATACACAGTTCTTTGGGTTTTTTCCAATTTCCAATTAAATTCTAATTATTTTCCAATTAAAAATAGGAAATTAATGTTTACTATTAATATCCATAGTTCAGTTTATAGATCAAAGAGAAATCATGCCCAGGTTGGTAAATCTCCTAGAGATATCATATCTAGCCTCCCAGAAATCCTCCACAGGGATTTCTGGAGGAAAGTCCCTGCTTTCTGCTTTCCAGATCACATGTTAATGCTCTAATAGCAGTAGGGCATGCAGACAGTTTCCTTCTTGTCATATAATTGACTGATTTCCTGCTTTTCCAATCACATATCTTTTTTATTGTTTCTCCCCACTCCCCTCAGCAATCAGGGTCAAGTGACTTGCCCAGGGTCACACAGCTAGTGTCTGAGACTAGATTTGAACTCAAGTCCTCCTGACTCCTCATGGTGCTCTATCTGTTGTGCCACCTAGCTACCCCTGTACTGCTTTCATAGGTTGGGATTCTGCCTCAGGAGGCAGAGGTATTGATGTGATTTCATCCACTGTGATGGTAACAACAAAACAAAACTGATCCTTGTGTAGACATTTAAGGATGGTGGGATGTGGATTTAGCACTCTTGGTATTGATAAATGAATTCGTTTAGAAGAAAATATATAGTGTCATGGAAACAATGGACATGACCTTAGACAGACTTCAAGAGATAGTGAAAGATAAAAGGGCCCTGGCCTTCTGTGGTCCATAGGGTCACAAAGAGTTGGATACAACTGAATGACTGAATAACAACAATAGAAATGAAGAAAAAAATATCAATTTCTTCTAGTAAATATCGTTGTTTCTTGAAAATATGTCAGTTTGAATTACTTTTAGTTATCTGACTAGAGCATCTGTGAACTGCTTTTGAAAGAAATACTTGGTATAGCAGAGCCAAGAAAATAATATACTTAATGACTACAACAATGCTAATGGAAAGGACAACCACACACAAAAAATCAAAAGTGAGTATAGCAAAATTATAAATATCAAGTATGACTCAAAGGAAGAGACATGAGAGGATACCCTCAACCCATACCTTCTGGGAGGTGGGATGTCCATGAGTTTTGTACATTGCACATGTTTTCAGATTTTTTCAGCGCATTGGTCAGTTATGTTGACTCTTCCTCTTTTAATTTTTTTTTGTCTTTCAAAATTACAATTTGTTATATGGGACGACTTTATGGGAGAGTAAGGGTAGAAGGACATGGGGGAAAATGCGATTGAACCCAAAAAGCATCAATAAAAACTTATTTTTTTTTTTAAAAAGACAAAACAAACAACACTGGGTAATTAAAAAAACCTACAAACTACTACATTCCTCCCACCTAACCCCCAGGGCTGCTGAAGCTACAGTTGGTGGCATGAGGGTGTTTCATATGTCACTACTGAAAAATGCACTTTATATGTATCTAACAAAACTGAAGAGATTTTGTAGAAATTTGAGAGAGGAAAGTTAATTTATGTTCCTTGATGGCTGAAGTTCTTTGACTTGGAATATCTGCAATAAATTCTATTAAGATGGCACCTAGGTGGCACAGTAGATAAAGCACCAGTCCTGGGGTCAGGAGTACCTGAGTTCAAATCTAGCATCAGACACTTGACATTTACTAGCTGTGTGACCTTGGGGAAGTCACAACTCTTATTGCCTCCCCCAAAAAGAAAAAAAATGGCATGTTTACTAGGTCCCACTCCCTTTCCTCTTCCATAATTGCTTTCAGACTTTGAGGATAACTCAATCAGTTGGTTAATCATCCTCCAAACTTTCATTAAGTGCCTTTTTGAATGGCATCAAATAGAGCTTTGTCCACTGTGTTTCACAATAACGATATATAGATATATAAAACATCCAAATAATAATAGCACTTACTAGCTGTGCCATCCTGGGCAAGTCAATTAATCTCAATTGCCTCAAAAAAAGGAAACAAGTAAATTGCAAATCAATCTTATCTGTTTTATTATATTTTTATTTTGTTAATTATTTCCTAATTAAATTTTCATTTGATTCAGGCACACCTTAGAATGTTTTGGATTGCAGGGTGCATACATACATTGTACTTTAAGATTTTCAAATAGTATTTCATTTTATTTTCACAACTCTGTGAAGTAGGTACTGTTATTACCATTCCCATAGTATAGATGAGAAAACTGAGGTGCACAGTGGTTAAAGGATTTCCTTGTGGTTACAGCTAGTAAGTATATGAGGCAGGATTTGATCTCAGGTTTTCCTGATTCCAGGACCAGCATTCTACGTAACTGCCCTAGTAATAAACTATGTTCTTCTTGCTCTTCCCTGGTGACCTAAAGGCTTGGAAAAAGGAATAGAAGAGGGGTAGACCACCCTGGGAGTAAAATGAAGAGTGTTTAACCACAGTTTATAATTCTCCACCTGCTCTTAAATGAGTTCTTCCTTTCTCCAAACTTCTAAGGTTGTACTAGAATAAAACGTGACCAGTTTTTAGAAGAAACATTTATAGGGACCATATATTGAGGGGGAAGTTATTTTTACTTTCAGTGTCTGGGTCCCCTAGGGTCATAACTTGTCTTCAACAGCACTCAGAAGTTATTTATTTTAAAATTATTTTCCTTTTACTTTAGTAGTATGTGCTATCTGTTACAAAAGATAGCAATGGTGGGGAAGGCACCACAAATGTGTATGTAAGTTATTAATGTCAGCATGATACTAGAGGCTTAGACATTTTTTCATCATACTCTATGTAAAAGAAGTTCTATCTGTCAGTCAGTTATTAAGCATTTATTAAGAATCAACTATATGCCAGGCAATGTACTAAGTGCTGGGGATACAAAGAAAGGCAAAAAATGTCCCTACCCTCAAGCAACTCACAATTTAATGGAAGAGACAATGTACAAACAACTATGTACAACCAAGGTATGCACAAAATCAATTGGAGAAAATCAGTAGAAAGAAGACGTTAGCATGAGGTGGATCAGGCAATACTTGTTGTAGAACGTAGAATTACAGGTGGGAACTGAAAGATTCCAACAAATCTTGGAGGATGAGATGAGGAGGCAAGGAGAGTTTTCCAGGCATGGGGGATGGATGATCAGGGACAATGTCCAGAGTTGGAGATGGAGTGTTTGTTTTGAGGAACAGCAAATAAGTCAGTGTAATTTACCTGCTAAATATATGGTGGGAATGAAGTATAAGAAGACCATAAAGTAGGCAAGGCCAAGGCTTTGAATGCCCAGGACTTTATATTACATCTTGGAGGGCATCAGAAACCACTAAATTTATTGAATGAACTTTAGTAATTGGTAAAAGTTACAAATCAGAGCTTGATTTGTTCTTTTGTTGATTTCTGGTCTTAATAAAGTGATGGAGAAAATAAGAATGCAGATTAAACTTAAAAGTGTGTCTTCTGTATATTTTCCCCTCAGAGAGCAGGTTGTTAAACATTTACCAGCATACCATGGGGAGAAAGAATGAGGATAATGAGTTCAGTTTTAGACGTTGATTTGAAGATGGCTCATTTGATTTAAAGCTGGGAGAGATTGTTGTTATTCAGTCATTCAGTTGTGTCCAACTCTTTGTAACCCCATGGACCAAGAAGATCAGGCCCTTTTATCTTTCACTATCTCTTGAAATCTGTCCAAGGTCATATCCATTGTTTCCATGACACTATATATCCATGTCATCCTCTTCCATCCCCTTTTTCCTTTTGCCTTCAATCTTTTCTAACACCAGGGTCTTTTCCAATGAGTCCTGTCTTCTCATTATGTGGCCAAAGTATTTAAACTTCCAGTGGATAGCCTGAATTAATTTCTTTAAGTATTGATTGATTTGGTCTTCTTACTATGCAAGGGACTCTCAAAAGTCTTCTCCAGCACCACAATTTGAAAGCATGGACTCTGTCACTCACCTTTCCTTATAGTCCAACTCTCACATTCACACTTCACTACTGGAAAAAAAACATAGCTTTGACTATATGGACCTTTGTCACCAGGATGTCTCTGCTTTTTAGCATTCTGTCCAGATTTGTCTTAGTTTTCCTTTGAAGAATTAAGCATCTTTTAATTTCATGTCTGCAGTCACTATGTGTAGTGATATTTGAGCCCAAGAATATAAAATCTGATAATACTTCCATTTTTTATCCTTCTATTTGCCAGAAGTAATGGAACTATTTGCTAAGATCTTAGTTTTTTTTTGATGCTAAGCTTCAAGTCAGCTTTTATACAATCATCGTTCACCCTCATCAAGTAGCTTCTTTATTCTTAATTCAGAGAAGTAGAAAACAATAGAATGGGAAAGACAAGAGATCTCTTCAAGAAAACTAGAGATATCAAGAGAATGTTTCTTGCAAAAATGGGCATGATAAAATAAAAATGGTAGAAAGGGTCCTTAGAGATCACTGAATTCTGCCTCCTGATTTGAAGATGTGAAATGGAGTCTGAGAGTTAAATAACTTCCTCAAGGGCATTTGGGTACTAAGTAGCAGAGAGCTAGGAATACATTCCAAGCCATCTGACTCCATAATCCTATAATCTTTCCATTATGCCAGTCTTTCATCCTGGAGAGACATAACATTTCATACAGTTTGGCATTTTGAGGACCTTGACCCTGAGCCTTGAATTTGTAATGTTTTCACTAATAGCAGAAAGGTCAAATAATTCTGTTTTTTGGTTAATTAAAAGCGGTAGCTATGCATGTATGCTCATTAACTGGGAATTTTGCAGGAAAATCTCAGAGACCATAAAATACTACATTTTCTGTGTTGTTACTTTTTCAAATATGTACCTGACAAAAGCTCATAAAAGGCTTCCTCTTTGGCTATGTTGGTTTTGTTGAAGATAGTTTCCAGGTGACCTTAGCCAAGAATATCATCTCTTCATATGGGCCTTTCTTCCCTGAAGAAACAGCAAATCAAAACCTTCTTTTTCCTGGTACCCTGCAGTGATCTATTTCCTTCTGAAAGGGTGGCTCTGTCCTTCTGGCCTCCCTTGACTTGGATAATTCCAGATGTGTAGTTCAAGTTTGTTGCTTAGGAAAGATAGCATTATATCTTCTCATCCACCTTACTCCTTCCTCCCCGCTTCTGAAATGGTATTGTATTTATTCTCAGGAGCACTCACTGGGCATTTAGCATGGACAGCTTTGTGACAGCTTTTGAATATTTGACCACAGTAATTCATGAAAACTATGAAAGAATGGTGGTATAATGAACATCGATGAAAGAAGTAATGAACTATTCACAAGAGTTTATTAAGCATCTACTCTGTGCCAAGCAGACAGCTCTGTGGCACAGTGGATAGAGCACCAGCCCCGGAGTTAAGAAGACGAGTTCCAATTCAGACTCAGACTCTTTACCTGTGTGACTCTGGGCAAGTCACTTAAAACTGTTTGCCTCAGTTTCCTCACCTATAAAATGAACTGGAGAAGGAAATGAAAAATCCCTCCAGTATCTCTGCCAAGAAAACTACAGATGGGGTCATGAGTCAGACACAAGGGAAATGATTGAACAATAAACTATGCCAAACACCATGTTAGGGATAGAGATAGGGGCTAGGATTGTAATTTCACCAGTACAGGGAGTTCTCTGATTAGGAAACTCCTTCTGCTAATGCAGGTGGACATCTTTACAATTTATAATCTTAGCTGCCTAAAACAATGGTGTCAAATTCAAATAGAAATGGGGCCACTGACCACTAAAGTGTACAAAAAGATCTCTGGGGGTGCATGTTGACTTAGAAAAATCATATATTAAGGGGCAGCTAGGTGGTGCAGTGGATACAGCTCTGGTCATAGAATCAGGAAGGGCTGAGTTCAAATGTGACCTCAGGCATTTATTAGTTATGTGACCCTGGACAAGTCACCTAATCCTGATAGCCTTAACAAAAAGAAAGATAATTACATATTAATATTATCTAATTTTTATTTTTGGTAAATATTTTCTAAATAAATTTTTATTTGGTGCAGGCACACGCTAGAGTGTTTTGGATTATAGGCTACTTGTTTGACACCTCTGGCCTAAAACACTGAAACTTGTTCAGAGTTGTGCAGCCAGTATGTGTCAGAGGCAGAGCTTGAACTCAAGTATTTCTGGCTACAATATTAACTGCTATGGAAAGAGGTGCTGGGGATACAAAGTAAAAAGTAAAAACAGTTCTAACCTTCAAGTTGCTTACAGTGTCACTAAAGAAAACATATGCAAATAGATACAAAATTATTTGTTCTGGGGGAAAGAATTTGTAAGTAAATTCTTTTCCTTTCAGGAGGAAAAAAAAAACCCATTTATTAAGTGCCTGCTATGTGCCAGGCATTGTGCTTTACAGATATTATTTCATCTTATCCACACAACCACCCAGGGAGGTAGGTACTATTATTATACCCATTTTACAGTTGAGGAAACTGAGGCAGAAAACAATTAAATGGCTTGCGAAGGATTATATAGCTAGTAACTGCGCCTGAGATTTGAACTCAAATCTTCTCGACTCTAGACCCAGTGCTGTCTAGTTTCTCCTGGAGAAAGTGGCACTTGAGATGAGTCTTGAAGGTGTCGGAGATGGAGGAGTGTGTTAGAGGTATGGAGTACAACCAGGGCTAGCCTGTATGTGTGAAGGGGAGTAATGTATAAAAAATCTGGAAAGATTGGCAATGACTTTTTAAAAGTATCAAATAAGATGGCACTTGTATTGTTAAACTTCTCATGTATGACTATTTCATCTCTCCAACTAGATTATAAACCTCTACAAATCAGAGAGTTCGTGTTTGCTTTTTAATATTTCCCCTAGCACCTATTACTGTGCTAGGCACATAGTAATCAGTCTGTAAATATTTGTTGAATGCAGTAAGGAATAAATGTAGGGTTTATATAGTGCTTTCAGTTGCAGAATGTTTTACTGAAATTATCTCATTTGATCTTTAGAGCCCACCCCTTGAGGTAGATAGTGTAAGTGTTACAATCTCCTAGGAAACTGAGGCTCAGAGCAGATAACTAATTTATCTAAGATTATTCAGCAACTATGTGGTAGACTCAGGCCTTGGGTCAGGTTTTTTGACTGAGTTCCTTGCTCTTTACCTTGTATCACTGATAAAGGTAAGTTGAGCACCATGTTCTGGAGGAACAGTCTAACAATTTCAACTCAAGAAAGGAAAATTGCCTTTATTAATCCGTTCAAGCTCATATGTATCCTCCTTAGTAACATTATTAACTAGTTTGGTGAAAATATGACCTAAAGTGAAGCAAAATCATAGGGGATAGTTGGTTTCCAACCAGTCGTCATCAGTCAGTCAATGCAACCCCAGGGTTTAATGATTCTACATTAAAATTTGGTTATATCCTGTATCTGGCATTTTAATATTGCATGGGGTAGTGAGAATTATGTGCAGGTACCACTATAGTCTATTGGCCTCACAGAACTTCCCAGGCATGCTCAGAGAGTTAAACTGGTTGGTCTAGCTGCCGCTGCCCACTGCTTCCCCGTAGCGTGCCCTCTAGAAGACTCATGTAATAGATGCATTCTCACTGAAAGAACTCAGAAACAGAGCAGAGGAAGACATTTATTACACTTCTCCAGAGGAAGTGGACGTGGTACTCACTAAGAACACCCACACAGATATAGAAACAGGGGTGAGGTTACACGGCTCTGTCATTCCCATTAGTTAGGGTTAGTTCAGACTCCTCAGGGTTATATTATTTCCTACATTCCCTCCTTGTGCAAATTACACAGGTGTGGTAGTGAGAATACTTGTGACCAGAACATGACCTCCAGGGTCCAAGCTGTTTATCAAGTGCCCACCTTTCTAGTTCCCCCCTTGAAGCCAGGATGTGCTCAGCCATTGTCCTTGCAAAACAGGTTATGCATGCTTATCTTATCACAAGCTCCCATCAGCCTGGGAGCTTTACTATTTCTCAAGAACATTTGTGGGAGGAAAACAAAATAAAATAATATTCATTCTTACACTTACTAACTGTATAACCCAGAGCAAGTCACTTAACCCTGTTTGCCTCAATTCCTCATCTATAAAATGAGCTGGAGAAGGAAATGGCCAACCATTCCAGCATCTCTGCCAAGAAAACTCCAAATGGGGTCATGGAGAGTCAGACACAACTGAAAAACAACAGGACGATCTGTATATTCTATGACTATTATGCTTGAGCAAAATGGGAAAGGTAGATAAAAGTTTTCTATGGTCCATTTCAAATCTAAGTCTTCAGAGTCTCTGGTCTTGTGCTTCTCCAAGAATGAAACACCCACTAGAAAAGATTCATAGAATCTTTGAGTTGAATAAGCTGACATACTTTACCTTGGAGCTTGCCTTTGTAATAATTCCACTGATATCAGACAGTTAAAATAATTCTTCCTCTTGATATCAATCCTCAAACCTCAAAGAGCTATTCCATGGCATATGGTCATCTTGATTCCTACTGAAAATTTTCAGTGATGGAAAGCTTACTAACTTTCCAGGATAATCCATTCCATTTCTTGAAACTTCCAATTGTTCTAGTGACTCTAGGGATGTAGTTCCATATTTCTTTTCAGAATGCCTAGAGTATAACCCCTTCCCTTCCCTTCCCTTCCCATCTAGTTCAAGTGCCTTCATCTACATGAAGATTTCCTGATTTCTCTCATCTTCATGTTTCCTGAACTCAAATTGACTTGCATCTGTTTCTAATCTATTTTGTATTCTTATTTGTGTATGTATTACCCTAGATAGAATATAAGCTCCTTGAGGTAGAACCTGTTTTGTTTTCATCTTTGTATTTCTTGGGGTTAGAACAGTGCCTGGTATGTAGGATCATTGAGTTATAAGATCATAGAGTTGGAAAACACCTTAGAAGCCAACTAGTGACATCTCTTCATTTTACAGATGAGGAAACTGAGACCCAGAGGGGCAAAGTGATGTGGTCAAGGTCATAAACATAATGTATTTTGATTAGGACTCAAACCTAACCTGTGGAAGCTTAATTAAGATGACTTGAATGTGAAGTTCACTAAAAGTTATAGTTTGCATATTGTAATGATATTCCAGTACTCTAATGGATTAGATATTTATTATGGAACTCACCCATAAATATGTTAAATTGTATTTCCCATTAAAATCATATTAGACAGACTGCAAACATCAGCAGTAGGTGAAAATATTACCTGCTGTGCTTAAAACTGGGCACTGTGCATCCAAACTGGGTGAAGAGGTATCACAAATGTGATCAACTCTTGGCAACCTGTGATGAAATGTTTTTGCCATGACATTTGAGGGTTCCATCTGTTTCTGACAAAACTCTCTGCCTATAAGAAAACACATGTAGATTCCAAACAGTCTCTTGCTTAGGGGAATAGTATCCTTGAAATAATTTGCCATTTGAGTCAATGAATAGGTGCAAGCCATTCCCAGGGTATATGGTCTTATACTGATGTATTTTCTTTTTAGGTTTACCAGTTTTCATCAGGAAGTATTTTTCACCTTTGAGTTTTCAGATAGATTAGTAGATGTGAGAAATCATTTGAGGGTGATATCTGATTTATTTGAGGGATCCTGGATATGAGGCTGACTGGGAAGGCAGAAAATACTCAGCTTGTATTCCAAACATTCTGTGTTTGCCCTTCATCAAAACTTGTGTCTAGTTCTTCCTCAGATTAAAACATATTCAGACCTTCCTGTATCTGTTTCTAAATTCTGCAGTAGTCTGCTTCTGTGATCAGGTTCCCTCATTCAAGCAATTAAGTGAAAATGACAGAATCTTCATGAGAAGATTCTTTGTTGCCCCATGTCTAGCCGTGCAAGGGTAGCTACCACTGGGTGGATATTTATCAGGCAAAACTGAATTCATCCATCGGTGAAATGGTGACTGCTTCCAAAAGCTGTATTTTGGTGAAGGGATATACTATATCATTTCATTAGCTCTTCTGTCTTTATGTTATAAGACTTGTGACTGAAATAGCTTTCTCCTTGCCATAGTAATGCTCATTTCAGTTTTCCTGAGAGTTTCTATTTACCCTGTAATAATTTTCTCATTGGTTAATAATTTTTCTTCTAGTTTTTTTTTTTTAACATTCAGCATGTAATGTGGTTTTTGTGTACTCTTTGTTCTTTCGCTTAAGAACCACCATTAGGCTGTGGAGTAACCATGTCACTGTTGTGCCAAGGTTTTTCATCCTGTAACTGGGTTTCATCTCTCTCTGTCTCTGTCTCTTTCTGTCTCTCTTCTCTTCTCTTCTCTTCTCTTCTCTTCTCTTCTCTTCTCTTCTCTTCTCTTGCCTTCTCTTCTCTTCCTCTCTCTCTCTCTCTCTCTCTCTCTCTCTCTCTCTCTCTCTCTCTCTCATTATCTTCACTGAGCTGCCATCTCCTATCTGCTAGAGCAGACGGTAAGTGGTCAAATTCTAGCTACCTCTTAAATGTCAGACAAACACAAACCTCATCTTGCTGCCTTCACGCATGACCTACTGCAGTCTCCCATTCTCATCTTCATCTGATTCACAAACAAGAACTTTGAGACAGCTGGGATGGTTGAGCTTGGTTGCTTATGAACTTCATCCTCCAGGTCATCTTTGGCATGTGTGGTTTATATACAATCACTGCACAGGTCAGTTTGTTCATCTACAAGTCTTTATTTGCTTTTGTCTGTGTTTGAACTACAATCCTCTAGCGTCTTGTGACCCTTTCCACACACTAAGTGTGACCATACCCGGGGCTGTCAAGGCTTTTCACACTGCCCCTAGTTCATTATTCTTCCTTGACTTGTTCAGCGCTTTGGGGAAGGTGACTGTTTGGCTAGCTTAATGCTATGCTTAAGCATACCATTTCCTCTGGAGTGATCAGTGGTTAAAAGGCCTTTCAGAGCTCAGAGGTTATCATAGCTGATGCTGATAAGACTTCTGGAAAGAGTCTAATAGTCATAAGCAGAGTGGAGTGTTAGCCTCAATATATAAAGATAATGTCACTGAACCCCTCAGTGTTTCTTCAATGGTTTCCACAGTAAAAGTAATTGCATTCATACTCTTACCCAGCTCTGATCTTTTCCTTCCCATTAAAAGCCTGGGATTGAAGTCCAGCAGGATTGTATCTAACAATTTTGGCATCCAGAATAAGCTGGGTATAGTGGTGGGGAGAAAGGCTGGCCTAAAACTTCAGGAAGTTTCCTTGTTGCTGAAGGGGGAGTCAACAAGCATTTATTAAGCACCTATTATGTGTCAGGGCAGTTAGGATAGAGTGCCGGGACTGCAGTGAGGAAGGTTCATTTTTCTGAGTTCGAATCTGGCCTCAGACACTTAGTAGCTGTGTGACCTTGGGCAAGTATTTAATACTGTTTAATTCAGTTTTTCATTGAAAAAAAGAGCTACAAAAGGAAATGGTAAACCACTCTAGTATCTTTGCCAAGGAAACCCCAAATGGGATCACAAAGAGTCAGACACAACTGATAAATGACTTGACAACAACAAAAATGTGTTAGGAACTGTATTAAGCATTGGAGAGATGAAAAAATGGTAAAAAACACAATCCTTGTCCTCAAAGAGCTTAAATCCCAATGGGGGCTGGCAGAGAGAGAGAGAGACAACAATATGTAATCAACTATGTACATACAATTTACATACATGAAAAATGGAAGGCAACGTCAGGGGACAGGCACTAGGAAGTGGGAAGTGTGGAGGAGAACAGGGATTCAGGAAAGGCCTCCTGTAAAAGGTAAAATTTGAGTGGGCTTGAAGGAAGCCTGGGAAGTCAAGAGGTGGAGGTGAGGAAACATTCCAGGCATTGGGGGACAGCCAGTGACAAGGCATGGAGTTGGTAGATGGAGGGTCTCATGTGAGAGGAATAAAATGTAAGAAGACTGAAAAGATGGGAAGGGGACAGGTTGTGAAATGCCCCAAACAAGAAGACATTTAAGTGGCTGTGACCTTGGGAAAGTCATTTAACCTCTCTTAGCCTCAGTTTCCTTATCTATAAAGTGGGAATAGTAATAGTATCCAACTGCCAGGGCTGTTGAAAGGATCATGAGATATCTGTAAAGTGTTTTTAACAGTGCTTGGCACATAATAAGTGCTTAATAAATATTTGTTAAAATTTTCCAAAACACTGATCCTGGAGGCAAGGGAGAGTCACTGGAGTTTTTTGAGTGCAGAGGGGATGGGAGGATCCAAAATGAAGGGGGGGTGCCTTTTGCCATTGTTGGGGGGACCCAGCTGGATAGGAGAGGAAATATGCCTTGGGGTGATTCTGTTGGTGCCCTATTAATTTCCTACCCAGTAGTGAAGCCCTTTTAGTTACGCTGGGGATCACTTGGTGCTTCCATCAGAGTAAAGGTTTTTGTTGTTATTTTTTGGTAGTTGTTGCTATGATTATATGAGGAAACTTGAAATCTGGAGTGAGGGAGAAGGAAAAAAGAATGACTAAAAAGGAGAAGGTGGTTAGAAGAGGAAAAAGAAGGTCTCAAAGACAAATTTCAGTGGCTTCACAATTTTACCAAGGACCATCCCAGCATTCTCCTATTCTGCTATTATAAACATATGCCTGTGGAAGGGGTGTGGTCTCTACCTCATCCCATGGAACATCTGGTTGGGGAAATCAGCTTATAAGAAACTATTATCTTTTGCTCCTCTCTTCTTAGAGGATTTCTTTTATTCTATGGGGTCTTCTCACTTTGTATATTCTGTTGACTTTATGATGAAAAGATTTCCATCAAATTGCCTTCTCTTGTTCTCAACAAATCCAAATGGCCTCCCAGCCCTTATTCTTTTCTTATTTTTTCATGCTTAAGGATGAAACTACTAATCAGAATAGATTCATTAGGGACTCAAAAATTTATTATTTCCAATGTTAAAGTCATAAGCATTGGAGTAAAGCCCCTCATGTTTTTATTAAATGAAAATGAAGAAATAAAGTAATAGAAAATGCTTTGGGGAAATGGAATTTAAAAAGTTCTGTAACTTAGAGAATAGTTATGGTGTAACCATGGGCAAATCTCTAAACCAAATCTAAATCTGGGCCTGAGTTTCCTAATGTTTAAAATTAGGAGATTGGACTAGATGGCATCCAGTGTCCCTTCCAACTTTAAATCTATGATCCCTGGGAGATATCCCTAGTAAGTGAAAGGGGGAATGAAGACTTAGACCAATGGCTAAATATTTCTTTAACAAAATAAATGACCAGATGGTTATAAATTTTAGAGTCTAACCCAGCTTTATTCAATTGAACATGCCTTCTGGTTAGCTCTACAATATCTTTTATATCCATCTGTCTCCTTTCCATTTCTATTGCTACTACCCTAGGTCAGGACATCATTATCCTTTAACTGATCTATTGCAACCATTTCCTTATTGGTTTTCCTGCCTTATTCTCTTTTTTCTTTAGTCTAACTTGTACACCCCTGGAAGTTTAAACTTCCTGAAACACAACTCCATTGTATTCTCCCACCCTCCACAGTCCTATTCAAAAACCTTCACTGGGTCCCCATTGTCTACTAAACAAAGCTGGAATTTGTAGACTTGACATATAAACCTTCTACATTTTGGCTCCCACATTCCTTTCCAACCTAACCTTACAATACTCCCCTCATAAATCATATAATGTGAACAAATCTGGAGTCCTATGCACTTCTGCTTCTGCTTCTTTGTCTTCATTTTAATTATATACCTATAATGTCCTCCTCCTACACATCTGCCTGCACAGTCTTACTCATTCTTGATCACCACTATCATCATTAGTTATTATTTGCTTCTTATGATCATAGAGATGAAAAAGAAATTTTCTACATCCACCTTCTGTGAGTTCTCTCTCCTGATTTTGTTTCTTAAGTTTCTGTAGTAAATTTTCATCAACATTGGATTGTTTGTCTTTTGTGCTGTGTTACAGGCACAGTTCTCAAGCAAGTACTTTCTTAATTTCAAGTTTGATATTGGGATGAAATTAGGCACTTGTAAGTCACTCAACATTTAAAGAAAGAGATTTACTTTGGTTTCTCTGGGTGAGGCCTCCTTCCCTTCTCTTCCAGGTCCCTCTTGTTTCCATTTTGAAACTTATGGTCTTAGGCACTGACTGAATCTGAGTCTCAGACTATATGGCTAGGCAGACTAGGAAACTCTGTCAGAGAGTCTCTAATTTATGATGTGGTAGAGATGAATACCCTACCCTCCATCAGGGGCCAGGCAGAATTGATGAGACATAAGAGCTTAAACTTTTGCTATCCCCTTTGGGACTGGTCAAGCTTTCAATCTTCTTTGAGCACTGAGTCACTTTGGGTGCTCCTGGCTCCCAAGGTGACTGGTCAGTCTTGAGTTCTCTTACCTCTCACCAACTCTGCCCTCATGCAAGGCAGAACATTCATTTCCACCAATAAGGAGAGAGTTGTATACCTAAGGGCCTTGGGAAAGGGTTATATTTTCAATTGCTGATTAGAGTTATCTAGAATTTTTGATATACTTTTGTTTCCAGAGTCTATTCTGTGTGTTAATTCATTCATTTGTCCATCCATCATCCATCCATCCATCCATTCATTCATCTATACATCTATCTACCTATCTGCTTCCTTTAATTGAATGAGAGGGTACTCAAGTTTTTGACTCGACATGCCAATTAGATATTAATGTAATTTTCCTGTGATTTTCTGCAGGTCTTTAGTAGCTTTCTCAAGTCACTTATGCCATGGTAGTGTTTGATGCCTGTAATAAGACATATTCCTTCAGAGTTTCATATTTCCTCCCATGGGACTCACCTTGGCAATAACATATACTGTTGTGAACAGGTCCAGGAAAAGTTTTTCATCTTTCTGTCCGATATTGAGGGAGAATGCATTTGTTTGGGATGATTATAGGAAATGCCAGCTTTTTAAAATTACTGTGGTATAGTTGGTTTGCTGTTTGGATTCATGCTGTCAAACTCAATCCAAAATGGTTTTTAGAAACTCCTGTCTGAGTTCATATGTTCTTGAAATTTTTTTGTGGTATCAGTATTATTTTTGTCTTCCATTTCATTGCATAGAACATTTAGAGTTTCATTAAGTGAAGATTTTTGATGACCAAAGATTCTTCAATGTTTCCTTTTGAAGATTTTGTAGCCCCTTGATTTTATCTCGTTTTTTTCCCCTAATCTAGGCTTAGGGATGAAGTTATTTCTTAAGATTGCCCTGCGTTGCAATTATTGGCAATGATTACTGAGTTACTTGAAGCTGCCACTGACAAAGGACACTAGGAAATCCTTCCCTATAATTGGTAAGACCTGTTTCCAAATTTGTATTATCTTATAGAATGAACACATGATGAAAGGATTTCAAACTACCCCATGGTGTTATCTACACTAAAGCATTTCTGGCAGGTGAGGGTGTTGATATTCCAGGCAGCTAGATAGATGGTACAGGGGCTAGAGTGCTGAACTTAGAATCAGAAGCACCTGAGTTCAAATGTTGCCTCAGAAACTGACTAGCTGTGTGAACCTGGCAGGATTGCTGAGATTAAATGAGATATTTTTACAGCACTTTGCAAACTTTAAAGCATGTACAATTATTTTGGAATTGATCTGGTCTATTTTTCTCTCATATTTGTGCAGTGTTTTAAAAATTTACAAAGTGCTTTTTTCACATGCAAAAAACTTTATATAGAAGGTGATGTCAATGTTATTGTCCTCCTTTTATAGATGAGGAAATTGCAGTTTAGAAACATGAAGAAACTTGACCTTGAAGGCTCAGCTCAAATACTACTTCCTCTGTAAAGCCTTTCTGAGTGATCCTTCTACAGAGGTGATTGTTTCCTCTAAATTTTTGTTGTGATCTCTCCTCCCTTCTTATCACATTTTATTCTGTATCCTAGTACTTGTGAACTGTCATACCTCTTACTAAATTATAAGCATCATGAGGGCAGGGACTGAGTTTTACTTGGCTTTATAATTTCCTCAGTTCCTTGCACAGTGTTTTGCACATAGTTGGCACTCAATATATGCTTGCATATTTGCTGAATGAATAATCTTTCTTGCCTGGGCAAAAAGAAATGTTCCTATTCCCCCTTCCTTTTCATGGAATAGTTTGATATTTAATCTTAGAATAAATGCTGATCCTGTGATTTCTTTAGTTTAAACAACTCCTGGATGAGACAATTCTCTCTATTAACATAGATCAGCACCTTCCGTGCAACTAAAGTGGGCCATCTTTTGTTCCAATTCTTACCTGGTCCTTAGTCATTGAATGGACATTGCCTCAGACAAATTGAGACCTGGAAAAGACCTTAATTTAGAAAGACCCAGGTGACCCACTGCATCCTGGGCCATGGGCAGTTTCTTGACCTTCATCTTGCACTGGACTTTGATGATTCTAGAGGAGAGAGTGAGGCTGATGACAACATCACATTCCTGCTGCCATCGGTCCTCTTTGAGAATGAAGGATGTACAACAATACCAGCATTGGGACCTTAGATTTGGAGTCTCAGTTTGGTGTTGCTACTTATTACCGATGCTGCTGTGAGGGAGGTGTTTAGCTCTCAGAGCTCAGATCCTTCTTTCTGCAATAAATAGATAATGACAACTCGTATTTATATAATCCTTCATGTGTTTTAAAGTGCTTTATGTACATGGTCTCACTTAATCCTACCAGAAGCCTAGGAATAGGCACTATTATTCTCCTCCTTGTACCAATAAGGAAAGTGACATACAGAAATGTTTAAGTGACTGATCCAAGGTGACCCAGCTAATAAGTGTCTGTCTGAGCATATCTTCTTCACATTACACCAGAGTCGTATCTCATCTAGAAAAAGAGGGGGTGGAATGAGAATATCTTTAAAGTCCTTCCAGCTATAAATCCTGTGATTTACAGATGAGAAAACAGAGACAAACAAGGTTAAGTGACTTGCCCAGGGTCACACAGCTAGTAAGTGTCTGAGACCAGAATTGAACTTAGGAAAATGAATCTTCCTCACTTCATACCCAGTACTTTATTCACTACATTTGCTGTAGGTTGGGGCTTTTAAGGAGGGAAAGGTGGAACAAGGTGAGAAAAGGGGAAGGGAGAAGGGAACGAGTATTTATAAAGTGACCACTATGTGGCAGGCACTATGCCAAGGGTTTGCAAGCATTTGATCCTCACAACCACCCTGGGAGAGTAGATGTTACTACTATGCCCATTTTACAGTTGAAGAAACTGAGGCAGACAGAGGTTAAGTGATTTGTCGAAGGTCACAAAACTCATAAATATTTGAATTTAGGTCTTTCTGACTTGCCTGGGTCACCTAACTGCCTCTAGTTGTAGAAAGGAAGAAGAGCAGAAAAACCCCAACTTTTTTCTTTTTGCTTTCATTCTGAACCAAGGAGATGGCATTGAAGAAGTGGATAAATTCATGAAACCTCTGTGTCCTCATTTGAGAAACAAGTTCAGTATTTACTATGAAGTTGTGAAGACCAGCAGGAAGAAAGAAAGATGCTATTAGCTATGCCACCTCTCCTCTTTCAATTAACATGGTGCCTCATGTCTGGGATAGACTTATGTGATAGTGACTCTACTATAGAAATTCTTTTTTTTTTTTTTTTTGCCTCAAATAATTGACATTTATCCAAAGTAAAAAAAAAAAGAGGAAAAAATGACAAAGGTGTCCATCCCTTGTTCCTCCATCCTGTCCTGGGTTAAATCAGGTGGGGATGCCCCTCAGATGAGGTCAGCTACTTGGAGAGGTATCTCCTCAATGGAAGTGTTATAGAAAGTCTTGATGTCTTGAAGAATCCTTTTGTCTTCCTTTGTCACTATGTTGATAGTCACGCCTTTACAGCCAAAGCATCTGGCATGACCAATTCTGTGAATATAATTCTCCTGATTAGTAGGAAGGTCATAATTAATAACCAAAGACACTTGCTGAACATCAATGCCTCTAGTCAATAGGTCAGTGGTAACAAGCACCCAACTGTAACCTAAACAAAACTCCCTCATGATAATATCATGTTTTTTTTGTCCATTTCTCCATGCATTACAGAGACAGTAAAGTTACAGGCATGCATTTTCTCAGTGAGCCAATTCACCTTTTGGTGGATGTTGATGAAGATAACAGCTTGGGTAATAGTCAGCTTTTCATACAGATCACACAAGATATCTAGCTTCCACTCCTCTATCTCCACATTTATGTAAAATTGACAAATGCCTTCTAAAGTCAACTCCTCCTTCTTGACTATAATCCTGATAGGATCCCTCATAAACTTCTTGGCCATTTCCAGCACATCTGAGGGCATGGTTGCTGACAGAAGTACCACCTGAGTCTTGCCACTGAGTACATTTCACCTGCTTCATCCAGAACAAACATCTTGATGTATTTAGGAGATAAGTTATTACCTGATAAGTATGTTAAAGACATGACCTGGGGTGCCAACAATGTTGTGGGGAGCTTCCATATTCAACTTCTGAACCTTAATCCTAACATTTATTCCTCCAATGCAGGAACGGTACAAGGCACCCATGTGGTCTCCCAGTGCCATCACTATCTTTTGGATCTGTTGAACTAGCTTTTTAGTGGATGCTAAAACCAAGGCCTATATGACCTTGAAGTCCAGTTCAATCTGTTCCAAAATGGAAATGGCAAAGGTAGCCATCTTCCCAGTCCCAGACTGGGCTTGAGCAATCATGTCATCAACCTTGATACAAGGGAGAATTGCATGTTGCTGAATAGCATATGGCTTCTCAAAACCATAGGCATGTATACCATGAAGAAGAGATTCTGAAAGGTTCATATCATCAAAGCTAACCACAATCTCATTCCAGTTACTTTCGATAACACCATCAGAGTCCGTTCCATCATTGTCTCTGGATCAGGAATTCTGACTTGCAGACATGATCCTGGGAAATCTAATAGAGAAATTCTTACACTTGGGACTCTAAATCACTTTGAGGATTTATCTATATCTTTGGGATTAATGGTTGAACAATCAAAGATTTCTATTCTGTTGGTTTCCTGTTCATAAAATTTTATTCTGTACCATTGTGTAGTGTGTGCCTGTGAATGGACATCTGGCCCCAACCTTCTGGATAGTGCCTTTCATACATTTTCCCAGGCTTTCTGGGCATAAAATAAAAGATTGAAAAAAAAAATCCAACAAAGGAAACCTGAGCCCTTTGGTGTCATAGGATGGATGCTGGACGCAGTGTCAGCTAGAAGACAGAAATCCCCAGTGTCTCTTTACCTGAGCTGCTGGAGAACTATTCTGAACATGTCATAGTTTGGGGTCAGTTTGATTGAGAAATAAAGGCTCTTTATTTCTGAGAAAGGGGAAGGTGGGATCCATAGCTCCCCATAGTCATTTAGACATCTCAGAACATGGCCTCAAGGGAAAGGATAATAGATGGAGAAAGATTGGCATGGAAGGCCAAGGAAGTTGCCTCTATCATTGCCATCTCACAGCTGTACCAGGAATTAGTAGTCAAGTAGAAAAGATGCTGAGCCAGGCAAACACAGAAGAAGGCAAAAGTGGGTTTGGGGGTTAGAATCAAGTACTAGAGAAGCTACAGGTCAGAAGTTGTCTTAGAAAGGAGCCCTGATGTGAGTGAATCCTGACTATGGAAGTACAAACTAAACAGCATTGACATTTCTTTTCTGATCAACTGTTTGATGGTGCTGCATCACTAATTGACTATTGGTCATTTGGTCATTAAACTGAATGTGCTGGAAACAATGCAAACTCAACAGGTCCAAAATTGATCTCATTGTCTTTCCCTTAAACCCACCCTTCTTCTAAACTTCCCTGATTGTGTGAAATTCTTCAGATCTCCCAAATCTGTAACCTCATCATTATCCTTGAGGCCCTACTCTTCTCACTTCAAGTATCTAACTAGTTTTCAAATTTTGCTGTTTCTACATTGACAACACCTCTCATATCCAATGTATTGTCTCTATGGATATAGCTACCAACTTCAGGGTCTTATCACATTTTCATCTTTTGTCTGTATTATTATAGCAGTCTACTAATTGGTTTCACTGTTTCTAGTTTTTCCCCACTCCAGTCCATTACACACTATTGGGCCAAGGTGATTTTCCTGAAGTTCAGACCAACTCTTGTGGCTCCCTATTGTTTTGAGGATAAAATATAAACTCCTTCAGTTATCTTTTGAAGTCTTTTACATCCTTTTCCAAACTATCTTTCCAGCCTCATTGGACATTATTTCCCCCTCCTGCAGTTTGTGATCCAGGCAAACTGCCCTTTGTTTCTCACACAAAAGCCTTTGCAATAGCTATGCATCCAGTACAGTGCCTAGAGCCATCATCCTGGGAAGCAACTCCTGTGGAGATACAGCCTGGCAGTTGCTCCTGTAGGAGCAACAGTCATATTTTTTGAAGACCCAGAAAATAAAATTCTTGTCACTGAAGTCTTTGGCAGTGTTGGATGGTTCAGTATCAGAAACTAATACAATTTTATCAGTGAAAATGACATTTAAAGAGGCATTATCATCTGTTTTGCCACTAAACCCTAAGGAAGGATCATGGAAATTTTGACTTATAGCTGAAACCTTTCATGTTTGTTTTCTCCACTAGAATATGAGCTCTCTAAGAGCAAGTACATTCTTACATATGTGTATATGTGTACATACACATTTATGTCTATATGCACATTAATATATACATATATATGTATATATTAATGCATGTATATATATACACATGATGTATATATGTAATTATGCATCCCTATTGCTTGACATAGTACTTTGTACATAATAAATACTTAGGTAATGCTTCATTCCTTCATTCATATTACATCATTTCCTGTCTATGTGCCTTTGCTTTAAGCCATGCCTGAAAAGCTCCCTCTCTGCCTCAGACAACACCTCTCTTTCTTTGATAACTCATTTAAATAGGACACAGGAGTTTTGAGAAGAGGTATAAAGTGGTTCCTGCGTACTAAGCATTAACCCATTTTTTAAAGCAGTGAGTTCATTTCCAGTATGTGGCGTTTCTCTATCTTTCTGACTCTATCTCTGTTTCTCTCTCTCTCTCTCTTCCTTTTTCTCTGTGCACTTTGTAAACTCAACACCATAATGTTATGTGTGCATAGAGGCAGAGTGTGAACACCCAACTAGCCATAAATCCACAGTTGCTGTCTGCTCCATTGGATTTGCGTGGCCTGCCATAACCTAGATTATTTTTCTAAGTAAAAGGAAACAATTTGCTTGCTGACAATACACTGCTTTAAATATACCTTCAAATGTGGATTTTCTGTAAACCCAGAAACAAGCCCAGCTTATCTGTGGCTTTTAATGCTGAAATTTATTAGCTCTGCAGATACAAGCTTGCTCTTAATTGTTTCATTTTTATTCTTAGCCCTAAACATAGTAATCTTAATGGCTGTGCTTCAAATGTTAAGAGGCGATGGAAGAAAAAGTCTTCAAAACACATTAAATTAGCAAGAGCAAAATAACGTACTCAAGCTGTTCATCAGAATTTATATTGACTTTGAAAGAGTAATCGTAGAAAGGAATTTTTAAAGGGACCTTCCAGATGGACTTATTTTCCCACTGCAAGATATTGTCATAAGCTGGGCTGCTTTCTTTCATTTCTAAGCTTTTCTGAGCTGTGAAAATGATATTTAATTACAGAGCTGGTTGAAAATGTATTCTGTTGTTTGGCAGTGTTACCGACGCACACTATTTGTTTATGGCTCTCTGAGAAAGCCATTTTAATAAGGTCAGATTTGCAATTTAAATGAACTTTAATATTTCTTGCAAAGTCTGGGACTACTTATTTATCCGAGAGGTAAATACAGGGAAATTTATGGTTTAAAAATATGTTTTCCTGTTCCTTTTTCCAAATGGTGCATTTCAGGTGATAAACACTGTTCAACTGTATTTATTTAGATACTTTTTCAGAAAAGGGAAGAAAACTCAATTCATAAATTGTCATCTTCCCATCAAGGAGCCATTAATGTTATTATTTTTTTTTTTTTGCCACACCAATTACAACTCCATCCATAGCACTCACTGTGACTATGGGATTCAGTCACCATTGAATGTTGTCTTCTGCTATTCTCTTTTGCAAGACAAAATACAATAGAAAAAGGTGAAAAAATTGGGAATCAATATATTTAATAAACATTAATAATTCTTGAAAAAGGGATTGGTACATTTTGTTTTGATATAGCTGATATCTGTATATCACTCAAACAAATTGCTTTAAAAGGCTCATTCTACAAAACAGTTGTTTTATTAGTGGCTAGCATAAACAACCCTTCAATTTCGAATTTAGGCTACTAACAATAACTGTGCTAACTGATTGAAGATTTGTTGAGTCTCTATCCTGATTTTATTTATTTATTTTATTTTTATTTAAAACTTATGGTTTGGGGTGCTAGGAACCCCAAAATGCAAGGGTACAGGATGGGTTTGCCTTGAGAGAATTTGACCATTTAAACTTTCCTTCAGTCAGAGTAGAGAGGTTTTGGGCAATTGGATGGGCAAAATTTCTAGTAAATTTGTGATGTTGTAGTACCAATAGAATCTGGTGAAACTCCTAGTGATTCTTTGAAATTTAATGGGGGCAAGATTGGCATTTTGATACAGAAAAAGACTATGAGAAAATTTGGATGGGATTAAGGAGTGATAAAGAGCCTGAGGTGGTCTGGGGGGCAAAGAGACAGGGTCTAGATGGGATTAAGGAGTGTCAAGTAAGCTAATTAAACAATTAAAGTGGGCTGGGGTAGACCAGATGCCCTGGGTGGAGACACCAGCCATCTGGGCTTCTGGAATGTATGGGAAATTTCAGGGACTGGGTTGTTTTCAAAGACATGATCTTTTCCTTTTAGGGGTCCAGTGTGAATCCCATAACCCCATTATGCCAAGTATCAAAATGTATATTTATTATAGGATATTTGCAATAAGAGACAGTTGAAAATAAAATGTATGCATCTATTGGAGAATGGATTAAAAAATTTAGGTTTATGAATTTAATAGGATATTACTGGTTATAAGGAATGACAAATATGAATAAGTACGGGAAGACTTACACAAAATTAGGCAAGATGCAAAAGAACAATATATACAATGATTCCAGCAATGTTTATCACTACTCTATGTGTTGGTCCTTCATTCTTGAAGAGGACCATGATGTCAAGATGATGACATGATTTGCAGTTGACTTTGATTTGAGCGCGAGGGAGGGCTGTGCAAGGTCACCAACTTCACTTTCTTCTCCTGAGCCAGCTGGGTTCAGTGGCATGATATTCATCAGGATGACTGGAAATGACCCAGGAGGCAATGTGAGAACCTGGTCCTTTCAGGCTTAGGTATTTTCACAATCTTACTTTGAGTAAGATACACCCATTTAATGAATAGACTTCTTTAAGTTACGCAATGGATGGCCCCTTTAATCAAAAAACAAAAAAATCAAATTGGGAGTTCCTGGGTAAAAGAGAAACAATTACTATTTAGTTATTATATCACTACTCCATACAGTTAGACTAGGGACTTGTCAAGCACTAAGATCATAATTAACAAAAAGAAAAAAGAATGATAAAAAGAAAAATGTTAGAATATGTGATTGAAACAACTCAATCCTGAGCTATTTAAATGAGTGTAGCAAGTGACAGTTAAAAAATGGGAAATGAATAGTAGACTAGACATCAACTATGAAGTTTTATATAGAAGTTTGTTGTTTTGTTCAGTCATTTAGTCATGTGTAACTCTTTGGGACCTCAGGGTTTTCTTGTCAAAAGTACTGGAATAGTTTGCCATTTCCTTCTTCAGTTGATTAAAGCAAAGAGAGGTTAAGTGATTTGCCTATGGTTACATAGCTAGTGAGTATTTGAGGTTGGATTTGAATTTGGATCTTCCTGACTCCAGGTCCAGCACTCCATCCACTGAGACATCTAGTTGCCTTCACAGAGAAGTCTAACAATGTAAATTACATGAGATGCCATTCAGTTTCTTTTATTCTTGTCCTGGAGAGCTCTCCATCCTCTGTCTCTTAGCTGTTTATTTTTTTCCTCTGAGAACTGCTTGGATATCTTTGCATTCTCCCCCTTCATTAGAAAGTCTCTGGATCATCAAGTGTCCTTTTCAGTAGGAGATCTTTGCTCTATCCTTTCTCTTAAGATTCCAACTTTTATAGGCCACAACAAATTAGGATGTAAGAATTCTGTTATTCCTGAGCTCAGGGACTCTTAGTACTGTTACAAGGAATCTGTGGTTTTGAGTTTGTGATGGAAAAAAATGCCAATGAGGACCCAGGACAAAGAGAATTCATATCTGCTCCAAGAGATAATAGGAGAGTGAAGGGCTTACTCAGTTCTTCTTGGAGCATGCCTAGGCAAGCTGACCTCATAAGCTTACATAATTTTTATTTCCTATCAAAGGAAAATATATCAGTTTATCTTTAGAGATGACATTTTTTTCATGGATAAATTTGAACAATAATATCTTTTATAGGTTCTGGCATAAGGAACATTGAATCCAAAGAAGCATAGGAAGACTTATATAAACAGTTACAGAATGAAGTGAGCAGAACCAGGAATGAGTGAATAAATGAAAAAAAATATTTTTTAAGTGATGATTATGTGCAAAGCACCATACTAAGCATTGAATGGTAAAAACAGAAAAGTAGGATAGTTTTTGCTTTCAAGGAGCTCACATTCTAATGGGAGAGACAACACATATGGAAATAGTTAGATGGAAAAGTCCCAAGGTCCTAAGGGTTCAGCAGCAAAGAAATAGTCTTCTTCTTTAATGCCATTTCCATTGATAAAATCATGTCAGTTTCTGAACTATTTGACAGTAACAAGGAAGTTGATAGCAAGAACTTTCTTTTCTGGGTCTTTAGCAACTGTGGCTGTAGAACGTATAGGGTATTATGCTACATCTCCATGTGGGATACTTCCGAAGATGCTGGCTGCAGACGCTGTGTTGGAAGCATTGTTATTCCCAAAGTTCTTTAGTTTAGGGTCCTGAGCTGTCTCCTTTGGGTTGTGAGGGGAGGTGATGGTTAAGGTGGTGGTGATAGTTTGACTTGCCTAGCACAATCTTCCTTTTTCCTTTCCCTGAAGGGTTTGTTGCTATTTTAGCTTAGTTGACTGGCCTACCCTGCAGTGGGTGGGTATGGCTTACTTCTATTCCAAGAGCTACTTCTCTGGATGTTAGCTGGGAGGACTGACCTAGAAATGAAGAACCTGCTGTAAATGGGGGTGGCATTTGTTGCTGCTGGTGGTGAGGAAGGTAATTCCTTTTCCATAATGATCTTTCCCTTTAATGATGGTAGTGGGGTTGAGACTAGAAGCAGATATGGTGGTTTGGGGACACATTACCATTCCTAAAGCTCTTGGGTTCAGGATTCTAAGTTATTTCCATCAGAGTCTGAAGAGAATCTGGAGACAATATCTACAGTAACTAGAATAATGGAGAAATTTAAAAAAAAGAATGAAAAACAAGCAAACTTAGATTAATTGCAATGAGTCATCTCTATCCTGGAAAAAAAGATGATGAAATATAAGAGAGGTAAGGGGACTTTAAGAGGGGAATGTCATATAATATTTTTCTCAACTGTTTTTCTTTGTTATAAGAAAGAGTTCACAGGAATTTGGAAATGACTATAGTATAAAATAGATAGTAACCTAAATCTTAAAAAAATTGATGACATTTAATATTTCTAAGTATGGTTTTCATGTACTGAAACACTGTTCAACCAGGGGATCTCATTTCAATTTTTTTTCCCAAAGTAAAAGATACATTATTAAATTTGAAATCAGTGATGCAGTTCCTAGAAGGAAGTAAGTAATACAGGTACTGAACTTTCTTTCACATAGTTTAATTTACTCTAGGAATTAAGTTTGGAGAATCTAGATAAATGAGAAGTTAAAGTGTTCATTGGATTTTTTCTTTTGTGTATTTTATAGCCTAAAGCACAGATACTAGATCTCATTCAGTTCAAGAAGAAATTCTTTAAGAAATATCCGTAGTCACCACTGATGGATCTGTGGATTGGAAGGGAAAGGAAGGGAAGGGAAATGATGGGGAGGAAGGGAAGGGAAAGGAAAAGAAAAAAAGGAAATGGAGAGAAGGGAAGTGGTTAGACTCTAGTCATTCTGAAAAGAAATATGGAACTACATTCCCATTAAGAGATTTTGCATATTCCTTGACTCATCACTGCTACTATTAGGTATGTATACCAAAGAGATAAAAGAATGAATGAAAGTATCCATATGTGCAAAAATATCCATAGAAGCTCTTTTTGTTATAGCAAAGAGCTGGGAACTAAGTGGATGTCCATTAATTAGGGAATAACTGAAAAAAAAATATTGCTATCTGAATGTAATGAAAATGACAAAAGGGATGGATTCAGAGAAAGGCAAAAGAGAAAAGACCTTGTTTTCAAGTTCACAATCTGATAGGAGAGATAACACATTAACAACTGTATACAGAAGATATATACAGGATAAATTTGAGGTAATCAGTACAGGGAAAGCACTAGCATTAAGGGGTAATGGGTAAGCTTCTTATAGAAGGCGCAGTTTTAGTTCAGACTTGAAGGGAGACAGGAGATACAGGGTGTGGAGACGAAGAGAGAACTCTAGGCTAGGGAACAGCCAGTGAAAATTCCCTGAGTCAGGAGATGTAGTTGTCATAATCAAGGAATAGTGTAGAGGCCAGTAAACTGGATCACAGAGTATAAAGGAGTAAAGGTAGAAGAAGACTAGCCAAGTAGAAGAGCACCGGGTTGCGAAGGTCTTTGAATAACAGAGGATTTTATATTTGATCTTGGAGATAATAGGGAGATATTAGAGTTTGTTGAGCATGGGGATTGGGTGGAGGTTACATGGTCAAATTTGCTGTTTTGGAAGATAAATTTGATAGCTGAGGGGAGGATTGACTAGAGTAGGGAGAAATTTGAGATAGGGAGACCAAACAAATAAGAATCTAAGCATGAGAGTGGAGGCGGGGCAGGGCTATACCAGCCTATACCAAAAAGGCTATACCTTTTTATAAGAGATGTTATAAAGGCAAAATTGGTAGAACTGGGCAACAGATTGGATATGGGTCTAGGTTGACACCTAGATTATAAACCTGGGTGACAAGGACGGTGGTGGTATCCCCAACAGTAATAGGCAAGTTCAGAAAAAAGGCAGTTTTGGGGGGGAAAGGCAATAAATTAAATTTTGGACTTAAGTTTGGGCTTGAGTTTAAGGTGTCTATGTAACATTCACCGTGAGATATCCAATAGACAGCTAAAATATGAATCTATGTAAGATAGGTTAGGACCAAGTAAGTAGGTCTGAGACTCATCAGTATAGAAATGATAATTGGATCCATTGGAGCTACTGAGATCTCTAAGCAAAATTCTATAGTGTAGTAAACACCAACCATTTGTAGGTGCATCACTTTAATGAAAATCTACCAAAGGAGACTGAGAAGGAGCGGTCAGATATGTAGGAGAACCAGAGTAGTGTCATAGGAATCTAGAGATAAAAGAGTATCAAAGAGAAGAGAGTGATCAGTAGCATCAAAGGCTGCAGAATAGTCCATAAGGATGAGAACTGAACAAAAGCTATTGTATCTGGCAATGAAGAGATCTTTGGAAACTTTGTAGAGAGAAATTTCATTTGAATGGTGTAGTCAGAAGCCAGATTATAGAGTTAAAAAGAGAGTGAGAGGAGAGAATGTGGAGGCACACGTTGACCATGACTGTCTCAAGGAGTTTAGCCACGAAAAGCAGAAGAGTTATGGGATGATAGTTGGGGGTGGTGGTGGAATGGAAGGATCAAATGAGGGCTTTTGAAGACAGAGAGGCAAAGGCATGTTTGTAGGCAATACTGGCTTTCTAAAACCACTAGACGGAGAGATTAAAGATAAGTGAGAGAGTGGGAGTAATAGAAGAGACGAGATGAAAAGGGATCATTTGGTCATATAGAGGGGTTTGTCTTGAAAAGGAGAAGGCCCATATGAGGTAGGGATGAAGGAAAGAGTAGTAGAAGAAATCTGAGAGGTTTAGGATGAGGAAGAGGAGAGAAGAGGCAGCTGGGTGACTCAGTGAAAAGAGAGTATTGGGCCTGGAGTCAGGAAGACCTGAGTTAAAATCTGACCTCAGACACTTACTAGCTGAGTGACCCTGGGCAAGTCATTTAGCCTCTGTTTCCCTTAGTTTCTTCATCTATAAAATGAGGATGATAACAGCATCTACTTTCTGAAGCTATTTTAAGGATAAAATAAGATCACAATTGTAAAGTGCCTGGTAGCTGATAAATGCTATATAAATGCTATTCTTATTAAGGAGAAGGTTTTGGTAAATGGATTAATTTTATTTCTGTGAAATATGAGACAAGATTCTCAGCTAAGAAGGTGTGGGGAAGAGAACTATGAAAGCCTTGAGGAGGGACAAAAATGTATGGCAAAGCTGCTGTGGTGAATGTTAGTCAATTACGGAGTGGTAAAGGGATTTCCTTGTCACAGGGAGGGCCCAGGGGAGACTAAGTAACGTAAATCTGTCATGGGTTCAGATAGTATACTTTTGTGATTTTCTCCAGATTTGTTTAACAGCACATGAGTAGGATCAAAAGCAGTTGAGAGTAGGAATAATCCAAGGCTGAGGTTTGGCAGGACAGAAGGGTAATAAGATAAAAAAGAAAGGGACTCAAGAAAACAGGACAGTAGAGAGTTGAACTGGTTTACCATAGAGGCCAGATAGGGAAGGGAAGAGCATGTAGCCAGTGTTGGGATGATGGCATAGGAAAAAACTGAGGGATTACAGATCAAGGTATAGATCAAGAACAGGATTTGCTGAGAGAGAGTGAGAGAGAAAGAGAAAGAGAGAGAGAGAGAGAGTGCAAAACAGAGAGAGACAGAGAGAGGGAGAGAGGGAGGGAGAGAGAGAGAGAGGAAGAGAGAGACAGAGATATAGAGAGACAGAAAGAGAGACAGAGAGTGAGACTGAGACACAGAGAGACATTCAGAGAGGCAGAGAGACACACAGAGACAGACATAGAGACAAGAGACAGAGGTAGAAACAGAGAAAGAGAGAGAGACACAGGCAGGGACAGAATTATGATCAGATAAGGGAGTTTCAGAGTTCATGAGCACTGAAGTGGTACATATATGGGTGGTGGAAAGATCAAGGTTCTGACCATGACAGCTTTGGAAGGTCTGTGTGATAACCATAGCAGTGCTACGAATACACATGTATATCTCCACGACTGGTTCTCGAAACATAAACTCTCTTTCTCCAGGACAGAACCAAAATATTTATTTGGAGCATTGCTATTGGGATATCAGAAGGCAAGATTTAGTAAGGTACTCATCACTAATCAGGGGAGTACTGGCATTTCTCTCTGTCAAGACTCCCCATGAGTAAGTTCCCCTAGGCAAGTTCTTCCCTTTCTCTCTACCTTTTCCTTTGCTTTTTCCAATCAAAGAATGGGCACTTGATGGACTTACAGAAGCTTGGAAATCAGCAATTAATTGGGAAAGTGTGGGAATCCCTGTGACCCAGTACCTAAATGGCTCTGTGCCAGGGCTCTGTGTGAGACCTATTAATAGGTGGGAAAAATCTTATATTCCCTTAACATTACAGGCTTGTATGTAGTTTAGATGATGTAGAGGAGTAGTTCATGTGAAATGAATGAATTGAGGAACCATGAAGTTAGAGTGTTTGATGGAATACAATATTTATGTTCAAGTTCTCTTATATGAAAGAAGGAATTGAAAAGGAGAGGCAGACTATAAGCAAGGCACATTGAGGAAAGAAGAGGAGCATATAGGTAACAGTTATCACTATTTTGATTGAGTGGTGGATGTGACTGCTCTCAAAGAATGAGAAGTTACTGAGCAATGGTGATGGAGAATCTAGAAGTGGCAACAGGGAACAAGTTACATTCTATCTCCCCTTCCCCAACCAGTGTGTGTGTGTGTGTGTGTGTGTGTGTGTGTGTGTAGGGGGGGAGAGAATTAGTGCAACCAGTGCTGGAAAGGGTGGCTAGGGAGGCAATGTAACTGGGAAGTCTCATTGAGGGACAGAAGAAGAAAAAAGTGGGAAAAGAAGACTTAAGATAAAAGCAAATTTGTTGCCTATTGGGTAGGCATTCCAGTGGAAGGAGTAAGTACTATTACAGCAGGGATAGCACTGGGGGATGAGATACTGGGGGGTACAAGGAATGAGGTACTGGAGGGATTGAGAATAGTATTTGAATAATGACATCCAGTGGTTCAGAATTGCTTGGATGGGAAGGGTATTATGAGGTAGGAGTTTGTTAATCATTGAGAAATGATTGGTTATCAATTTCCCTGGATGTCTTATAGTGTATTCTTTCAAGGTCTTAGGCAGCTCAGATGAGCTGATGGAATGATATTTCTCTACCTCACCTACAGACAGAAAAAATTCAAGGGAGGAGACCAGCTGTGTGATGGAATGGAGTATGTATGTGTGTGTGTGTGTGTGTGTGTGTGCGTGTGTGTGTGCGCATTCCCCTTCCTCCCCACTCCCCATAGGTAGAAATAAGCAGAGGAGAAGGACAAGTGATAGAGTAATTTTTACAGTTAATGTGTAAAGCTGATTGGTTGCTATCCTTCATTCTCAAGGAGGGCCAAGATGATGTCACTCTTGGCTGGGAATGCTTAATTGGGCACAAATAGTCCAGGTGAATATTTGGGGTAGATACTCTAAATCTGTGCACCTCAAATTTCTTCTGAACTGCTACAATTCTGTTTTACTCATAGAATACAACACCATGCTGGGTGGTCCTTTGCTAGTGTCTCCCATATTGTGCAATTAATTCTTGAGAGTGTCCTTGTGTTGCTTCTTCTGTCTACCATGAGAGGGCCATCCTTGTGTCAGTTCTCCATAAAATAATCTTTTAGGCAAGCGTTCATTTGGTATTCAAACAATGTGGCAAATGATTTGGAAAGATTTAAGAACTCAAATCAATCCAATGACCAACTCTTATTCTGGAGGACCAATGATCAAACATTCTCCCCACCTCCAGATGTAAAGGTGACACACTAGAGGTACAGAATGAGATGCACATTGTTTTTTGCATGGCCAATGTATAGATTTATTTTGTTTAACTGTACTTATTCATTATATGAAAAGTCTGTGGGGAATGGGAAAGAGAATTAAGGAAGCAGCTGTGAAAATAATAGTGATGTGAAAAATAAAAGGGAGGAGGGAAGAAGGGGGAGGGATCAAACTCTTATTAAGCACTTTACTATATAGCAGGCACTCTGCTAAGTGCATTACAAAAAAAGTGTCAAAAATGCCTTTCAGAGAGCAAAAGTTAGTTCAAAGGGAGACCCAGAGATGCAGAACAATTTTAAAACTAATATACTGAATTATTTTCTTGAAAATAAATGAAGCAATAAGCAATAGAAATTCATAGCTTCATTTACAGTTTTATTTTTCTATTTTTATATATAGAAATATTTAAGTTTTTTGGTGTTTGTCAAGTTCGGAATAACATTTAAAAAATAATAACCATAATGGAGATATTTTACATCAGTGGTTAAAGTCAGAGCATGACTTTAGTTCTATGGCTGAAAAGAGTCAGAGTGGACATTCTGCTGTGGAAGGAATAACCTTATATTTTTGGTTAGACAGATAGACATTTAACAATGGTCTTTCCAAATACAGGCAGTCTTCTTTCTTCTCCCCAAGAAAGAAGGTTGAACCCTCTTAGTTCTTGTACTGTTGACAGTTTGAAACCCCAAAATGCTGTAACGTATAACATGGCGGAGAAAACTTCAACTGGAAAAATACTTGGGTTAGGTGTTACCAGATGTCTGCCCCTTTTATTAAAGAAGGCCCCTATAGAGAGCATTAGTTTATTAACTGTATCTTGTTGGCCCTCCAGGAGAAGTTGGCTGCAAAATGAACCTCTAAATTGCTGTAACCTTTTGGATAGAATTGTTACCACTGACTACTGAATTTTATTTTTTGGTGAACACCAAATAGTAGTAGATTCTAGTTTGGTTATAATTAATATTCAAACACTTTTTCTGTCTGTTGAAGAAGAACTGAATAATTTTAAACCTCCCTCCCATAATTGATGCAAAGATTAAATGAAATATGGAGGTAAAGGAATGCTGTAAATTGTAGAGTGCTATGCAAATGTAAGGACTTATGGTGTTTGTGTAGGTGCAATGGATAGAAAGCTAGCTTCTAGTCAGAAAGAGCTGGGCTCAAAACCTGCCTCTAACAAATACTGAGTATGAGAATCTGGGAAAGTCACTCAATCTCTCAGTGCTTTAGGCAACTCTTCATACACTATAAACTGCTGAACAGTGCTCATCTGCATTGGGAGAGGGAGACCTTGGCCAAGCCATTATCTGTAAAATGGGGATAATTAATAGTGCCTGTTTCATAGAGTTTTTGTGAGGCTCAAACAAAATTATCTATCTCTCTACCTACCTACCTATATCTACATATTGATATATCTCTCTATTATATTGCCATATAAATGTTAGTTTTTGTTGCTGTTCTTGATGTTCTTGTTATTGTTTTTATGCCAATATATCTCAGGTCTAGTTAAAAAAAGTGATTATTTTGACTGTTAAACTCTTTTCCTTTTCCTTTCTTCTCTCTCTTCCGCTTTTCATTGTCCTTCTTTTTCTCTTACCCGCCTTCTTTTCCAGAATCTAATGTGATTGGAGAATAGAGGACATGAACTCAGGATTGTGGAGGGGTAATGTCTATTTTCCCTTCCTTTGCTTCCCCTATCTTAAGCTGTAAAGTAAAACTTTTATTTTCAATCTTTGTGAATTAGCATTAATATTAAGAGTTATACTTCATATATTTAATTCTCTGGTATTAATGACAATACAGATAGGGTGAGGAGGGAGATCTGTAACAAACACAATTTAAAATATGGATAATTTACAAATCATTTGAATTAGGCTTTTAAATTAATTATAGTTTTAAAATATCAATTTAATTCAAAAAAAAAATTAGGTCCCTACTATGTTGTAATGGTAAGGGAATTTGAAGATGTTCTCTGTCCCTCAATAGGACCATGTGATCTGCTTTGAGATTTGATTCAACCCCCAGCCTGAATCACATGAAGCCCGTGATGACAGAAACTTGTGAATGGGTGGAGCAGGAAGGGTGCAGCAGGAAAAGGGTGTGAGGCAGAGCTAAGAGAGAGCTGAGGCAGAGCAGAACAGTTAGTGTGAGTGAGAGAGGGAGTGATTTTGCCTAAGGGAGCTTGTTTGTGGGGGAGGCCTGACAGAGAGAAGGCTTGAGGATGACCCTGCATTGATAATGTGCATAGATTTCTTTGCTACTATGATAAATTTGGCTTTCCGGTGTTTGAATAAATGTTTTGATTTCATCTTTGAGGAATAAAGTTTATAATATACATGCATATCCATACAGGCCTCTGTGGATATCACATTGGCATTACATATGTGCAAATTACAGCAGATTTATTTTCAATCAATGAATCAACAAGTATCTATTAAGTTCTTATTATGTTCCAAGCACTGAAGATGGAAAAATATTAAGATGGAAAAAATAGAAACAATGTTTGTCTTCAGAGTATTTACAATCTGCCTATCTTTCTGGTTATGTTTAATTTGGGTGACCATTCAAAATAATTTGTATTCTTGGACCATGCTCATAGCTGCTAAGTGGAAGCAGAGCTATAACTAGCAATTTTTACCCTGTATAGTCTAAAATCAACTTTGTAATTCATATGAAAATAGTACAAAAAATAATTTAGACAAATTCAACTGAGTAGAAGAGGGAGGTTCTTATTATGGTGGTTCGGAGATGGTAGTAGCTGGTGGTAGTAGTTGATGCACCTGGAGTCATACAACCTGAGTTCAAATCTGGTCTCAGACATTTATTAACTGTGGGGTAATGCACAAGTCATTGAATTTCTATTTGCCTTGGTTTCCTCAACTATGAAATAGGGAAAATAATAGCACCTACCTTTAGGACTGTTGTGAGATATTATTTGTGAAAAGCACTTAACCTAGTATCTGGCACCTAGCAGTTGCTACATGAATGTGTATTCCCTTCTCTTCCTTTTAAAACTCCTTATTCTTGCTAACCGTATCTTAGATTTTAAGTTAGTAGCTAGCTGGAGAAGTACACATATTCAACTTTGGTGCGCTCTGAGTTTTGGTACCAAACTGGGACAAAGCCCCAGTAACCCAAACCCAGTTATCACTCTGGATGATGAGTGGTGATCAAGAGTAGCGCCACGCTTGGCACATAGTAAATATTATATAAATGCTATCTGTTACTTTTATTGTTACCATTGATGTTATTATCAACAGGAAACTAACCTAGGATAATCTATGAGATGGTTACTATGGCTGTATATCCGTAACTAGAAGTTAATTGATTCTTAGATTAGAAGTTGGAAGGGACATATCTATCACTTTCATCTTACAGTTGAGAAAATTTAGGACTAGAAAAGTTAAGGGATTTAGCCAAGGTCATGCAGGCAGCAAGTGGCAGAACCAGGATTTGAACCTGCAAATTGCACACACTTTGGAGGTGCAGGAATAAAAGGAATAAACCCAGATCTCTTGAGTTTGAATCTGGCCTTCTTTTCATTGAATCATGCTAGACAGAAGTATCCGGATAGGTGAGAGAGATTGAGTAGACACTGGGAATAACTGTCATTCTATCATGATGGGATCAAATGGAAGGAGAACTAGAATTGGGAAATTTGGTTTCTGAGCTCTGTCTATTACCAATGAGTTGTGCAGTCCTAGGAAAATCTCTTTACCTCTTTAGGTCTCAGTTTGCTCATGAGTAAAATAAAGAGTTGGATTTAGGTGGCTTTTAAATTGTGTTCTACTGCTACTGCTTTGTGTATTTTGTATCCGTCAGCAGCTAGGTGGCACAGTGGACAGAATACCAGGCCTGAAGTAAGGAAGACTCATCTTCCTGAGTTTATATCTGGCCTCCAGTCCTTACGAATCATATGACTTTGGACAAGTCATTTAACCCTGTTTGCTTCAGTTCCTCATCTATAAAATGAACTAGAGAAGGAAATGGAAAAGCACTCCAGCGTCTTTGTCAAGAAAACTCTCACTGGGGTCATCAATGATTGGACGTGGCTGAAATGACTCATTAACCATGTGTCCGTGGGTAAATCAGAACAGGGAAGAAGTAACATTATAGAGTTTTAGATAAGAAGTCAGATTTGTGTTTGAATTCTACCTCTGATCCACATTAGTTCTGTGTCCATGTAAAACTCATTTAGACTCTCTGAGCATCAATTTTGTCTTTTGCATGTGGCATTTATGATGCTGGTTCCCTCCTTAGACCCCTTGGATTGGGTGGCTTGAGTGCTGTCTTCCTTATGCCTAGAGATAGGCAAGGTATTGCTCTATTAATTAAGTGATCCTCTACTTTAGTCACCAGTCATGTCATTTTTTGGGGGGATGAAGGGAGAAATTCATTCATGGAATGGCCAAGTGGTACAGTATAGGACTCCAGTTCTGGAGTCAGGGAGATCTGAGTTCAGAGACAGGAAATATCATTTTGCAGATAGGGAAATTAGGGAGTAGAAAAGTGGTATTTGAGCTGTGCCTTAAGGAGAAGAAACTCATTTCTGCCATCCTCCCACCCCTAATTGCAAGCTGAATGACAGCAGAGAATAACCTGAATGTAGAAGTACTTAATTCATGTTTATTTTGGTTTGTAGGTGACACAGAGTACTAGATCCAGAGTTAGGAAGATGTGAGTTGAAATCTAGCCTCAGATGCTTATAGCTGTGTGATCCTAAGCAAGTCACTCAACCTCTGTCTGCCTCAGTTTCCTCATTTGTAATATGAGGATAATATTAACAACACCTACCTTACAGAGTTGTGAGAATAAAATGAGATATTTGTAAAGCACTTTGAAAACCGTATAGCACTATATAAGTGTTTAGCTATTATTATTAGGAGGTTATATCCACATTGACCACCAGAGTGAATCAGCCTGCAAATTTCCAGATGGAATGACATTGTTAAATGATTTTGAATAACACTCACTTTCTAAGTCTGAAATCAATTTAAGAGATAAAATAATACAGAGCTCATATATTAAGATAAAATCTTAATTTTTGTCTGTACCTAGTTCATGAGTCCCTCTCCCACCTGGGCTTTCCTTGTCTCAGTTCATGGCCTACTTCATTTATAGGATTTAGAGACTTTGTATGCTGTGATTAAATAGTTTATTATATAATCAAATAAAGCAATAGGTAAATATAAAATACTCTCACATGGAGTCACATGCCTCACGTCATCTCCTAAACCTCTAACCAGTTCTCAGATGTTTAGGTATGCTGGAGATTTCCAACCACAGACTTGTGGGAATAAAATAAAGGAAAGGTTGTCTGTACTTCATTTTGGGATCTAGAAATGAGACAAAAGGAGACACTTGTTTCTGAGTGTGTTGAGATTCACAATAGCTTACCATCTTGGCTATGGCTGATTTTCTCTCCTCAGGTTTCCCACATGCAGTGTCTGCTCAGGACCTTTCAAGGCTGTTGTCAGCTAACTCTAGTAACTGTGCCTTCAGAGCAGTGCTGATCATGGTCAGACCTCTGTTAACCTATATGATTCTCATCACCAATCACTTTGGCAGAAGCTGCCATCAAAGTCATAGCCCCAGTGCTCCCTTCTCCCTGGTGGAACCTTGGAGGATCAAGGTCAAGAGAAGGAAGAAAGGAAGAAGACCACATGTGTGTCAATGTACAGATCACACCTCTTTTCTATTGCATGGTTTCCTGTTCCAAAGCACATTCAAGGTGCCACAGCTTCACCTCTCCTTCCTGTTTCCTAAGTAGGATAGGGCAGTTTCACTACTGGTGGTATCTCACAAATTCTGTTGCATCTTTCTCTCTCTGAGGAAAACTTCCTGAGCCCTAGGATGGGACCCTCAAAGATGACAAGGCAAATAGAATCATAAAGGCAAATACCTACCTGGAACAGTTCTATCAGAGGGCTGTTGTGAGGCTTATTGAAGATACTAGATGTAAAACAACTGTCAGTGTCAAAATACAATCTAGTTATAGTTACTGTGTTAACATGATATAAAAATGAGAGTTGTTATTGTTTCCGAAAGGAACTCACACTTAATTTACTATCTGTAGCATCTTCAGGGTTTTGCTTCTTTTTGAGACATAGTTGTTTCTTCTTTTCCTTTTCCTTCTAAGTTATATTTTTTTCCAAAATGAATCTCATTTTGGATATTAGCGATTAGCGTAGTTCACAATATCTCAGAGACGGTGGTATAATAAGATACTTCCTAAGACTTTGCGAGGCAAGACCCTCCCCTTCCCAGCTCATCAAATTCCCTCCTAAATAAACTTTTAAATTATTGGATATATTTGGGAGTAAAAAGACAGTGCAACATAGTAGCTAGACTAGTGCTGATCTTTGAATCAGGGAGACCTGGGTTCAAATTCTGCTACTGAAACCTGACACTTGCTCAGATGTATGACCCTGGAAAAATCACGTATAAGGTCTCAATATACCTTAGTCAGAAACCCACATAGGCCTTATCTTCTAATTCATACTATTGAGGAGTTATGCTCTGCCTTCTAGGAGGTAATTTTTCACACTGACAAAACCATAGGTCTGGTAGAAACTCTGGAAAATAACCCATATGTGCACCAATATTTTCACTGGAAAGACTGCTCCTTAAGGTACATCTGTGGGAAGTTAAGGCTTACAAAGAAAAATATCCTTGGAATTGATAGAAGCAATGAAATCAGAGGTGAGCAGGCAAACAGAGTCTTACCAGGAATAAATCATACCACTCAGGTCTAAAGCCTATTTTAAATTCATATATGATAGGAACAAAGCCTCAGTAATATATCTTGATTTGGGGGACACATTTGATCCCATGTCTAGAGATTTTACTAATGAAATTAATTGGACCTGGCTTGCACACGAACACTGTCATGTGGATTGATAATTTCCAGTGGTTCCGTAAACAAAGAGCAGTGATAAATCGTGCTATATCTAGCTAGGGGTAGTTGATTAGTAGGGGTGCCTGAGAAATTGGTGTTATGCCTGATCATAGGCAACAATATTATTAATGGTATAGAAAAGGGAATAAGAGAATGTTAATGAAATTTTCAAATTACACAAACTTGGGAGGCCAATAAGAATGATAGATAGCATTTATTGCAAGAGATATAGACAGGTTCAATATATGGGTAATAAACTGCAAAATGAGATTCATTTTTTTTTTTTTGGAAAAAATGCAAACTAGAAGGGAAAGGAAAAGTTGAAACAAATACTCCTTAAAAGGAAAGCAAACCCTAGAAACCTGGGGGTGCTATGGATACAAAATTGTGAGTTCTCTCTGAAATAGTAATAGTAGTAACATCATATTTCTCTATCATGTCATGGTTACAAAGTATTATTTAAGTAGAAATTAATTAAGTTCTTAAAGTAACGCCTTGATGTAACAGGACTGGTATTATAATTATTATACATTGCTGTTTTTGTTGTTCCCCAAATCACAGAATGTTATGATTCAAAAGGACCCTAGAGATAGTACAAGCCCATTTTGCAGATGGATAAACTGATGGTTAGAGACGTTAATGGACTTTCCCAAGATGGTGGACCTGTGTCTCCTGACTCCCATTTCAGTTTCATTATACCATGCTGAAGTCTTTACCCATGGGTGTCTTTGGAACGTGGAGGTTCTTGCATGGTGTGAGTCCTTCCACAATTGTTTTCTGGATAATTCAGAGGAAAACGTATCTTTCCTCCAGCCATCCCTCTCTTCCACCCTCCTTCCCCCCACTTAAACCAGATAATTGCCTCAAGTCTCTGCTAGAAGAGAGTTGACAAAAGAAAAAAAGGTATTGGTGCTTTTCTTAAAGCCTGGTGAGATCATGTCTGAAGGAATATGTCAAAGTTTGGGGAAGATTTAGACAAATGGAAGGAAGGACTTGTGCATAAAAGCAATGAGTGGTCACAAGGGCAGTGGGTCTGATTTACGAAGGAGGGCTAAGTGAAGATGAAGGACTGTTGGGAAAGTCAGCCAAAGAATATCTGACAGGTGTAAACCCTTAGAAAGGAACAATTACTTCATGCTGCATAATTAGAAATGGAAATGATGAATGGAAAGGAAAGAAAAATCTGGATTTGAGACTTCCTGAAAATACTAGTTTTTCCAGTTGGCTGTTGAATAGTTTTCCTCTTGGGGAAAGGGAGGTGATCACATTTATATATGACAGTTAAAAGATGACAAATAAGTGAAGAATCAGGTGCATTGGAGGCAACTAACTCAAATGACTAAGGTATGAATTAATTTAGTATTATATAGAGGTTTGGAATACAGGGTGTCCCAAAAATCACAGTACAGTTCTACATTTTAATAGCTACAAAAGTATAAATACTACAAGCTTATGAAAACATCATTTGATAGTTTAATTATTCAAATTTCTTTTATATTCCTGTGGTCTTGTTAATTTTGAATAATACATTTTTAATTTATAAAAGATGGGATGCCCTGCCGTTATGCATTATGAGTGCAGAAGTTTCTGGGTGACACTTCCTCAGACTAGTGGATCAGTTGAGGAGGTCATCTTGTGTGGACACTTTGGTCAGTTGATCTATCTCCATTTGATTTTTTCTTGTGGAATCATACCCAAAATGTCATGTGTTCACCAAAATTTCATCTATGGATTATTTTATAGCTATCTTTATAAATGTAATACTTTCTGTCAGTGAGTTGTAGTTGATGAAAGTTTTTACTGTTTTCAAAAAAAGAAATCCAGAGCCTTTTCTTAATATACTTATTTTGAAATCATCAGGAGAAATGGATAGGGACTACTGTGGGGATTATAATTATCTGATCCACAAGAAAAACCACTGAAGCAGATCTCTGAGCCAATAGAATTTAATTGAAGGGTTGATTGTCCCCTCTAATGAAGAGGACCTCAGATCTTCCTCATGATCTGAAATACCCCTTTCTTCCAGGACCTTATTTTTATAAGTTTTGATATTAGATTTGATACTTGAATGCTCTAGAGGGCTACACAAAATACAGAATCCCATTGGTTGATAGAGTTTGCTTTAAGGGTCAAAACATGATGCATCAACTAGAAGTGCTATGTCAGCAGCAAGATCCTGGATGGGGCAAAGAATGGGGCATCTTCACTGACTAAGTGGTCATAAGATGGCCACCTCCTCATGTTGGACAAGGGAAAGTCATTCAGAGGTACAAAAACAAGTTGGGGGACTTTCCAAAGAATCAAGGCATTCTACCCATGCTGGGTTTGGACATGGAGTTTGAGTAAAACAGGATGGAGATACTTTTGTCAGCATGGTTGTGCAAGTGAGCTACATAAGTGGTAAACAAGTAGTGACCATTGCATTAAACTTTGAGACCTATTATAAAGACCCACTATAAGAATGTTTCTTTTCTAATCATCCCTATATGACTTATGTAAAACACTAAACTGATTAATACTGATTGGAATAGAATAGGGGTCCAAAGGAACCATTTCTCACATAAGTCTATGGTTTCACTAGTATTTGTTGATTAGTATTTTTGTGATTCCATTTTGGGGAGTTTTCTTTGCAAAGATACTGTAAATGGTTTGCCATTTCCTTCTGCAGTTCATTGTAAAGATGAGAAAACTGAGACATGCAGGGTTAAATGACTTGCCCAAATTCACACATTTAGCAAGTGTCTGTGTCTAGAAAACTGATTAAACATAACAATACTTTAAAATTACTATAATTATCTTTCAAATGCTGTGTTTTATAACTTTGTAGCCTTTATACTTATCTCAACCAGAATACATTTTTCTTGCCCCATTTTATCTCTTTCTAGTTTACTTTCTCCCTACGAATTTGCTGTTCTTACACTATCCAACAATTTCACTATTTCTTTGACAACATCCATCCCTTTCTCACTACTCCTATAGCTTCTCCCACCAAACTTACTAGATATTGACCACCTGGATCAAGATGTCTAAAACATGAAGTACTCTTCTGTAGAACACAATCATAAAATCAGAGGATTATTTGAGCTGGAAAAGACCTTACAGATCAAGTAATCTAAATTCCTTTCTGAATATAGAAAAAAAAATGTAGCTGGAGAGATATGACATACTGAAGACAGTAAGGAGAAAAATGGTTTTGGTGAGTGTGCAAATCAGATTTCTTGACTTCCAATCTAGTTCTAGGTCACCCATGGTCCCTATATCTCTGGATCCACATAAGACTGTGTCCAGTGTTGGATACTACCCTAAAAGAAAATCACCATCTATCTTTGGTCTCTTATTAGTGTCATCTAGAATTTCTTTATATAGCTGACATATATTTCACATCTAGGTAGATATGATGTAGATAATGTGATTCCTGGCTCTTATTCAAGTACTTACAGTAACAAATGCACATGGATATAAGACAGTCTTTACGTCATTCCATAGAAAATTCACAGCACATATAGGATATAAACAAATATAACACAAACACACACAGACACACACACACACAGAGACACATACACATGCAAGGCACTTCCAGTAGTCCATAACAAATCCATCCAATATCTTTGTTCTCTAGTGGGTTGAATTTTTCCACTAGGTTCTTAGCATACTTTCAACTCAATGCTACTCAGTGGTTCACATTGCGTTTGGAAGTATTCTGTCCCATGTGGCTTGAACTGCCTCCAGTAGTCAAAAACATTTGAGGAATCATGGATAGGTACTCTGCTTCCTTATAGGACCGACGCCATCCGAATAATTCAGGAACACTGGAAAACAAAATACAGATCACCTTCTTCCTCATTTGTGGCTTTCCCCCTAATCCTCTACCTTTAGGTTGTTGTTCGATGTTCAACCTTCGGAGGGTGCTGTCTTGACTTGCATGTGAATTGGATTTAAGTAAAGGAAAGCATTGCAAAGTTGTCAGCCTCCAGTCATTGAAATCCAGTGGTAAGACTAAAGTTAAGACAAGTGGAGATGGGCCAGGATGCAGTGGATGATTTTGACCTTTTTAAATTAAGGTCTTTCCCAAGTCTCAGTTTGCCTGAGGCAAAGCCCATTCAGTGACTAAGGGCTAGGTTAGAATTGAGACAAAAGATGGCCTAATTTTCCATCACAAAAGTATCATTGATGGGGGAAAGGGTGTAGAGAAAACAGGAGAGGAAAAATGCTCAGAAATACCACTTTTTCCTCTAGTAGGTGAACTGTAGAACTGGGGTCAGTCACTCACTAGGCAACCTCCAAACCTAGCACTGCCCAAGAAATTTCTCTTCTCTGATTAGAAGCTGAGTTCTGGTATCACACTGCCTAGAAAAATTTCCTCTTATCTAATTAGGAGACAAAGGTTCAGATGGATAGAGCAGTTGTTAAGTGCATTTTATGTGCTAGTCACTATGGAATCAAGAATAACATTGTTTTTTACAATTGCTTATTTTAAAAATATTTATTACTCTGTCCTTTCCACTGCCCCCCTCATTGAGCAATAAAAAAAACCCAGCAACAACAACAAAACCAAACCTGCACAACAAATATGTTTAGTCCTGAAGAACACCTTCTCACATTGGCCATGTTCAAATATTCAAAAATAATTCAGGATTTTAAGTCCATTATTTCTCTGACTGGAGATGTCATGATTCATATTCAGTACTTAGGACTCTTGGTTTATCCTTGAATTAAGTTCTGAAGTAGTTCAAAGTTTTTTCTTCCTCTCTAATATTGTTGTTGTAAAAAATATCCTCCTAGTTCTGCTTACTTTATTCTGCATCAAATCATAGTCTTCCTAGTTTTCTCTCAAACTATTTATTACTTATGTTACAATAATATTCTATCACATTTATATTTTAAATATGTTTAACCATTCCCCAGTAGAGGGCAGCCCCTTAGTTTCCAGTTTTTGACTCCTACAAAAAAGAACTGCTATAAGTTCACTCTACATATGGATCCTTTCCCTTTTTCTCTTATTTCTTTAGTGTAAAAGTCTAATAGTGGTAGCATTGGTTCAGAGGGCAGGCATAATTTAATAATTGGGGGTGTGCATTAGTTTAAACTGCTGTCCATAATGGTTACACCAATTCACAACTTTACCAATGATGCAATGCATCAGTGTGCCTATTTTCCTGTAGCTCCTCCAACATTTACCATTTCTTCTTTTTGTCATTTTTGTCAATCTGTTGGGAATGAGATGGAACTTCAGAACAGCTTTAATTTATATTTCTTCAATTATTTAGTAATTTAGTAGTTTAGTAATTTATAGCATTTTTTCATATTGCTATAGATAGCTTGGAATTTTTCCTTTGAAAACTATCTGTTCATACATATCCTTTGGAAATTGGGAAGTTCCCAACAGATAACTTCCACTTGCTGGGCAATATGATTCTCTTAATATAATCTAAAGTTAAAAAACCCCACTAAATGAGAAGAAAAATGAGAAAAAATATGGCATGCAGTTAAAACAATTTCAATCTGTCTTAAACAGATGCCTAATCTCCACAAGTCCTTTTTCCAATAAGTGGGTTTTATGTCAATCATACTGGAAAGAAAAAAAGATATTATTTCATAAGATGTTTGGTCATTGTGTATTACAGTACTAAGGATAACATTTATGAAAAGGTCACTGTGAAATTGTTTGCAGCTTGTGCACCAACAGTGGTTGCTGAGGATGAAGTGATAAAGAAGTTGATAAGATCCTCCAAATTAAATCAATGTAACACTCTGATACTTGGTGTCCTTCATGCCTGGAATACTCTTGCTCTTTATCTCTGTCTTCTTTTTCTCTGCCTTCTGTCAAGTCCCAACTAAAATCTCACCTTCTACTGTACAAGAAGCCTTTCCTGAACTTCATTATCGTGGCTTTCTTCTAGTGATTAGTTTACACTTTTTTCCTATATATAGATTGTATTTTATCTCCCCTTTCAGAATCCTTGTGAGCAGAAGACTATCTTTTATCCTTCCTTGTGTTCCTAGCATTTAGCACAGTTATGGACTTTCTTAACAAATTATTTAATGACTTCATTGCCTAGGAACAAAATGGAAAGGGTGAGCTTTCCATATGTTGGAAAATATGGTTCAGAAAGAAGGAATGAGAGAGGACAAAGACTTGTGGATTGCATAGAAAATTCAAGCCTCTATATCATGAACACTTTCTGTGAAAAAATAATTGGTAAGCTATGCAAATGAAAAAAGGAAGGAAGCAAAAAGCAAAGAAGGAAGGAAGGAAGAAGGAAAGAAAAGGAAAAATACCCCAAAGGATGAAACTATGTCTTATGTGTAGTTTTTTGTTTTAGCAATCAGGAGAAGACTTGTTATTGATATGTAAGGTATCAATAAGTTATCTGTGTATAGACTATGAATTCATCACAGCTAAGATCAAAATTTTTTTTAAAGAAATAATAATAATGAGAAAAATGTAAGGCATACAATTATGTGAACAAATAATTAAAAATTGAAGCTAGGAAATCTATAATAGAAATGACATTGATGCTGACTATGATAATTTCATCCATAAGTTTAACACTAAAAATTAGCTGGCATACAATTTGACCAAAGAAGTCAGAAAACACTGTAGTCAGCAAATATCTGCCTTGCTTGTCAAATGGAGAGAGATGACTGCTAAAAGTAACATTGGGTTAGATAACAAACTGATTTGTAAAATGAGTTATAAAAAGCATGTATATATATCATATTAAAAAGCAAAGAGAAATGCAGGAAGGTATACAGAGTTTACAGAAAAGTTGGCCAGATATCCAAAGTCATTCCAAAGACACTTGAAGATGAAAATTGAAAGAACACTATAGACAGAAAAAAATAATGTAAACTATTTGCAAAAATCATTGTAGCAAATTATTCTTTCTATCAAGTACAGTGGAACCACTGCACCTGGATCCTAAAATTACAGTCCTGGACGTGCTTTGGAAGAGATAGCAATTACATTATAGAGGACAAAGGAAAAACAGTGGGATTGGATCAAGTGTATATAGAAAAGATCCATGCTGAAATAACATAACTGTGAAAGTATTAAGAGACCAGTGTAGATGACTATTGATCTTCATTCTTGAGGAGGACCAAAATGACATCACTGTGTGGGCATCAAGGTATAGTGTGTCTGTCTGTGGTTGATCAGTCCAATATAAGCTCAGAAGGCTCTATCACAGGTTGGGGACAAATAGTCCATAGGCACATTTGGAATGAGATTCTAAATTTGCACATCTCACCATTTTTGTTTTTGTTTATTTTTTTTAAATTACTGCAGTTCTGCTTTGCTTATAGTCTTTGATGAGGGCATGCCATGTTGGGTGGTCCTGTGCCAGTATTTTCTATGTCTCACAATCAATTCCAAAATTCTTCAGAGAGACCTTGAGAGTATATGTGAATGACTAAGAGATATCCAGTGCTTTCTTGATACAAAAATTGGTGACTCAGAGAACATTAATAACTACTGAACTATGCAACTTTTCTCCCTTTCATACTTTCATTCTTTGTGGGTTATCTATACAAAAATCAAGGGCATCCTTATGGATGATATTAGGAGGGAAATAAGCAGGCTTTAGCAAGTGGTATTCAACAATAGACCAAATCTTTATCATTTTACAGTTGATTAAAAGATGTTGAGAGTGTAAGATCTCATGGTGCTTATTGTTTGTTGACTATAAAAAATATTGTTGATTCTGTCAAACAAAATGACACCTTACCGAACAAAAGAAATAATCCTGCTCAATGATACTTTGATAAAAAATAAATCAGGTGAGGCATAAATCGGAAAGATGTATATACATGGCAAAGGTATCCTCACCACTGGGATGGAGGGGATTTGATGCAGAATTCAGTGGATGGTGAGGTCTTTCAGATGCATCTGTTTGTAGATTACATTGTGCTTCTTGCAAATATTATAAAGAAGAATTGCAAAATATTATTAGTATCACCTCATAAGTCTGGGAAACATTAGAGACTAAAAATAATTTAAAGAAAATTTGGCAAAAGATCCAGATGAGCCTCCACAATGCAATGGTTACATGTGGTGGATACCTATCCTGTGACACTTCATATCCCTCACCCAGGCATCTGGATACCTGTTCAATTTCTGGGCTGGCTTACTTATTCCAACCTACAGGTTCAGAGAGAAGGACTACAACCATTGATTATACTAAAAGTTTCTTAGGGTCCTATGGTAACTCTTTTCAGAGGAAATAATACATTCCCAGTGATTATCACCTTAACTTTTGAGTCCCCAGTAATGTATTTCTATTTATACAATCAACTACCATTAGATATTAAACATAGCCATTAACTATAAAGTGAAAAAAATTAATTTAATGAATTCTCACATATTGAAACAAATTCATAAATAGCAAATACATTAAAAACTACACTTAATTTGATTCATACTTTTCAATCCATGCACTTGGTATCTATGTGGAAAAGTATGTGTATATATGTTCGTCCTTCGTTGCCAATGAAGACCATACCATCAAAGAAATAATGACATAACTTGCACTTGACTTTGTTTTGAGTGAGGGAGGTGCAGGTCACCAGCCTCACTTCTCCTCCAGAACCATCTGAATCCAGTGACCAGATATTCCTCAGGATGACTGGAGATGACCCAGGATGAGGTAATTGGGGTTAAGTGGCTTGCCCAAAGTCACACAGCTAATGAGTGTCGAGTGTCTGAGGTGAGATTTGAACTTAGGTCCTCCTGACTCCTGCACTGGTGCTCTGTCCACTGCACCACCTACCTGCCCATTGTGGAAAAGTGGGCACAAAAAGAAAGTCAGAGAGGAATGTGAGAGAGAAAAACCCCTATGCTCAGAGTAACTTACAACAACTGAATCGTAAATTTTGGTATCCTCAAGAATTGTTCATAATATTTTTATGAATTTAACTTCCACTTCTATTATAAATGTTCATGTTAAGCTGAGTTGATACACCTGTGCTTGCTTAATAACTTCCTAGACATGCATAATGTCTCAGCCAAACTAAATGATACACCGAATAACTTCTATGATTTTCTGCTTCCAGTATCTTTCATTCAAATAGATTCATCAAAAACAATTCTATCATACATAATTTCTAACTTTAAGCTTAGTTAATTTAGTTCTGAAATCCGTCTTTTCACCTGTCTTTTCTTATCTGAGTTCAGACTCCACTCAAATATATTACATTTGTTCTAAATCATATAACAATTCTGATGTCTTGATCTCTTCAATGTATATAATTGTCACCATTAAAATTCAGTAATCGTTTGTTTCAGAATTCTCAGACTAATTTCCAGTAATTGTTTCTGAGTGTTAAAGTTGCTCTTAGAACTCTGAGCAGAGATTTAACTCAGCAACAAAACTTAAAAAGACAATGTCTTCCATAAACAAGGCCATCCTGGAAACATTTTAGAATGAAATGGGAAACAATAAATAGACAAAAATGGAAAAATCTAAAAATATTTTCATGGCAAACTTTTCACCATGGGAGAGAGTGGCTCATGATATTTGGACTTTCATATCACAAATCCAGATGTGCTTATAGAAGGGAAAAAAATGAGAAAAAGTAGTTTGACTAGATCAACTGTATACAGAAAAGTTCCATTTTTGGTGGCAGCAATGTAATTATGAGATCATTAAAGGATTTATTCTCAAGATAAGTTGAAGGGTGTAAGTGGGGAGGGAAAGATGGCAAAGGTATGGGAAAAAAGTTTTGGAATTTTTTGTTACCAAAATAAGGTGATTGAGAGATCAGCACTATCAACTCTTGTACCTACTTTCACAGATCTCCAAGCAAGGCCAGCAGCTTTGGGACTCTTACAGCAGATCCTATAAATATCCCTGTGTGAAGAAAGGGGGAGGTTGAACTCAGCAACTAGAACTCCAAGCTAGACCTACAGCACTGGAACACTCAGAACCAGTTACCGACTCAGCCCCCAGCTCAAGTTAGTAGCTCAGAACAGGAAGTATGAATTCAGTACCCAGTGTTCTGAACACAAAGTCACCTAGAGAACAGGATCATTCAGAGAAGATCATAGATTCAGTTCTCTACCCAGGAAAATGGTAAAGGAGGGTTTCCAGGAAAACCTATCATCTTAGACATAGCTTTCAGAGGTCTTTCCTATCAGAAAGAAAATGGCACAGAATTCTTAGAATTAGAGGATAAAGGGAAAATAGAAACAATCTACCAGTCACCTCATGAAATAAACCCCCAGATTAAAACTCCCAGGACAAGATAGCTGAAGATTCCAGTTTAATGAAAAAAATATACTAAAAAAAGGCAGAAGAAAATTCAAGTACTGAGGATCAGTCAGAATTACAACATAGACTATGATATTCCAAAAGGCAAAAATATAGGCTTAGGACCAAGAATAATTTACCAAGAAAAGCGAGCATAATCCTATACAGGAAAAAATTTGATTTTTCATGAAAGGACTTCCAAGCATTCCTATTAATAACAAACAAACAACCCCCTCCCCAAAACAAAACAAAACAACCTGGAGTTGAGTATATAAAATAATAATACAGGAGTAAATAAAAGCACACAAAAGTAAATATAAATGAGTAATTGGAAAAAAAAAGATTTTATAAGGGTGAACTGTTCGCATTTTAATGGAGGAGAAGAGAATGATTAAAAATTCCTCTAAGAACCCTAATGTTAGCAAGGGTCAAAGAAGAAGTCAAATAAGATAGAAGACCTGGGAGTGATTTTTGTTTTGTTTTGATTTTATTAAAAAGAGAAAGGTAAGGGAGGGGGAAAGGATACACTATGGCAAAAAGAAAAGAGAAGGGGGGGGGTAAATTATAATAATGGAGAACAAATAGAAGTCTATCCAAATAAAGAATTGATGGGAGAAACATGTCACTTGGACCTCTTCTCTGAACTAAATAAAACAGAGTGAAATGAACTGAACCAGGAAAACAATTTATACTACAAATACAAGAGTGTGAAAATGAACACTTTGAAAGACTGAGGAACTGCAATTCATGTTAACAATTAATCATGATTCTAGAGGACTGTTTTAGAATGTTGCCTACGCTTTGATAGAGAGGTGATGGTCTAGGTCAGGGGTTGGGAAACCATGGTCCCTGGGTCAAAATCAGATACCTGCCTGCTTTTGTAGGTCTACAAATAAAATTATAAAGGAGAAACAGTAAAAGATGCCATAAAAATTTGTCCTTGAACATAGTCTGGTCATATGGTGAGAGTGAGAGATAATTGCCTATGTGGATAGCTTGTACACTCCATTGGTATCTTGGCAACATCAAGAGAAAACACAGAAGACACCCAGTACTTTGGGTCATTCTCTGTGGAATATGTACAGAAGGGTGTGACTAAGAGTCACACAATATGGATAGATGTGGATGAGTTGCTATTTGCATTATTGGAGGGTAGCCATGTTGATCCGATCATAGATACATTGGAGAATCTAAGCACTAAGTCAGGTCACATTAGCTTTTGTGTCTGACACATGTACTGTTGCTGCCGTAAGCATAGTCTGTTCTTTCTGGGGCAGCTTTGTAGTCAATGCCAAATTCAGGTGTTGCAGGTGTGATCCTTCAGCTCCAGATGGCATGTCTGGTAATTATTCTTAGCCCCTGTTTCTTCTTTCCTTTCAGGTAGATAATTTAACATTGCTTAAGGCTATGGCACCATAGCCCTTACCTAGTGGATTCTGGCAGTTTTGTTGTCTGTGTATAAGAAAAGAGTGTTTAAAAACTCATTCATATGTAGGCACAAGATGTGAAAAGAGGTTAATTTTATACAAAGTAGAACACCTGCCAAGGAATTAGGACTCTGGCTTTACAAATCCCTGGCCTGTTTTTGGTTACTTTTCTATCTCACTCAGAAAATGTTCTTGAAATTATATCAGGATTTATGATTAAAATATTTTGCCCTCTTCTAATAAAACTAGAAGAGAGAAGATATAACTTCAGAGGGTAGGTGTCATATTAAGTGATAACATAGCTATAGAGGAAATATAATAAATATTCATAAGGAGACCTAAGAAAGCATCCATAATAGGCAGTGGTGTAGGAATTTGTGTGTGAAATTGAAAGACTTTCTAGGGAATATTCTTGGTCCATTTGTTTTTAAATTTTTTCTTTTCAATGCTTTTTTTTTGTAAAAAAAGGGGGGGGGGGAATATGTTATTCCTTGCAAGGAGAATAAGATCAAAGTAGAGAATAGTGTCTTTCTTTAAAAAAAAAAGGTACAGGAACTCAAGGAATGCCTTTCCACTCTCCAGGTTACTAGGGATAATGATATGTTCCTGAAACAATCCAGGAAAAATTGGTTCAATTCAGGAGAGGGAAGTAGTTAAGAAGAAAAAAAAAAGAGATCTAAAGTGGTAGATGAGAAACTGAACTTGGGTCACAGAAAAGAAAAGGAAGAAGATTCTCTGTTCACATAGAACTAAAAAACAATGACCATAGACAAAGTTGAGTCTTTTCCTGAATAGGAATATATTCTGGATATGCTGAGGGGATGCTTCTCGTGAAAGGATTATATAATTGTGTTCTTTATAGGTGCTGTCAGGTGAAAGAGCACTCAGGAAGTGTTAGGAATCAGAGGAGTAAGAGAAGACTTCACTTTCTCAGGGGATACAGAAGCAGTTCTTGTTTATTTGATTACAGTAATGCAGATGGCTATGGTTTCTTTTTTTCCTGAGGAATATGATTTCAAGTATATATGTGAAATCATGCAAAACATATTTCTATATTAGCTATCGCAAAAAAGCACGAAAAATCAAGTGAAAAATTATACTTCAGTCTGCACTATGAGGTATTTGTAAAGCATTTTGCAAACTTTTAAAGCACTCTATAAATGCTCTCTACTTTGACATAAAACATTATCTCCAGAAGGATTCGACTAAAATGTAAGTATGTTAGCTATAAAACCTGAAGACATTAACAGCATATGACAAAATATAGTGGAGTATTATGGAATTGTAAAAATGATGAATGTGAAGAAATCAGAGAATCATGGGAAAATATATGAACTGACATAGAATGACAAGCAAAACCAGGAAAAAATACAATAACTGCAATAATGTAAATAAAAAATAATAACAATAGAAAAATTCCATAGTTGAAAGGGTGGAATTTGTATATCAAACTTGACTCTAGAGAAGAGGTAAAATAATGTCCTTTCTTTACAGTGGGAAAGGAATATGAGCATGGAATGGTGTATTTACTCTCTAAGTCAGTCAATATGTAGGTTACTTTTGTTGAAATACTTTTCTTCTCTCTTTTTAATTTTTTTTTTGTTACAAGGGAATATTTGCTGATGTAAAAAAAAAATAAAAGCTATCAATTCAAATTAAACCTAAAACCCCATAAAGTATGGAGGGTGAACTAATCCAGGTTGTGTGTTTGTCCTTCGTTTTTGAAGAGGACCATTGACATCAGGGAAATGACAGTATGACTTGTAGTTGACTTTAATTTGAGTGAGGCAGGGCTGTGCAAGGTCACCAGCCTCACTTTCTCCTCCAGAGTCATCTGGATCCAGTGACCAGATATTCCTCAGAATGACTGGAGATAACCCAGGATGCACTGGGAGACTCTTGCCCTTTTAGGCTAAAGTTTTTTCCAGTACTCACTTAAAGTGAGGTAACTCATTCAGTCAATAGGCCTCATCTCTTTAAGAAGTGAGTCAAAAGATGGCCCCTTTAATTAGAAAAAAAAAATCAAGCTGGGAGGAGAAGACCCTCAGGGTTTCTGATCCAAAGAGAAACAGTTACTGTTGACATTCACTCTAAATTCACTCAAAGCCAGGAGGGTCCAAAATATACCCATTAAGTGGAGCTTGGACAGGGACCTGTTTTGGTCCAATCTGTGAGCTTCAGAGTGAACTGGATTTAATGGAAGGAAGGAAGGAAGGAAGGAAGGAAGGAAGGAAGGAAGGAAAGAAGGAAGGAATCTAGCCAGTAAACCCCAAGTTAACTGGGCAGCTTCTGGACATCAAATTCACCTCCCTTTGGAGAGGAAAAGAAGGAGAAGGAGAGGGAGAGGACAAACTGAGTTACTCAACTAGCTGGGTCCTCTTCAGGCAGCTTGCTTTACCTGTGTTTGTCCTTTCTTTTCAAAGAGGACCATGACATCAGGGCAATGGTGACATGGCCTGCAGCTGACTTGGATTTGAGAGAGGGAAAGCTATGCAAGGTCACCAACCTTACTTTTTCCTCCTCAGTCAATCCACTAATCTATTGTATCAAGATGATAATGGGATGTGTAGGACCAGGGGCTGGGAAGAAATTATGTGTCTCTACTGGGCATCCTATCTTATCTACTTCTAGCCCTTGGACCTTTTGATAAAGGGATGCACTTTTGCACCCATCGCTTCCTTTTCATAACAGGTGTCTCTCTATAAACTTTGGGTTCTATCTTGATTTTGCTTGTTATTTGTTATTTCAGGTATTTTAGCTCCCATTGCATGTACTTAGGGATCTTGATATGAATACATTTTTTTGTGAGTCTAAAACCAAAACTGACAACTACTGCAATTTAATGTCTCTCATCTGCCATTTACCCATTTCTAAGACAGGTCTCTGATGCCTCAAAGACTGGTTGCTTTGAGGCCGAAATAATAAGTGCTTTGAGGTTTGGGGATGAAAGAGCCTCAGAATGCTTACTGGGAAGAAGATAATCAGCTGAGAAAATAATGATAGTTTTGTCTCTCCCCTCTATTCCCGAGCTTACAACACTGGCAAGTGGAGGAGCACTACTCTAATCATTCTTTAACAATTTGCCAAAGTTTGTACTGAAAGGCTTCCTTTATCCAGCCCCACATATTATACCTAATTAGAGACCTTTCAAAGGCTGCAGTTAATAATTAGCTATTACCCTAAATACCTGCCACCTCTGAAGGAAGCAGATTACCAGAGGACTGAGAATAAGCTAACCTGACAGATGCTGACAGAATGGGACAGCTAACTACTTTACCGATTGTACTCTCTGGTAGTGAGGCATATACTACGTTGTCCAATGAGGCCTTTAAATGAAAACTCCCTTCATTCCTCATAAAATGCACCAGATGAGAAAGGAGAGAGTGAAAAGAAGCTGGAAAAAAAGGAAGTCAGCCAAGCACTGTTATTAAATGAGAACTCTCTCCTTGCAGGTTTGTTACCTTTGATTGGCTCTGGTGTGATCTGAATTGAAAATGATTATTCCCTGCACCATGGGAAACTTATGTCGGAAACTTTGGGTCTTAGGTTTCTTACTCAATGTTTCTTTGTGGCTTCATGGAGCCCTCCTATTGCAAATGGCTCTATGCCATAAAGGACATTTAACACACTGTATGTAGGATTGGTTCAGAAGGAGGACTTCATTTCATCATAGGAATTGGAAGGGAGAGGAATTTTAATGATTCTACAGTTTCTAACTGCTGAAGATCAGAAGTTTCAGTTAGATCCTGGTATTTCCCTAAGGGAGATAGAAAACCGGAGCTAAAGAGTCTTTAACTGAGTGGGAGTTCCCAGGATTACACCTACTTAATACTTCCTTTAATGGGAGCATCCTATGCAAAGTGAGGAGAGGGAGGGACAATCCTCAGTTTTCCAATTCTGTTAAATCTTAGATTGAATTAGAGAAACAGCAAGTTACTCAGGACATAGGAAAGCAGAAAAGTGAAGTAAAGGTATTTAATTTCTGGGTTGCCTTTTTTTTTTATACCATAGAAATGTCCTTAAACAAACACATATAAGTCATCATTAACTCCTCAAATGCAGCTTTTATACTAAATAACCAAAATGAATCTTGAATTTTGCAAGAAAATACTGAGAGGCTACTGGAGTTTTCCATTCCTGGAACTCCTTGAGTTGAGGCTTGATGATGGTCACTCATCTACATGAGGAATAGAAGCAGAGTCTTAATTAGTTTGCATCTGGAGCAAGTAGCATGAAACTCACCTTCTCCAATTCACTTTTAATCCATGTTGTGAGTCAATAGAAGAAACAGCTAAGATAAATCCATTGAGTGATGGTGGTGGTCCTGGGGTGGGCGGGACTGCTAAGTATACTGGTTCTCAGATGAATGCTGCTAACATACTAGTTTAACTATTATTCTTGCTTTCTTATTTTTCCTGTATGGGTGGAGAAATCTATGCTGTCATTGGGTAAATGAAACAAACTGACAAAGAGCAGAACCTTTAAAGTCATTACTCCAGGTTTCGTTGGGTTCGTTAGGTTCTCATGCTCTGTATGTAGTAAAGCTGGAACAACAATTCTGGTTATGCTCTGGGTGGTGGATTTTTAGCTCTGATCTCCTTCTCTACAAATTGATTTAGGTGAGGTGCATTATGGGTAGTTTCTTAGAGCTCCTCTACTTCAGGAACTTTGGAGGAATACAGTCCCACCTGAAATGAGGTCAGGCCTTTTGGTGTTGTAGAAAGAGCTCTTTCGGCAAGTTCCTCTGTCTCGAATCACTCACCACTCCAATCTTTCCTCCATTTAACTGCTGAAATAATTTTTCTAAAGCACAGACCTGACCATGTCAACTCTCCAACCTCCCCTGCCTCCCATAACTCTAAACTCTATTGGCTCCCTCTTCCCTCCAGGATTAAACATAAAATACTGTTTTGTATGTAAAGCCTTTCACAACCTGGCCCCTTTCCCACTTTTCCAGTCTTCTTTCCAGTCTTCCACTTTACTCCTCACCATAAATTTTTTAAAAAAATTATTTATTTTTCAACATTCACTTCCATTGGATTTTGAGTTTCAAATTCTCTCCCCACCCCAACCCAAAGCACCATGTAATTTGATATAGGCTCTATGTATACATTCATATTGAATCTATTTTCACATTAGTCATGTTGTAAAGAAGAATTAGAACTATTGAGAGAAACCACAAGAAAGAAGAAACAAACAAAAGAAAAGAGAGCAAATAATATGTTTTGATTTGCATTCAAACTCCATAGTGCTTATTCTAGATGTGGATAGTATTTTCCTTCATGAGAATTTTGGAGTTGTCTTATATTCTTGCATTGCTAAGAAGAGATATGTCTATCAAAGTCAGTCATTGCACATTGTGGCTGTTACTGTGTGGAATATTCTTCTGGTTCTGCTTACTTCACTCAATATCACTTCATTCAAATCTCACCATATATTCTATGATCCAACTACACATCAGCCCCTTTTCCTTCTTGTAACAAAGGAAAAAAACACTATTTTGCAAAAGCAATTGACTCAGTGACTGGGTTTGACAATGTAGGTGACATTCTGCTTTTGTGGTCTCCCTGTTTCTCTATAGAATATAGGGAGATAAATTTCATCATCTGTTTTCTGGGATAATTACTAGTTTTTCAAGTGAAGCAAATCTGCATTAGAGAGGGCTATCTTTGTATTTGCAATTCTTTTGTTTTAGGGATATGGTACTCTTGGTTCATGGAGGTTGATTTCATTATTAACCTTGGTTATTAGTTTTGTTTTCTTGTGTCCTTACACTTCAGAATTTTACCCAATTATCCATAATGAGTGTTGGCCCAAAAATTGTTTGTAATTTTTAAAAAAGCCAACAACACAAACCATCTAAATATGTACTGATTATTTACATGCCCTCTGCAAAGACCAATAAAACAATAACCTATTTAAATAGCATATAGGCTTATGGGGATCATTCCTCATAAAAGACTGTCTATCACACATTATTTGGCATATTCGATGACCAATAAAAAGCCAAATTTTCAGTTATGAAATCAGTTCAATCTTCAGTGGTTTGCCTACTGACAAACTGGATACCTACATTGTCTCTGTGGAAAATTCGTATTTTTGTAGAGTCTATTTCCTCCAGGATCAAATATAAATTCCCCTGTCTGGCTTTCAAAGCCTTCTTAGTTTGATCCATTCTTACCTTTCCAATCTTCTACCTACCATTTGAGGTTTTCATAGCAAAGACTCTGGAGTGGTTTGCCATTTCCTTTCACAGAAGAGAAAACTGAAGTAAACAGGGTTAAGTAACTTGTCCACATCACATAGTTATGAGTGTCTAAGGTCAGATTTGAACCCAGAAAGATGAGTCTTCTTGACTCCAGACCTGGCACTCTATTGACTGCACCATCTAGGTGTCCTCTTATAGCTAATTCACTCTATACACCCTGTGATTCAGTGACATTGGCCTCTTTCTTGTGCCTAGAATGGTTTCCTGCCTCATCTTCAATCTTAGCTTTTAAATCTGTTAGATCCCAACTTCTATGAGAAACTTTTTTCAGTACTCTTTCATCTTTGTGTCTTCTCTCTAAATTTAATTTCAGTTTATCCCATATGGTCTTGTTTGGATGCATCTTGTCTCTCTAGTTAAAATGAAGGTTCCTTGAAAGCAAGAACTGTTTTTTGCCTTTCTGGACACCCCTGAGTACTTAGCATAGTGCCTGGAACATAATAGGCCCTTAATAAATGCTGTTTGACTGACTGAAACTACTCAAAATCCTAGAATTTCACAAAAGGGGGTTTGAGAAATATTTATTTAGCAGAGGTGGGACTGGTTTACCTGTTGAGACATGCCTGAGTCACATGGGAGCTGGTTACGAGATGCTGAAATGGATCAAAGACAAGAGCAAAGTTCTCTGAAGGAAGAGGATTTCCAAATCGACAAGGCTGAAGGGTAGATTTCCAGAGACATTCTAGTATAGTAGGTCAGATATAAACATGGAAAAACTCAAATGATGAATCCAAAGTGCATCACTATCGGAAACCACGGGAGCTGAATGAACTCCTGGGACCCCAAGGCACTTGTTAAGCTATCCTTACTGATGCTTGAAGGCAGATCACTTGGCTGGTTTTTATTACCCTATTACAGCAGTTCTTAACCTAAGGTAAATAGAACCCCAAGGAATCCATGGATAGATTTTTGAGGGAGGAGGTTTATGAACTTGTATGGGAAAAAATTCATCTTTATTTCTGTTAACAACTAATAATTAATTTCTAACCAATTATATCTGTATTTTCCATTAGCTTCTAAATGAAATTCAGTGGGTTTTTTTTTTTGTATTTTAATAAGAAAAGCACATTATTCTATTGGGACCTACTGACTTCATCAGACTGCCAAAGAAAGGTATCTCTCTCTCTCTCTCTCTCTCTCTTTCTCTCTCTCTTTCTGTTTCTGCCAAAGAAAGGTATCTCTCTCTCTCTCTCTCTCTCTCTCTCTCATATACACAGACACACATATGCACATGCACCCCCACCCCGCCACTGTTAAGAATCTTTGCCCTTTTAAGACCAGGATCTCTCCTATAACCATTTCCCTTAGGTTCTTGTTCTAGGACTAGAGAAGGCTAATCTGATAAATGAGATTCATACTAAAGCATTCATAGGCAATAAGGACATTTAATGTTATATCTCTCAGGTAAGCCTTTGTATTTTAATGTTTTTTTTTTTTTTTTGCACATCACAGACCTTAAGCCAAAAGCTTAAGCTAACTGAAGATTGCAGGCCCTGTGGAAGGTCATAGGGAGAAATTCTTTCAGACAGGGAGGCCTGAAAATAATGTTCAAATAATATTGTACAAATTATGTCCAGGAGCATTCTGGGCAACTTAGAAAGGTTGGAGTATGAGGCACTTACTATGACCTTGGAGAATCTAGCTAAATAAAGTAGAACTCCCTTCCATGACATGATTTTTGGAACCTTGATAATATCTTCTTGGTGAGATGTGAATGACCGGGAAGGGAATGAAAATTTATATAATACCTACCATGCGTCAGGCACTGTTTTACAACTATTTTACAAATATTATCTCATTTGATTCTTACAACAGCCTTATGAGGAGGTCCTACTAATATTTCCATTTTATCATTGAGGAACCTGAGGCAAGCAGAGGTTAAATGACTTGCCTAGGGTCACACAACTAGCAAGTGACTTAGGCTAGATTTGAATTCAGGTCCATGGCTTTAGGTCCTTGGCTCATTATTGTTTGAATTGTGACATGTGTAGGTCTGAGGTACATCCTTAGATTTGGCCTTTTAAATCAGTTAGATATTGATCTGGAAAAACAGATTGGACAGGAGTTAAGGAATGTGGAGGAAAGGGGCACCATAGACAGAAAGTAGATTTGGCTTCCTAGGCCTTGGAAGACTGCTTTTAGGTAGACCATTCTTCACTGCTGCCCAACTGCAACATTACTGCAATATACTTTATGATTGGATAACATAATAGTAAAAGCATTTGCTAGCCCCATGTTATCTTTGATCAGATACTATCTAAAAATCAGACCTCATTCCCTAGTGAAGTCTTTCCTCCTAGACATCTTAGCTACAGATGGAAGCACATTTCTATAAATATAGTCTTGCATCTTTATAGAGTAGAAATAACATTGGGTGTGGAATCGATAGGTCTGGTTTGAAGCCTTGTGCGAATTACTGCTAGCTGCATGAACATGACCAAACTGTTTGCCTCCGTTTTCTTATCTGCAAAATGAAGATAATGTACTTACATTATCCTAGGGTTGTTGTGAGGAGAAAAATGAGATTTGTAAAGCACATTACAAACTTTAAAATGCTATACAAATTCTAGGTCTTGTGTTCTCTTCCTTCTCCTCTTTCTTTTCTTTCTCTTCTTTTTTATATGCTATGACTTTTAAAGGGTCAATCTAATCTTCTTCTAACTGATCCCCTGGCTTTGCTCCCCTAGCAGCCCAACTGAGCCATTGCCAGAGCATCCTTCTTTCATCAATGCCATTTTTTATTGTTCTTCAGTGGTACCTGTCTCTTCATGACTCCATTTAGGGTATTCTTGGCAAAGATATTTGGATGGGTTTGCTGTTTATTTCTCCAGCTCATTTTACAGATGAGGAAACTGAGGCAAACAGGGTTAAGTGACTTGCCCAGGGTCATGCAGCTAGTAAGTGCCTGAGACTAGATTTGAACTCATGAAGATGAGTCTCACTGATTCCATTCCATTCCATTCTGTTTCATTCTGTTCCGTTCCATTCCGTTCTGTCCCATTCCATTCCTCTACCCATTGCATCAGCTAACTGCCTCTTAAATGCCTTTTAGCTGACTATATTGCCCTCACTGGTAGAGCCCCTTTTGAACTTTCATTCCCCGGCTAGATATTTAGCATACCACAATAGTATTGATTTTTTTTGTTTTGGACCTGTCCCTGTTGTCTGGATCAGTGTTTGCATATTCACCCAGTCTGAACTCCATTTCCTGCTGATTGATCCTTCTGTGGCAATCCAATTTTTTCTCTAAATCCTTCCTTAGTCTCAACCCTTGCATTCTTCTCTGTTGGTTAATTACTTTTCTCTTTGTAACTTTGATGCTCTGCTTTTTCCCATCCCAATCTGGGAGCAATGCACAAGTATTATGACTTGACATGGGGTATTAATTCTTAACTAATTATTGCAGATCAATCCAGAAAAGTAGGAATGACAGGAGTGGTAGGCAGACTACTCTGGGACCAGGAACAGAATTAGGAAAAGGGTTATATTTATTACCAGCATAAAGAAACATTGGTGAGATGCTACACTAACCTACACTTCCTGGGGCACCCAACTCGCTTATTCAAGGACTTATTTTCTAATTTACATATTATCCAAGTCCCTCTTTTCCCCCTAGTTCTGACTTTGGAATATTTTATTGCTCATCAGCACCTATGAGGGCAAAAATGGGTAGAGAAGAAATGAAATACAAATCATTCACTTATTTTTGGAGTCAGAAAGACTTAAAATAATAATAAATAATAGCCAACATAGCACTTAAAGGTTTGTAAGACACTTTACAAATCTCATTGGATCCTCACAACAATGTTAGGTGCTTAGGTGAGGAAACTGAGGCAGACAGTGGTTCAGTGATCTATGTATCATATAGCTGATAAGCATATGAAGCCAGATTTCAAGTTGTATCATCCTGATTCAGGGTCTAATGCTCTTTCCACTGTGCCACCTAGTTGCCTCTGAATTTGAATCTTGCCTGCTTATCTATCTGTGTGACCTTATGCAAGTCACTTAAGCTCTGTCAGCTTCCATTTTCTCATTTGTAAAATGTGTTCATTTTATATATATAATTTACCTCACAGGATTGTTGTGAGGATTGTATGACTGAATATGTATAAAAATGTGGCAAAATGTGCCTTATTATTAATATTTTTTTAGAAGATAAATGATTATATTTCCTTCTTTTTAAATCCTTTCATTTTCCTCTCACATGTGAGAGTGACTGATCAAGAGGCTTTGGAGATATTCAACTGAATATCTAAAATGAAGGTTTTGAAATTATCTGTATTTCAGCTCTCCCTGTAGCCTCAGTCTCCGTTACATGGGAAAAATAAAACTCGTAGAACCACAGAATTTTGGACCTTGAAGTGACCGTAGGCTAAGGATTCTTAACCTTCTTTGTGTCATGAATCCCTTTGACCGTCCTGTGAATCCTATGAATCCCTTTTCAGAACAATATTTTTTTTTAAAGTAATAATTGAAGGGAATGCTGAATTTCAGATAGAACTTAGAAAAAAACAGAGATGTATTTTTTTTTCTCATTCAAGTTCACAGGTTTTTTGTCATTGACCCCTTAGGGGCCTTGGATTCTTGATTTATTCCAATCCCATCCTAGGAGTTTGAGACTGAGAAGGGAATTGACTTTTCAAGGTCATAAAAGCAGTAGAGAAGAGGCTGGGGCTTTCCAGGCCATCACTCTGTTCCCTGAAGCCATGCTTCCTTTCTGGGACATACTCAGCAGCCATGTTCCCTTTGTTCTGTCAGTAACCCACAGGCAATGCAGTTTGTCTACTCCTGGTGGGCACCCAAGGGCCCCAGCTGGAGATGGGAGATATTGACTAAGACAATGACTGGAGGGTATCGCTGCCCTGAATGTTCTTGGGACTCCATTAAATCTTGTATTCTCTTTTCCTTTTATTAAGCTGGTGAAGAGAAAAAATGCTAAAAGTGAGGAGGTTAAAACCCACTGGAAATCAGAAATACAAGCCCTTTGCATTAGGAATTTGATGGAACACTATTACTGTTGTTATAGGTCTGTATGTGAACACGAAGAGCAATTAAATATTTAACCTTATAGTCTAGGACTTCAGGATGAATACAACTCATAAAACGGAAAAGGAAATAAGGGCCTGTATCCCCATTTGAGTGCTCTTGCCTCTGTGCTTTTGTTTATTTTGATATGTTTGCCTAGAATGCTCTTTCCACTTTGACATTTCTACTTATTCTTTGAAACCAACTCAAAGGCCACTTCCTCCCCAAAGCCTTCTCTGATCTCCACCCCCATTGCTGAAGGCAACTACTTTTTTACCCCCTTGGACGGATACTTTATACTTCTCATATATATTTATTGTGCACCAGTTTCTATTACAGTTATCTATCAACCAGTATATTGATAATCATTTATTAAAAGCCTACTGTGTGCCAGACACTATGATAAGCACTGAAGATTATGAGGAAAGTCAAAAGTTCTCAAGGACCTGACAGAGTGATAGGAGAGACAATGTGAAAGAAAATGTACAAACTCTCTCTCTCTCTCTCTCTTTCTCCACACACACACACACACACACACACACACACACACACACACACACAAGGTACATATTAGAGATAATTGACAGAAGAGCCTAGCACTAAGAGAGATCAGGAAAGAATTCTCAGAGAAGGTGGTATTTTATTTTATCTTTTGGAGGCCATAGGCTATGTGCCCAGGGTCACATAGTTATTAAGTGTCAAGTGTCTGATGCAACTTTTGAACTCAGATCCTTCTGACTCCAGGGTTGGTCCTCTGTTCACTGTACTCTCTAATTGCCCTAGAAGGTGGTATTCTAGATGTGATTGGAAGGAAGCCAGGGAGTTAGCAGTCAGAGATGCATTTTAAGCATGAGGGACAGCCAGTGAAAATGCTTAGAGTCAGGAGAGGATGTTTCTTGTTGGAGGAACAGCAAAGAGACCAGTGTCATTGGATTGCAAAGTCGTGGTGGAGGGATTGGGGATTAGTAGGAGTAAGGCATAAGAAAGACTGGAAAGGTTGTGAAATGCTTTGAATGGAATGGAATTTTATACTGGTCCTGGAGGTGATAGGGAGCCACTGGAATTTACTGAATAGGGAGGTGACTTTAGGAAATGTGCTTAATTTGCCTGCTGAATGGAAGAGGGGCTGTGCAGATACCATATCTCCTTTACAAAACCCTACAGTCCACGAAGGCAGGGATCTTGTCTAATGTAACTTTTGTGGTAGGATAGTGTAGTGGACAACACACTGGAGTCAGACAAAGTGGACATTATGTGAGTCCTGGTTCTAACATTTATTAATTGTGCAACTACATAATGTTTCTGAGCATTGGTTTTCACATCTATAAAATGCAGATAGTAATACTTGCACTATCTGTTTCACAAGGTTGTTGTGAAGAAATTGTTTTTATAAATCTGAAAATATCATAGCAGTATGAGTTATTTTCTCTCTCATAATCTGGTCCAGTATTCTGCACATAGTAGATACATAGCAACGTTTATTGTTTTTGTGAGTGTCTAGGTTTCATTGAAGAGATGTGTTTTGAGGACTGGTTGGAACCACATGCTTTCGGGGGGATTTTGATGGCTTACTATGAGGACTAGATACAACGATGAACATTAGGGCAGTGCAGGATGAAGGAACGGAGATGAAGATAGGCAAGAGAGGTAAAGGCAGGAATTGGAGAGCATTTGGAGGAGTAGGGATGTGGAGGTTATGGACATGGTGTAGAAGTATGTGCTTGGAAATTGTCAAATCCCTAAGGGAGAGTATAGTTGCGAACATGTTTGAACACTTCAGAAATTATGACAGGGTTCTATCTCCCTTTGTCTTGCCTCTCATTTTTCTTTGTAAGATGATGCAATAAGGAATATTGATGCTCCTAACCTTCTCTGTGGGCAACTAGAGATAGAAGGTTACAGCTAGGTGGTGCAGAGGCTAGAGTATTGGGCCTGGAGTTAGGAAGACCTAAGTTCAAATGTGACTTCATACACTTGGTAGCTGTGTGACCCTGGGTAAGTAACTTAACCTGTATTTGCCTCAGTTTTCTCAACTGTAAAATCAGAATAATAATAGCTCTTACCTCCCAGGGTTGTTGTAAGGATCAAATGAGATAATGTTTATAAATCGTTTAGTACAGTGCCTGGTGCATAGTGCCATTCCTCCCTCATTCCCTTCTTGCTTCCTTCCTTCCTTCCTCCCTTCCTTTCTCCCTCCCTCCCTCCCTCCCTTCCTTCCTTCCTTCCTTCCTTCCTTCCTTCCTTCCTTCCTTCCTTCCTTCCTTTCCTCCTTCCTTCCTTTCTTCCTCCTTTCTTCTCTTCCTTCCTTCCAGCTTTTTCTTTTTCCTTCCTTTCTAAGGGCATCTAGGTGGTGCAGTAGATGACTGGCCCTGGATTCAGGAAGACCTGAGTTCAGCCTCAAACGCTTATTGTGTGACCCTGGACAAGTCACTTAGTCTCTTATTTGTCTCACTTTCCCCATCTGAAAATGTGGCTAATAGTAGCATCTACCCCCACATGAGGATGGAATGAGATAACATGTGTAAAATGCTTAGCACAGTGCCCAGCACACCTAGGAGCTTAATAAATGTTTATTGCCTTGTTTCCTTTTCTGTCCATCTCTCTGCTAAGAAGCCCACAGATCCTCCTGACTAAGTAAGCCTAACCAGACCCAGGAGAGAATTTTATTGTCATTGCCATTTTTTTCAAAATAATTACCTCCCAGCTACTTTTAAGGAATTCTGCTAAAATTCTATTTTTATTACTTAAGAGTTATTTTTCATATGTTTATGTGTTTGTACTGACCTAGAAATTTCTCTGATTGGCCATTCACCATTAAATACCTCTATCTACAGCAAAATTGAATGTCTTTATTTCATGCATTTGACCTACTAGGTGACCTCTAATGGTCACCATCAATAAAGATCCCTGGGTGAAACAAATTTGGGGTGTCATAGCTTCTTGGGAAGCTTTCTAGTGGATGAGAGTAGTCAGAAAACAAGAAGAAAAAAGAGGACATCAATAAAATAGTTAACAAAGTAGAGGACTCACTTATGCATTATCTCAATTCATCCACATCATAACCTTGTGAAGGAGATGGGACAGAAATTATCACTCCTATTTTGTGTGTGTTCATCCTTCGTTGCCAAAGAAGACCACGCCATCAGAGAAATAATGACATGACTTGCACTTGACTTTGTTTTGAGTGAGGGAGGGCTGTGCAGGTCACCAGCCTCACTTCTCCAGAGCTATCTGAATCCAGTGACCAGATATTCACCAGGATGACCCAGGATGAGGCAATTGGGGTTAAGTGACTTGCCCAAGGTCACACAGCTAGTGAGTGTCAAGTGAGATGAGATTTGAGTTCAGGTCCTCCTGACTCCTGCACTGGTGTTCTATCTATTGTACCACTTAGCTGCCTCTTAACTCCTATTTTACCAATGAGGAAACTGAGGCAAACAGGGTTAATGATTGTCAGTGTCACATAGCTAGTAAGTGTCTGAGGTCAGATTTGAACTCAGGAAGAGAAGTCTTCCTGACTCCAGGTCTGGCACTTTATCCACTGTGCTACCTACCCACCTTTTGCCTCAGTTTCCTCATCTGTAAAACGAGAAGTAAAGTATCTTTGCCAAGAAAACCCTGAATAGTCTCATGGAGAGTCAGACATGACTGAAAAATGACTGAACAACATCAACAAAAGTGCTTAACACAGTGCTTGGCCCATAGTAGGCACTAATGCCTACTACTAAATAAATCCTTGTTGTCTCCATTGTCTCCCCCTTTCCTCCCCACAGCTCTTTCTGTTTGTAAGTACTGTTTAGGATGCGTATGCCATCATGGGTCAACCTCAAGTAATGAATCATAGATTTAAGATTGGAAAAGATCTCAGGGATTGCAGGGGTCTCATCCAATCCCCTTATTTTACAGCTATAGAAAGGGAAACCTAGAAAAGCTTAGGAGACTTGCCCAATAGGAGCAAATAGTTAAATAGCAGATAGGATGAAAGGCCAGGTCCTCTGACTTCCCATTCAATTCTCTGTACCACAAAGCTGTGGCTAAAAGAAATGATCAGACTGACAATAACACTTTTGGTAGAAACATGAAAAGCTGTCACCTGAGTAGCCCAGGAATTATGGGTAGGTATAGGAGAAGACGGTCCCATCTCTGCCTGATTTCTTTTTTATTTTGCTGTTTACATAGAATAAGGAAGACCTTTCAGACATCCTGGCCTAGGAAGGCCTGAATTTAAAACTCCTATCCCTGCTTACTGAAGAGGATCATTCTTGACAAATAGACACATTTTGCTTTGCCAGTGTAGTAGTAATTTGGTTTGTTCCTTGTGTGAGGAAGCTCCTGAGTTGGTTGATTGAATCTGGAAGGGGGCATTTTGTTTAAGGAAAATGACCAATTTGGGGAAAATAGAATCTGGTGGTGGCTAGGTAATTAATGTGATGTTGGGAATGGAAAGAGACTCATTGTGCTCACTTACTATCTGAGCCTGCCTCCAAGTAAACATTCTCGTTCTCTAATTGAATGGAGTCTGTTTCACATCTGGCTGTAGAATCTCTATGCCCTGGAGTCCAGAGTTATTTTGTAAGTCCTTTGATCAAATGTGTAGGCAGCTAGGAAGAGTATTGGATGAGTCAGGAAGACCCACATTTGAATCTTGCTTCATACACATACCTTCTGAATGACCCTGGGCAAGTCACATCACCTCTTTCAGCCTCAGTTTCCTCATTTTTAAACTGAGGAAAATAATAGAACCTTTCTCACAAGGTTGTTGTGAGAATAAAATGAGATAACACATAAAGTTCTTTTCAAATCTTAAGGTTCTATATAGTTGGTCAAATTTAGTAGATACAAATAAAAGCGGAAACCAATCCACTATTCCCTGGCAAGAAGATCTATGCATTTTAATGAAGGACACAACGTGTAAATAACTAGATAGATACAAGAAGTAGACTATATCTACAGAGAATGTATGTACACATGCATGCGCATACACATTTAAACATGTATTTTATATACATACAGGTCTACATGCATACTCTTCTATATACATATAGTCACATGCATATGGGTACACATTATACATGCGTACACTCATGTGTGTGTATGTGTGCATGTGTGTGTGTGTGTGTGTGTGTGTGTGTGTAGGAGAAGGATTGGGAAATTTCTCTTGAAGAAGGTAGAATTAGTTCTGAGTCTTGAAGAAAGTCAAGGAAGGTGGAGGTGAGGAAAGAGAACATTGCAGGCAAAGGGGGACAAACCAGTAATAAGATACAGATTCAGGAGGTAGAGCATGCTCATTGACCACCAAAGTGTTCTTTTAGAAGGAATTTGATAGGTATAAAAAATGGAATGCCTGTATCCCTATAACAATGACATAAATTATCACCACTAATGACCAGCATATTCTTCGTATCGATTTCTTTGTATTTTGTAAGGAATAGACACCTCAAGATTCCTGGGTCTAAAAGTCTATTTAACTAGCTCTAAGTCCCCTAGGTTGAGTCCTGGCCTGCCATAGTTTGGTGCTTGATTGCTACATTAATGACATCCTAACCTAAAAGGAGAATGGCTATATCCTACATTAATCTTTCCCTCCCTGACAACTAAGTATTTTTGGTTCAGAGACTTGTTCCGGAGGCCCTGGATTCTATTAGATGCCAGATATTTTAAAAATTTTGCTTCTATGCAGGGGGAACCACTAATTTAAAGGGTAACACAAAGGAATGTGCTGAATTTGTTAAATTTTCCGTATGAACATTTATACCTCAGAAATTGACAGAAATTACAAATCAGGACTTGGATTGTCTGAACTTAAGAAAGTGATGGAGAAAAATGTTAATAATGCAGATTAAACTTAAAAATGTATTTTGGGTGTTTTATATATATGTGTGTATGTGTATATTTTTGCAAAACCAGTTGTTATACGTTTACCAGAATACTTCTTGTTATACATATTAATTAACTAATCCATTTACGTATGGGTGCAAGAATTATTTATTTGAACATGTTGCCTTCCTAAGATAAAATGTAAGCTTCTTGGACTCAAGGATTGTTTCATTTTTGTATTCTCAATGCCTGGCACATAGTAGATGCTAAATATATGCTTGATGATTAATTGATTAATTAATTAAATAGTTATCTTGCCTGTACTCAAGGAGCAACATATCCACAGAAAAACAAACAAGTCAAGGTAATTTTCTCATCACTTCAGAAAACATTAATCAATCAATAGACAAACTAAACCTGCTATGTGCCAGGCACTGTGCTAAGCATACCTCCAAAAAATACTAAAAGACAAATGCCTTCATTTCGGGAATCATGCCAGCTGCAAGGACCAATTTTCTCATTGATGTCTTTTGATATTTTTCACTCTTTTTTGTTACAAGCTGTATTTTGAGCTATAGCTCTGACAGATTTGTTTTTAGCGAAAAGAAATGCTTGTTTTGATATGAAGAAATAAACTGCTTCCCCTTGCCCAATCTTGCCAGCATCCTCATGAGGCTACCAAAAGCAAGACAGCAGAATTCTGTCTTCTTCCTCCTTCTCTATTCCACATCCAGTGAGAGAAGGAATGGTGATATATTATCATAATAGCTGTGGTAGCAGACTGTCAACTTGGTGAGTGAATCCAGATAAATTTCCCATTTCAAGCCATCATTTTTAAGCAAATGGGATGCCTAAAGCAAAGAGTAAAAAATAATAGCTATAAACCACAAGAATCACCCCCAGTGCAAGGGATATAGACTGACAGGGTGACTCTTTTGTTCCGTTCTTTTCTGATTTATTTTCAATCTCTTCTTCAGACCCTAGATGACTGGAAATCCTGTAAGAATAATAACTACTGCTAAGCCCAGAGAGGCTGGAGTATCGTTTTTTCTTCCTTTCCACTAAGTAGCCCAAAGAGTCTTCTCAATTTTTAGCCTATACACACAGGCTAGGTTCAAACCTGGGAGAGCCTGATCTCCAAAGAGAAAGGTCAGGGCTTTTGTCTCATTGACTCTTTATACTATCAACCTAGATGCTCCAGGTAAGTTACTAAAAGCTTAGGTTTTGGCTCAGATCTATGGTCTTTCCCAAAATGGGGAGTAGAAAATTACCCTAAAGTACAAAATAAATCAGGCATGGGACAGCTATTTATTTCTTCTACAGAAAAATATTAATAAACATGAAAGATTCATAAGTACATGTTGACTGGAATCCTTGAAGTAGCAGTTACAACATAACTACTGATGTATTACTACTCCTAGCTAGCATTTAGATAGTACTTTAAGGTTTGTAGCTATCTCAATAGATTCTCACAACAGTTCTGGTAACATTATAACTATTATTATACAGATGGTGAAACTGAAGCAGACAGAGCTACTGTGATTCACTCAGAGTCACACAACTGGTAAATGTCTGAGACTAGATTTAAACCTAGGTATTTCTGACTCTAGTCTAGCACTGTATCCACTGCACTACCTACCTATACCCTCCTATGAGTTAAATACTTAAAGTGTCAAGACATACAGTTTTCAGAGCTTCCTAGTAGGCATTTTACTTTTCTCTTTGACTCTGCCCTGTCCAGATAATTTCTTCCTAGTCCGTATCCTTAGATAAGTCAGGCCAAGGATTGGATACATCCTCCTATTTGTGATCATATTCTATCATATGCAAATGAGAGACCTTGAACTTAAACTCAGATGGCTAATATATCTAATTCAAGATTGCCATTTGACCACTTACACTCCTGGAAGGAAACAGAGCGGAAAATACAGCAGAATTTCTGAGACCTGGGCATACCCCAATTAGCCAAGACCCCGCTTTAGCTGATATGGGTTGAAAGATGCTATGCTGATGGAGTGGAGGAAACTGGAAGTGTTTCATAGAGGACAGGGCAGAGAGAAAACCAGAGGTCCAGTCTGGTCTCAGACACTTACTAGCTATGTGACCCTGGGACAATTTCTTAGTTACTCTTTGCCTCAGTTCCCTCATCCACAAAACTGAGTTGGGGGAAAAGTAAACTTATGGCCTCTAAAGTTCGTTAAAGCTTTAAAGTGTTTTAAAAGTTTGATTTTTGATCTATCCCTCTTCCACCTGCTCTTAGGAAGTCATGTAATATTATAATCTATCACTATTTGGGTTGGCATTTTATACTCTTATTAGACTGAAAAATCCTTATGGGTAGGGACTGTCTCTGATTCTATATATCTCTGACAGTGAAATAACAGTGCATTGCACACCGTAGATGCCTAAGAGATGTTGATTTGATTCATGTCTCTACTTGTTAAACCCTCCATTAGACTGTTGGCTGCCCAGGGAAAATAAGTTAGGTTGGGGTCCCTGATAGAGGGTCCTGTATAGCCCAAGAGCAGTATTGTGGGCCTGGACAATGGGAGGGGGTTGGCGGGCAGAATGGTCAGAGAGTGGAGTAAGGGAGAAACAGAATAAAAGAAAGGGGACAGAGGGATATAAAAAAACAAATCTTATCTACTTTAAAATTTTCCCTCTGGCCAGCCTCTTTGTCTTTCTTGTCAAATTTTCTCAGTCAACTATTGAAAAAAGGCAATTTTGCATTCCCCCCCTGCCCCTTGTCAGTTGCTACTGTTGAAAATTCAACCTAGAATGGAGAAATCCAGCTGAGTTCTTCTCTCCTCTTTTCTTTGTCACTAGAAATGATAGATCCTCAGAATAGCTGACAACCCAGCTGATGACGTGCAAAGCAAGCCAGAAACCCATTTGGTCTCTGCTGGCTGCACTGGCTCACAGGTGCTAACAGTGATTTCCATTAAGACTGCAGCTTTCACATGGAGACCTTGGAAACAGACACAGAAAGTGAAATATGATGTGCTGGTCCACACAGAGAAAGGAAGGGAAGGCTGAGTTGAAGGTCACTGCTACCCACCCATCTGAAGTGGCCCTGACAGTCTGTCCCAGGACTATAACATAGACAGAAATAAGAGGCCCGCCAAGAAATAGAGCCGAACATGGCATCTGCACTCTTGGGGGCAGGTTTGAGAATAGACAGCTTTCGTTGGTCCTTTAGACAAGGTCTAAACCAGGACTGGACATCAGTAGTTGCTCTAGATTCCCCAGATGAAAATATCTTGTTAAAGCTCTCTTTTGTTTTGGCCATATACTTCAATCTGGCTGTTTTTTAAAATAAGGCCCTTAAAATCCTAATTTCTAACTTGTCCAATCATAGTGATGAATTAAACAATAATTTTTTTTTTATATTTTAGCTTAGTAATATCATATCGATAGGTCTTCTTTCATTAAAAAAACTCCAATATATAGAAATTGTAACTCATGAAACAATACAAAATGCAGAAAGAAAATTATGCCCACACAGTTATCTCCTTTATAAAGAGATGCATCCCAGGAAGGTTTTCCATTAGTGATTCTTTCCTATACATTTAAAATAGGTTTGAATGTGAACTCACAGCTTTCAACCTACTGTGTAGTGTGTGCTATCTCTGTCTGTCAGTAACTAAGCAGAACTGTAACTAGGTTATAGCAAACTGAGCTTTCTTGTAGGACTCCCACTTTTAAAGAGTTCTGATGGCATTTGTTTTCCTCAGCTGAAAAAACAAAACAAAACCCTGAACTCAGTATCTACAATTATCTCTTCCACATCAATGAAGGTTGGGGCATGGCATCCCCATGATCTGAAAAATCAGGTAAATTTTTTTTTTTGGCCCTCCCTTTGTGCCACAGAAGAAGTTCAATTTTTTTTTCTTTTTCTTTTATGGGGTGTTTATAGTGCCTTATAAAATCTGGGTTGAAATTGTGCAATACCGTACATATATTTTATGCATTTCTGTGCATAAAGTTTTTTCTGTGTTGTCTGCTGAACTTTGCATTTTGCCTGCAACTTCCACAAAACTGCCCCAAAATTCCCATTTAATTTCTTATGCTGACCCACACAGTAAAGCAAAATTGTGATGGGGAAAGTTGCGATGTAGAAGGGATAATTGTAGTCAGTCCAATTAGGAAGCCACCAGGGAGTACACTTCTTCTTCCTTGGTGACAGACCCCAGGCATTCTCATCTGGCCTGCCTCCAACTTGTCCTTAGTCTCCTATTAGTGGTCTCTCCAGAAGTGGTCTCATGGTATCCCCTACTATTTGTGTCACTCCACCATTGCCATGTGTCCTGGAGTCTCTCCCCAAGTCCTGTGCTTGCTGAGGTGCTAAAATATCTAGTTAATGCCTCTGCTCTTTTGTATTTCTCCTTCATAATAAGATGTTATGCGCAGGAACTTCTAGATTTGATTATTTTTTTTTATCTTGCTTTCAGATTACTCTAGACTTGAACAACTTGGCAATAGGTAGGGGCCAAAATTAAAATAGGCTAAACTTCAGGCTGCAGATAGGTTTTTAGTGGCTCATTTTCTAAGTGAAAGTTTAGCAATTAAACTATTTTCGAAGTAAACCATATTTTCTAAAAGGAAATTTTAATTAATATCATTTAATTACACTTATTATTGAAGATTTTTATTTACCATGAAATCTCTCTCTTCTCAGGATAGAGACAGACTGACAATGGTTGGTTGCTGCAGGTCGTGTGACAAATAGGAGAGAATGAGCAGTGGCACCCCACCCTCCAAGTTAGGAAACTGGCACAATAGTGACCAGTGGAGGGCAGGTTAAGTGGGACACGGACAAAGCACTCTTTCCATCTTTACTTTCTTTGAAATCCTGTATATTTTTCTCTAGATTCCTTAAAACCTTTGGTAGACTGCAAGTGACTTGAAGGCATTATGTTATGTAACGTCGAATTACTCAGAACTCTATCTATTTACCAATTGTCGCTACGGTTCTCAAGTCTACAATACCTAAATGTATAGAGAAGAAACATTTTCTTGACTATTTTATAGTGTGTGTTTGTCCTTTGTTGTGAAGAAGACCATGCCATCTGAGAAGAAATGACACTTTCACTTGACTTTGATTTTTGAATGAGGGAGGGCTGTGCAGGTCACCAGCCTCACTTCTTCTCCAGAGTCATCTGAATCCAGTGACCAGATATTCATCAGGATGAGGCAACTAGGGTTAAATGACTTGCCCAAGGTCACACAGCTAGTAAGTGTCTAGTGTCTGAGGTGAAATTTGAACTCAGGTCCTCCTGACTCCTGCACTGGTGCTCTATCCACTTCACCACCTTGCTAGCCTCTTTTCTATTTAAACATTTCTTAACTGACCGGGTCTTGATTAGACTTTAGGGTTTGGCTAGATAGTGAGAACAGAGTTGTAATTAGGGCAGGTTAATTAGGGCGTTGCCCTAGATTCTTGAATTTATGGGAGACTGATATTACATCTAATCTATAAGTAGCTAAAAATAGCAGAGTTCAGCAGATATTTAGAAAGAACAATTAGTTAAAATCAAAGCTACCAAAGGGTGGGTTGGGTTGAGATCCTGGTCACCTTCTTGCTTTGTTTCCAAACCTCTAAAACTTTAGGGCCAGTCCCTTGCTTTTGGTGTGGTTTGTGATTTGTTTCTGATGCCGATCAGGCATAAAAATTGTGAGCGCAATGACTCTTAAAGGTTGTTCAAAATAAATTGTATCTGCAAACTTCATATCAATGCCAATGGTCTTTCCCTTTTGTACCTCTACTGTTACTGTACTCCTTCTCTGATTCTAGTATTCCACTTGGGACTTGTCTCTTCCTGTTGAAGTGGATCTTGTATCCCTTCCTGTGTTTGACTTCCTGGCCCTAGAACCATCAGCCTCCAAGTTGCCACCCTTTTCTCTGTTCCATTTTTGGCTTCTATCAATTTCTTTCACATTCTGTCACAACTTCCTACATGAAAAGGTTTTCTATTAGTAGTACCTCACCATAACTGACTCCTTGACAGTTCCTATTGGCTTTACTTAGGAACCCTAAGTCTTTTATGATTTTGTTAGCCTCCATAAAGCACCCAGCTTGCGAGGGGGGGTCCTTGAATATAACCACACATATCCTTAAAATTTCTTACAAAGCTTTCTAAGTGATCATAATCTAATAGAGGTTGTATGTCATATTCAGTATGACAAATGAACCTCCTTCAATTGAAGAGTTTCTTACATCTCCCTCTAGCATATTCTCCCATATTCAACTTGTACTCATACTTGTGGGTTGAGGCTTTGCTATTGATATGTGGGGTTCTAGGGTATATACTGTGGATACCTATTTGTAAAACAAGCACAATAACTTTCATGAATCTATACTGAGCTTTCTTTTCTGTTGCCACGGATCACAATTCTTGTAGCTGCTTCTGACCTTAAATGACTGCTTCTTTTTATCTGTCTGTTTGAGGCATGTGACTGCCTTCTCAACTGCTCCTCAAACTTTTTTTGAACTGACAAATAAAATGCTGGATGAGGAGTATATTTCTGGGTAAGGAGCTCTGATCCTAGACTCCATAGCCAATGGGGGAACAGGGGAGAAAATTCCTTTGGCTTTGGGAGAGCCCATATGGCACAGTTCACACAGTATAATATTCTTATCCAAAGATATATACCACAATGGGTGGGTTTGCAGATTACACTAGTTACACAATTTTTTAACAAGTAAATTTCATTTTAAAAAATCACTATAGGTTTACCACTTGTCTTGGTACTTTTAAAGAACTTCCTCATCCTAAAGACAATAAAGAAAAGGGAAAAGAAAAGTTGAGTCTTACTTCTTAGAAATAAAACCTTGTCCTTACATAATTCCCCCAGGGATTAGAGATTTGATGTTGGCTGGAAGTCACTCCTTTCCCTTCTGGTGAAAAAGCAAACCACTTTGTCTTAAGGGAATACAGGGGAGGTGTGTGAAAATTCTTTGCAATGCAGCAGGAACCTGGAATTTCCCTAGTAGAACGCAAGCAATCCTGAGGAAAGTCTGAACTTGCCCCGAATCCCTGCATAAAACTGCATGGCAGAACCCACAGCGTAACTCCTCACATAGAACATGTCTACCACCCTTTCTTTGGGCTGACTAAATCACTCTAACTCACCTTCACGCTGGAAAGACTGGTTTCTCGGAGATTATCACAGGGCTGCAACTCAAAGCCTCTTAGAGAACTAGGAGATAACCCTGTTGTGGGAGGGGTATTATATCTTCTACTTGATACTGTAGCTCATGAACCACCTCCTCCCCTCAATGTGCTTCTCACTAATACAAGAGCTTTAATTCCAATGATAACATCATTGACTCAAACATAAAGCATATACTTTACAATAAAAACAAAATCAATAGTAATCACATCACATTTACTCAATACAAACTCAGTGGAAGACATTGTCCACCTGTAAACCTAGGTGACACTTTTTTACCAATGCATTTGGTATTTGTAGGGGAGAGTGGATACATTCTTACAGATACCTGGAAGAGACACAACTGATTGACGTGCTTGAGGCAGCTCACAGCTTTGGTCTCTAGGTCCATCCATGAGCATCTGTCTTACATGAAGTTACTTCTCAGCTAACTGTTCCTTTTCTTATCCTTCATCTTTGGCTAGACTCTCTTTTACTCTCAAAGTGATGAAGCAGAAAGAAGCTTTTTTAAATAGTAATCACCCTTGAAAGGTGTCAAGGAAGTATTTTGCTATCTTAATGATAAGCAGGTTCCTTTAATCAGAGAACTGCAGAGCTCTTCAAATAGATTCTGGAGAATACAAACAGGTCCAGCTAGATAAAAGTAAGGCTTTTGATTATTACAGATGAGAAGGTATGTAATAGGCATGGCTTGATGTAAGCTTCCTATTTTTTGGATATCTCATTCATCATTTTGGCTATAAATAATAGACCAAGAGCATAATATTAGTATTGCTTTGAAAAAAAAAAAGTATGAGTACATACATGGAGGAAGGTCTCATGGAAGCAGTTAGATGGTGCAGAGTATCAAGCCTGGAGTCAGGAAGACCTGCTGCATGACTGTGAGGAAATCACTTAACCCTGTCTGCCTCAGTTTCCTCATCTGCAAAATTACCTGGAGAAGGAAATGGCAAACCAGTACAACATCTTTGCCAAGAAAGTCCCAAATGGGACCATGAAGAATTGTAAATGACTGAACAACTATTATTAATTAAGACAAATTGACAAGAGGTAGAGAAGACCATGATTTTTACAATATCATTTTGTGTGATTGCACAAATAGTGTTGTGATGGTGCAGGGTGCCAGTGGTTAGGATTCTGGATTCTTTGTTATCCAACCAGCTACAGTGAAGCAGAGCTCATAACAACAGAGGTCTTTCTCTCCTAAACATTTTCTTCAGAGTCTTTGAAAGACTCTATCTCTTTCAAACTATAGATGACACTGAAAGGCAATAGGGGAAACCACAACAGAGTTAGGCTCTCCTCCAATCAGAAAACCCTTAGCGTTTCGTTCAGCCAATCTGCGTAGCAATGCTTTTTCTCCAATCAGCAGCATCCCAGATGTGGTAACTGAAGCTTTGTATCTTCTCATTCAGCTCCTGCTGCAGTCTTCAAACCTGTCAATCCCTGAAATCAGAGTGTCCTGGTGGCTAGTGACTCATCTTTCTCTTAGGAGGTAAAAGACATAAAAATCTACATTTCTGTTCATTATGAAACCTACAGTGCTTATTCATCATTCCAGACTATTCAAACAACCATTTAGTTTATAATTTTGTGAGTTTTAACCTTTTACAATCTAAAAATATTCCTATACAAATGAGTCAAGGGACTATGATGCCCAGTAGTCTTTTTAGTCAGCCTTTTTCCTCCAACAGGTCTGCTCTATTCTCCCTTTGATTTGTCATGCTTTATCTGAAAACCATGTTTCTTTATGCATGGATTTGATCAGTTTTTCATAAACAAAAGGTTTTTCCTTGTCCCTTTTTACAATCTAACTGTTTACATCCTTCACAAGTTGGTCTAATTCTTTTTCTTTATGCAAAAGTTCATTCGTTTTGCCTCCATCCTTTCAGTTTCTAGTGTTATTTTCTCCTAGTAGAATGTAAGTTCCATGAGAGGATTGTAATGCTTGTCGACTGACTGACTGACCTTTCAGCAACCAAACTACTGTAATGCAAAAGGAGCAACACTTTATATCTGCAAAACTAGGTTATCTGAGAAAGAGAGTCCTGGCTGAAGAATTTCTCTAATTGGTCCCTGTAAATGCACAGAGGACCTAAATATATCCCAGAAGAAGCCCACACAGTATAGAATTTCCTCTGGGCTACTCTTTCAACTTAAACTTGCACTATGATTTAGGTCTCAAGAACTCAAGAGGGAAGATGCTACTATGGGGTTCAAAGAAGACCCTGTGGATGCCTATCCCAAAAACTATAACTCATGAACCCCCAGTGATGTGTTTCTTATTAACAGTCAGTAGATACAATTATCTTGTAACAAAGACATTTATTAAGCTGTCATAATAAGAAAAATAATTATAAAATATTTAAACCAGAGGCCTGGGGGTATACTCTCTAATACACATGTAATTTCTGGAGGAGAAATAAGAACATACATAGAATACAATGGTAGTGAGACACATACATGAAACACATGTGGCTAAGACTACTAATAACTCCATTATTTTGGGGTCTTGAACTTTCCATGTGTGTGTGTGTGCATGCGTGTGTGTATGCTTGTGTGCAAGAGAGAGAGAGAGAGAGAGAGAGAGAGCGAGAGAGAGAGAGAGAATTGAACTCCTTTGGCAGTCTCATGAAACCTATGGACCAGGGATGGGGAATCTAGGGCTTTGAGGCCACTGTAGCCCTCTAAGTCCTCAAATGCAGTCCTGGATTCAGTCAAAGGGCTGCACTTGAGGGCCACATGTAGCCTTGAGGCCAAAGGTTCCCCACCCCTGCATGGACCCTTTCTCCTCACAATAATGCTATTAAAACCATAAAATAAAATATATAAGGTTATAAAGAAAATAAATTACATTGAAATAAGTATGAAAATATATTTAAAAAAGCATTCATGGATCTCAGGTTAAAATCTTAGAAGCTCCCTTCTGGGTGTGGAACCTCTGCTAGGTCATTGTTCCTTCTAGGGGCCGTCCTCATGGGTTACAACTACTCTTGTGAGTCCATAGTTGGTTCTTTCTATGGTTGGCAGCGGTCCTGATCCCCAGGCTTCTGGTTCTGAGTGAATGTCTCAGTATTCGTGTGTGTCCGGAATATTTGTCTTTTTTCCATTCAATTGTGCCTCAGACTGTCTCAAACTAATACTCCAACCTCTGGATAGGATGACTCCCTTTAGGTGACTAGTTCTGTTGCTGCATTCTTTGACAATGTCAAGGGAATGAGAAGAAAACCTCTTTTCTTCCCTGACTGCTGGTTCTCTTTTTAACTCAACAGAATAATCGAAATGTCTTGAACTGTATTGACTGACAATAAACTGACATAAGGGTCTCCTGGAGGGAAGGCCAATCATGGGTCATCAGTGAAATTGCTTCTTTCTGACAGTGTCAACACTTTGTTAACATATTTAACACCTTGCTATTTGTGGTCATTGTATTGGGCCTGTCATAATGAACTGATATGGATAAAGGAACCAAATCTCTTCCCATCTTAAATTAGTTATCTTTGGGGGAACAATGGTGGGGTAGAATCAGAACTGTGATTTTAACAGCATAAGGGGTTCTTGGTGAGGAACTTTCTCTGACTGTACAGGTTGGTAGTTCCTCTGCCTCCTGTGGAGTTGTTCATTTGCCTGGAGTCATTGAAAGGTTAAATGATCTGCTGAAGGTCATACAAATCAGAGGTGGGACTTAGACCCAAGTTTTCCTGAGTCTTGGTCAACTCTATATCACCAACCTGTATTATCTCTTGATTGTCTTAGAGAAGGTAAGTAGGTAGAAAAATAGAAGATAAATATTGCAACATAGCAATTTGACTGACTGGCAGCTAGGTGGTGCAGTGGATAGAGTAATGGATTTGGAGTCAGAGAGACTCATCTTCTTGAGTTCAAATCCAACCTCAGATTATGTGATCCAGGGCAAGTCACTTAACCCTGTTTGCTTCAGCTTCCTCATCCTAAAATGAACCGGAGAAGGAAATGGCAAATTTCTCCAGTATCTTTGCCAAGAAAACCTCAAATAGGGCCACAGAGAGTTGGATACAACTGAAATAACTCAACAACAACAAAAAGAACACCTTATAGTGATGTCTATTTTGTATAAAGAAATTAAAACTTTTTGGCTAGATCCAAGCTATCATCTGATGTGGAATTCCAATGTATAGCAAATGGCATTATGGTCTGAGTGTGCCCTGTATTTACACAGTAAATGCTATATAAATGTTGAGCCATCTAGGTGACTGAACTCATCTTCCTGAGTACAAATCTGACCTCAGACAGTCACTAGCTGTTACCCACTCCGGTATCTTTACCAAGAAAGCCCCAAAGTCACAAAGAGCTGGACGCAACTGAATAACAAAACAACAAAGATTATTATTAGGTTTTATGTAAATCTTTTAGGAGGGATGATTGTGGTTTGGAGATACTTCATGAGTATAGGTTAATGGGATCAGGTCAGGTAACTGACCTTTTTTAATGAACACTACAAAATATTCATTTATTCAGTAAACATTTCTCAAATGCCTTCTGTGTGCCAGGCATTGTGTTACAGGCTGGGGACATGATGACAAAAATGAAATCAGTCCCTTTTCTGGGATTTTTATGGAAATGCTTATTGAGCACTTTCTAACTGTAAGGTGCAGTGTGGCCTACAGAGATAAAAAGCCACAGGCCGTGCTTTCAAGAAGTTTATGCATATTCCCGAGATCCTTTTGTTTTTTCCAGATCTGTGATCTCATTGGTGTCGTAAAAAACCCCTGGCACAACAACTGTCTCCACTAATGTGGATTAGCACCTAATTTATAACTTATAAACTTAGGTAACTGCCCACAGTAAGTGAGTGTCAGAACTTGATTTCAAACCAGTAACATCCATAGCTTTCTCTTGATAACCTCCTGCTAATCTTTTAGCCTATGAATTTATTTGAACTCTTCTCTCCCCATCCCCACACCCCCGCCCCGTTATTTTCCTCTCACAGCATCTGGGAGGAATGATCTACATGCCTGCCTAGAACAATGTTTACTCCTTGGGATGGTGGTAAATGTGTGAAGGTTCAGTGAAAGTTAAAGCTTCAGTGCCATGATTTTCTGAGAATCTAAAAAAAAGTCTTTCATCTGGAAGGCTTTTTATGATCCCTAGAAGTGAAAAGAGGTCTCCATATACAGAGGAATGCATCAGGCTAGAACTGGAGCAGAACACTTCACGTCTTAGATTTCCGCACTGGGACCATGAGTCATAGCTCTGGCCAGGGCAGGTGGCTTAGTTGTTTGCCTTGGTCCTCATCTGTGGATTGAGAGGCTGTTGTTTCTCTTTTCCAAACCGTGTTAAAACGATGGCAATGGAACCTGCTTCTGACAGCCTGGCATTTACCACATCTGACATTTATCTCTTAAATACCCAGTCTAATGCAAATACACGCGATGATTCTCACTTAGGATGTTTTATTGCATATTGGATTCTCTTTTCGGTATCCTTGGGGCACAGTACAAGGGGTTATCCACAATTATCAGCTGATGAGAATGAAACTCTTTGAAAACACAAAGGCTGATAGAAGCCCTAAGTATTGGCAAGACTCTGCAATTCTTTTGCATGACTGATACAACTGAAAAGAAATTACATTATGGAGAGCTACCTGGGCTCAGTGGAGAGCAACAAAAAATGATTAAATGTTTTGAAAATAAGACCCTTGAATAAAAGGCAAGAGGAGAGAATATTTTTGGTTCTGAATCACATAAAGTTGGGGAAGAAATAGTTCTTTACTAATATATAAGTGAATACTATGAAAAAGGTAGACAATGATTATTCTCATTGGACACACAGATCAGAGGGAATTTGAACTATAGTGTACAAAATGTAGTTTAAGAGTTTTATGTGTGGAGTTGGAAGATGAAATTAAGTCCAGGCTTAGACAATAATTAACTGCAGGTGAATCATTTAACCTTTCTGAACCCAAGTTTCCTTACCTGTAAAAGTGGTTGTAATTATTAAAGTAATTATTAAATCCTTAGATGGGGGAAGGGAAGAAAAAAGGGGAAAAAAGGAGAAAAGAAAAAAAAGAAATTTACATGATAACTTTATTATATATTTAAAAGGAATAGTAAGTTGTATATAATAGATTTGCAATGTCGTGTGTAATCATTTATTTTTTATTATGCTATGTTATGAAAATACTTTTTATCCCATGAATTAAAAATAAAGTAAGTAAAACATTTTTAAACAGCACTTTACCGTATTATTGTGAGGAAACAACTTTGAAAATTGTGAAGAACTACATAAATGTGAGTGAGTTATTAGAATAAAATTACCTCAGGGGAGGGAACTAATTCTTAGGGCAATCTTTTCCTCTCAAACTTATACATCTTTCAAATGCACTATTTCTAACAGAACTACTATCATTTACCTAGTCACTCATGCCTGAAATTTTGGGTTTTTTTTTGACGTTTGGTCATCCAATCAGCTAGCAAGTCATGTCAATTCAACTTTTTACAATATTTCTCATCTCCACTGTCACACATTTTACAAAAAAGCTTTTACAAAGGAATATTTACTTCATACATGTAACCAGGACAAACATTTCTCCCCAACACGTTGGGGTATAATCTTCTCTGTTCCACCTGAATCTCTGGGAAGGGTAGAAGGAATAGGTTCACAGTTTAGTTCCTCTGTAGAATTTAATCCACAGTAGATAGGTGTCCTCAATTCTAGTTTTGCTTCAGACACTTATTGTGTGATGGTGGGCAACTCACTTAACCCAGTTTCCTCTTAAATGAACTGGAGAAGGAAATGGTAGATCGTTCCATCATCTTTGCCAAGCAAAACTCAAATGGGGTAATTAAGTGTTGGGTGTGATTGAAAAACAAAAATATATGTTAGTATATTATTATTATTTAAACTAACTTTAGTTGACCAGCTATAACAATGACAGGAGTTAGACATTACCCTCCAACTTCCAGAAGTAGCATGGAACAGTGGCAAAAAAATGAATTTGACATCAAAGGAAACTGAGACTTTCAACTCTATCACTGGTTAGGTGACCTTGGGCAAATGACCTATATGTCTAGGACTTAGTTTTCCTAAACCATAAAATGGCTGAGAAAGATTGTACTCTCTGGCTTCTGAGCTCCTTTCCAGCTCTAAATATGTAATCTGTTGATTTTAAAAAGTCACAACAATGTTAGATTATCATAGAAGAATTTCCTTCATCCTACGGAAACTCTGTTTCCCTTTTGTGATTACCTGCCTCCCTGTTTCCATAGTGTTCATTAACGGGGCTCTCAATTGTAGATTTCCCCTAGAAAAGAAATCTTAAAGACCATCTACCTTAACAATCTGCTTTTATAAACAAAGAAACGTTGCTGCTCAGAGAGGTTGGGTAATTTTCTCAGCTAGTTAGGAGCAAAGCCAGGTTTCCTGGCTTGCGGCTTAGTATTCTTACTCTATCTCATTCTCTCTCCATGTTGGAGGTCTCAGGCCAAGTTGTAAAGGACATCAGTCTCACCCAATAGCAAGTGGGATTGTACCTATTTGGAGCATTGCTTGTCTCCATTAAATGTGCATGTGGTGTGAATTTGGACAGTGGCTCTTTGATGCTGGCAATTTGCGAAGACCAGATGTTTCTGTTTGTTGAAATCTCACATGTAAGGTGGTATTTGCAACTTACAAGGCAATTAAAAGGAAACCCTAAGTAACAGCTGTAAATCTACTGCATGATTTCAGTGCAAACTGGAGCCTGCCATTTAGCTGACAAAGTGGATTTCTATACAGGATGATGAAAGAATTAGGAATCAGAAAGAATTGAAGGGGGCTCATTTTCAACTGGTAATCAAAAGGCTGTATCAAGAAAAAAATTATAAGAGATACAATATCTGAATGGTCCTGAGGAAACTCCTATTTTATATAATTTCTTGACTCTTTATATGCCTCCAATCTGTTCTCTACATAATTGCCAAATTGATTTTCCTAAAGCACATTTCTGACCTCCATTAGATTGTGAACTCCTCAAGAAAGAAGAGTGAGTGTGTTTTACTTTTCTTTGTATCCCAAACACTTAGATCAGTTCCAGGCACAGGTAGGTGTTTAACAAATGTTTCTTGCTAGAATAAGTGACTGATGTTGCTATTCTCAGGAGCTACAATGGCTCCCTATTACATCTAGAGCAAAATGCAAATTCCTCTTTTGGCTTTTACAACCCTTTACAATCTAGTTGCCTTTTCATTTTTATTGTATTTTGCTTAAGATTAATAGCTAGCATTTATATAGCACTCTAAGTTTGGTAAAGTGCTTTACATGTTACCCCATTTGGTTCTCATAGGTTGGTACTATTATTTTACAGGTGAGAAAATTAAGGATGAGAAAGGTTAAGTCACTTGTCTAGGATCACACAACTAAGTACAATTAGTTCTGCTACAACTCAACCTACATATTCCTAAAAATCATGGCTCTATGCAAAAACACACAGTAAAATCATACGGGGAAAATGATATTAGGGGCACAAAACTAAAACACTTCATCAGTGACACATTAAAAAGCAGATATGTTGTTGTTCAATGGTTTCAGTCTTGTTTGACTCTTCATGATCCCATTCAGGATTCTCTTGGCAAAGAGAACTAGAGTGGTTGTCATTTTCCTCTTCAGTTCATTTTATAGATGAGGAAACTGAGGCAAAAAGGGTTAAGGGTCACACAACTAGTAAGTATCTGAGGCCAGATTTGAACTCAGAAAGATGAATCTTCCTGGTCCTAAGCCCAGTGCTCTATATCCACTGCACCACCTAGCTGCCCCAGGCCATGCCCCAAGATAGAAATCTAATAAAAACATCAGCACAATTTTATGCATATTAAATGCCTGAGAAATACGTAAATATATCACCATTATTTTTCAATACTGTACTAGAAATGTTAGTTATAACAATAAGAAAAGAAAAAGAAATAGAAGGAATTAGAATAGGCAACAAGAAAACAGAACTATCCCTCTTTGCAGATGATGTGAAGGCATACTTAAGAGAATCCTAGAAAATCAACTAAAAAACTAGCTGAAATAATGAACAACTTTAACAAAGTTGCAGGATACAAAATAAAACCACGTAAATCATCAGCATTTCTATATATTACCAACAAAATCAGCAAGCAACAAGAGACAGAGAGAGAAATTCCATTTAAAGTAACTGTAGACAATATAAAATACTTGAGATTCTGCCTGCTAAGACAAACCCAGGACAATAACAAAACACTTTTCACACAAATTAAGTCAGTTCTAGACAATTGGAAAAATAATAATTGCTAATGGTAGATTGAGCCAATATAATTATAACAAACTACCTAAATTAATTTATTTATTCAGTGTCGTACCAATCAAGCTACCAAAAATTATTTTGTAGAGCTAGATAAAAAGTTATAACATTCATCTGGAAGGGCAAAAGATCATAAATATAAAGGAAATTAATGAAAAAAAGTGAAGGAAGGTGGTCAAGATATATAAATTGTATTTAAAACAATAATCATGAAACAATCTGGTACTGAGTAAGAAACAGAATGGTAAATCAATGGAATAGATTATGTTTTGTGTTCATCCTTCATTGCTGAAGAAGACCATGCCATCAGAGAAATGATGACATGACTTGCACTTGACTTTGGAGTGAGGGAGGGCTGTGCAAGGTCACCAGCCTCACTTGTCCTCCAGAGTCATCTGAATCCAGTGACTAGATATTCATCAGGATGACTGGAGGTGACCCAGGATGCACTGGGAGACCTTGGGCCCTTTAGGCCAAGATCTTTGCAGGTACTAGCTTAGGTTAAGGTAAAGCCTTTTCATTGAATGGGACTGTTTAAGAAGTAGCCAGGGCATGGTCCCTTTAATGAGGCCAAGAAAAAGAAAGACATCAGGCTGGGAGGAAACAGCAACAGTTACTATGATAATCACTGAAAAGCTTGGAGGGTCCAGAAGAGGCCTTAGGCAGGGGCTCATTGGAGCCTATACAAAAGTAAAGCACCATAGTGATCTGGGGACTGATAAACCCAAAGACCCCAACTTTTGGGACAGAAACTCACTATTAGAAAAAAAACTGCAGGAAAACTGGAAAATAGTATGGGCAGAAAACAAGAGATAGACACCATTACAAGATATAAAATGGATAATTTTAATTATATTCAATTAAAATGGTTTTGTACAAACAAAACCAATGCAACCAAGATTAGAAGGAAAGCAAAAAGCTGGGAACTTTTTTATAGAATTATTTCTGATAAAGGCATTATTTCTCAAATATATAGAGAACTGAACAAAATTTATAAGAATATAAGTCATTTTCCAGTTTGTTAAATGGTCAAAGAATATGAACAGGCAGTTTTCAGGCAAAGGAATCAAAGCTATCTATAGTCATGTGAAAAAAATGATCTAAATCACTATTTATTAAAGAAATACATATTAAAATAACTCTGAGATACTGTGTCAAACCTATCATATTGACTAATATGACAGAAAAGAAAAATTATAAATGTTGGAGGGGTTGTGTGAAAATTGGGACACTAATGCACTATTGGGGGAATTGTGAACTGATCCAACCATTCTGGATAGCAATTTGGAACTATGCCCAAAGGCTCTAAAACTGATGAAAAAAAGCATACCCTTTGACCCAGCAACATCACTACTATGTCTGTATCCCAATGAGGTTTTAAAAAGGGGGGGTGATCTATTTGTACAAAAATATTTGTAGCAGCTCTTTTTATGGTGACTAAGAGATGGAAATTGGTGGGGGATGTTCATCATTTGGGTGAATTGCTGAACAAGTTATGATATGTGATTGTAGTGGAATACTATTATGCTATAAGAAATGATGAGCAGGATGCTTTCAGAAAAACCTTGAAAGACATCACAAACTGATGCAAAGTGAAGTGAGCTGACAGAAAAATATGTATACAGTAACAGCAATACTGTATGATGATCAATTATGAATGATGTAGCATTCTCAGCTATAAAATGATCCAAGACAGTTCCAAAGAACTCATGATGAAAAATGTTATCTACCTCCAGAGAAAGAACTGATAAGAGTCTGAAGGCAGACTGAAGCGTACTATTTTTCACTTTATTTTTTCATAGCCATCTATCTATCAATCATCTGTCTATCTCTCTATATATCTCTATCTCCAGATATACATATTTGTCTGTGTCTTCTTTCACAACATAACTAATATGGAAATATGTTTTGTATGATTGTACATGTATGACCTATATCAAATTGTTTATCAACTCAGGGAAGGGGGAAGGGAGGGCAGGAGAATATTTGGAACTCATAATGTTAAAAATTGTTTTTACGTTCAGTTGGAGAAAAATAAAATATTATTAAAATACCTAAATATTACATTCAGCCTATAAATCCAGTTCTCACAGGCCTGGGGCTTACAAAGTTGAATATGGTGGTCATGGTGGAAGGTAGATGAAGGGATAGGATTGAACCAGTTCTCCTCAGTCCATTGCTCCTATTGTATGAGACAATATGCAATAAATATGGCACTTGATCTTGAAAAAGTCCTGGAGTTTGCTTCTGGAAGTGGATATTGTAAGGTAGTTCAGTTTTCTGCATCCTCTTGCTGATTCTCTGAGATAAAATCATGCCTAAGCCAAAACAATATTTAAATTATTCTTGTATCATTCCCTAAGAGACTGGTTGAGTTGGAACAAATTCAAGTTTCAACATAAGCATCCCAGAGAACTAATCATAAGTGTTTGAGGTAGGGTTTCAAATCAAACCTTTTTGACTCCAAGTCATACTCTTTCCACTTCGCCACCTAGGTTCTTCACGCAGTCTACATCTGAGCCAAACTGGTCAACTTATTACGTCTCCGTTCAATTTCCTACCTTTTCCCAAGTCATCTCTCTGGCCCAGAATGTGCTCTCTGATAATATCCAGGTTGTGGAATCTCTGGATTCCTTCTCAAGTCTTAGCTTAGGTTCCCCTTTATATAGGGAGCCTATCCTGATCCCCACACTCAACTTGTTAGTGTCCCCTTCCCCAGAAATCACTTTGTATTTAATTTCCTGCGTCGATGTTGTTTTCCTTTCAATTGAATCTGTGCTCCTTGAGAGCAGGGACTGTTTACTTATTCACTTTATCTATCTATCTATCATCTATCTATCTTATTCGTTTATTTATCTATTCATTCATTCATTTATCCATTTATTTATTTATTCATGCATCCACTTATTTATTTATTTGTGTCTTTGTAGCCTTAGTACGTCACAAAGGGCTAAACACATAGAAGTGTTTAATTAATACTTGTTGCCCTCATTATTGCTTATATCTAAACATCATTCCATCTGCTGCTGTTTTGTAGATCTTTAGACAGTAAATGGCCTCCTTTTTAAATCCAAGTAGTAAAGGTCCTTAGTCAAGGAGAAGAATCATTATTCAAGATGGAACGTTTATATCGACCAACAATAACAGCTCACGGAACAAGCTAATAGTCTTACAAAGGAGATACAAAATTAGCAATGCTTCACGTTTGTGTAGATGCCTGTATTTTTTTTACCAAAGTATTTTCCTATCTCCTTTGAATGAATGAATTTAAAAAAATGAAGTGCCTACTATGTGCCAAGTATTCCACTAAGTGCTGGGGTTATAAATATAAAAATGAGATAATTTCTCTGTTTAAGGAGCTTTTATTCTAATAATGGGAGACAGATTATATGGGAGGAGTGATGTATAGGGAAGGGAATGTCCTGGGGAGTCACAAGGATAGGAATGATAAATGGGACAATTAATTGACTTGGCTTTCTTGGAGAAATGGTAGGCTGATAGCTTTGATTTTTTTTTTGGTTATGGTTCCCTAGCAAAAGGTGGAAAGTTAAGGGAAGGGTGAGGTACACAGATAGAAAAGATGGCATAATATATAGGGGCATCAGAGGTAAAGCATTGTCTGATCCAGTGGTCTGGGGCCTGCTGGATTTAATGCCTACTTCAGTCTTATCTCATTTATATTCTCACAACTGATCTTGAGGTTAGAGAGAATGTTATCTACATTTAATAGATGGAGACCAAGGAACCATCAAGGTAAATTATTACTTCAAAGGCATGGAGCTATGGCACTTTTGACTATGAGTCTAATATTTTTTCTTCTGGAATAAACCATTTTTAAACTCTTATCATCAAAAATCCTGGCAATGGTACACGAGATGAGGTGGATTAGGGAAGAATAAGAATTAGGAGGTGATTGAGACCTGGGTCTAGATAGTTCTCACTACCTGATTTTTCATTGACTTTTTTTCCTCCAAGAATTTCCCAAAGCAGGTGGTAATGTTTCAAATCTCATATCCCATAATACTGTCAAAGTGAACTTAATGCCATAAAGTATTCTTAAGGGTGCCAGGTGATTTAATGTTCACTTTAGTAGGAAACAGGTGTGTGTGTGTGTGTGTGTGTGTGTGTGTGTGTGTGTGTGTGTGTAAATGTGAATAGGTATGTAGAGAGAAAGATGGATAGATAGATTAAGAACTTGTTAAGCACTTAAAATATGCCAAGCATTGTACTAGGTACTGGTGATGCAAATACAAGAAAAAAGGAAAGTCTCTGGTCAAGCTAAATTAATGTTTTAGTGGAGGAAGATGACACATAAAGCGGAGGTACATCAGAGGAGAATGGGTAGAGAAGGATGTCTCCATGTGCAAGGTTGCACCTGAGAAGTTGAAGTCTGGAGACCAAATCCAGTCAGGAGAGGGAACAGTGTATGAATTTTAAAGGTGGAAGGTCATATAATGCTTACCCCAGCCTAGTATAATATACTTGTGAGTATGAGTGTGGATGTGTATATGAATGTGAAAGACATACAAATTTCTATCTTTCTCTATCTACTTATATCTCTCTATCTATCATTTCTATCTATCTGTCATCTATCTATTTCTATCTGTCTGTCTACCTATCTATCTATCTAGATTTTCTAGGAGGAATTTAGGAAATTCATTGGTCCAAGAGCATTCTATAAACAGTTCTTCTACCTGGCAGCCGAGATAGAAACTGTGCCACTTTGTCTGAGGGCAGGGATGCTCAGGACCCCAAGCCCATCAGATTTAGTAAATAAGACTAACAGGAACTTTATAGTTTGTGTGTGTAACCTTTATGTTAGAGACTCCTATGACCCAAAGGCTTCACTCTGAAATCTCACTTTTCTTGACTGGTTATCCCTCCCCATCCCAGAAATATATAAAACTCTTTGAACAGAATTCCTTCATATATTAATGCTGACAATTCCCTTACAAGCATGAAACTCACAATATTTAGAAGAAAGTTTTATTAAAAAGAGCAAAGCAAAACAGAGATCCTAGGAGTCCTGAAGAGTTGTAAATCCAAGAGTCCCTCAGAGCCCAATAAGAGCACTTCTTTAGAGGAGATCTGCCATAGGCTCTTCTGTATTTCTACTAATTAAAAGTAGTTGTGTAGTGATGAGAGAAGTGGAATTTTTCCTCTCTCATCCTGAAGCTTCCTACCATTCCACATGGTTCTTCTGAGCACAGCTCCTGCTTTAGACAATTACTATCTGTGTGACTTCTGTCACATGACCTCTCTGCTTCTCAGTTTCCTCTTCTGTAAAATGAAGATGACAATAGCCCTTATCTCACAGTCTTGTGTGGGTCAAGTCAGAGTAATATATGTAAAGTGATTTACACATTTAAAATCCTCTAAAATGTTAACTGTTATTATTTTTCTAGCAAACCATTAGGTCCATGTGGTTTCTCAGGCAAGGAAAAGGCAAATTTCTAGGGCTCTTCATCTTTTGGGGCCCTCTACTCATTGCAAGATGATCATAGTGTATTGGGTAGAATACTAGATGTAGAGTAAGGAAGACTTGTGTTCAAGTTCTTTGACATTGATTACTTTTATGGTCATGGGCAAGTCCCTTCAGCTCTTTAGTCTTAGTTTGCTTATTGATTAAATGGGAATAATATCTATTGTACCTGTTTCACAAGATTGATGTATTGCTCAAATGAGCTAACATATGTAAAGTATTTTGCACATTTCAAAGTACTATATAGATGTCAATTATTAATTATATAGATGAGAGCAGAATCTTCAGAACTCTGTACTTTCAGCTCTTTCACTATCTACCTCCCCTTGCCTCTCTAATCTCTATCAACTGCCAAGCCTGCCTTTAGGAGGGTACTGTTTAGTCCCAGAAGCTGCTCAAATTGCAGAGAGAAAGAGCGTAGCTACTGCTTGTTATTGTGATGCAGACCCTGAAGACCTGACAAACTCTTCCACTTAGCAGAAGTATTGCCCCCAAGGAATTAACATTGTCTGCAACCTAGTTTTCTCATCTATCAACTAGGGGTAATAACATTGATCTTCACTCTTTATAGGATGGGTAGGGGATTGAAGAATATAGCTCACATACCAAAAGCCTCTCAGTTTGCTATTCCTTCCTGATTGATCTGCTCCTGGGACTCTCTGGATTTATCTCTCAGGATTTGGCTCAAATTGAAGGACGAAGCAAGGAATGTGAGAAGGAGACTGATGACTCATGGAGAGAAGGTGTTCTTGAATAGTTTTTGACCATTTGTAAAGAATGTCAACTATCTGAGAGTGGGTTCTATTTTCGTTGTCCTTTTTATTCTCAGGAGGTGCTTATTTGACTTGTAAGTGGTGAAATAAACTAGGTCCTAGAACCTTGCATAGCTTCTCTTAAAGAAGAGCGAAGAACCAAGTTCTTCTACCTGAGGCAGTGATGATAGCATTTTCAGCATCTTTCTTTGTCTAGCAGAGCCTAGGTTATGGTAAGGGAGGGCTAACATTAACTTCTTCCTTTCTTGTATTTTATCTATTTCAGAAAATAATAGATTTTCAGAGTTGGAAGCAGACTCAGGGATCGTATGGTCAACTCTGGCAGAGAGGTGGCATAGTGGATTAAATATTAGAAGATCTAAGGGCCAAGGTAGCCTCAAATACTAATTAGCTATAACTCTGGGTGAGTCATTTAACCTCTGACTGCTTCAGTTTCCTCATTTGTAGAATGGGGAGAATGCAACACCTAGTTCCCAGGGTTATTGGGAGGATCAAATGATTACAAATATTACTTTGTACTTTACAAACTTTAAAGCTCTATAGAAATACCAGTTGTTAAATATATATCTGAATAAAACTCCTATAATATTTCTGACAAATGATCAATGATTTTTTACTCGAAGACTTCTAGTAATGGGGAGCCCACTTGGTGAAGTGAAATGTGCACTAAACATGGAACGTTGGGACTGCACAACTTACTACCTATGTGAACTTGGATCATACTGTATCTTTCTGAGTTTCAGTTTCCTTATCTGTAAAATGAGGGAGCTGAACCAGATGGTTTCAATGATGCCCTCCTATTCTAGATTCTATGATTTTAACTTTTTAGGTAGCCCATTTCATTACTAATTAATAAATTTATCCTTACTACTTGTTAGTAAGTTTATCCTTACTACTTGTTAGTAAGTGTTAATAAGTTTGTTTCCTTATGCAACCCATAAATATAACTTTGAAACTTTTATGTACTTGTTCTAAGTTCTGCCCTTTAAGGTCAAGTAGATCAAGGCTAATCCTTCTTCCATATGATAATCCTTCAAATACTTGAAGACAGCTATCACATTATCACTCCAGCACCCCTGGCTAAATAGCCCTAGTTCCTTCAGCAGATTATTACGTGGCATTTTGATATAACCTCATTCTCGGATATTCCACTTTTTCTTGCTGTGGGCTGGTCCTGCTTAATGCATGAGAGATTAGCCTTATTATTATATAACTATGACTTATCTGCTATGATCACAGCATGAGGGTCTTACTGAAGGCACATTCTCTTAGGGGATGTTCATTATAACAGTGGGAAGAAGAGGCAATAAGATAAATCCATTACATTCCCTATGCAGCTGAACAATTTAGCATTCGACAGAGTCAAGAGTACAAATCCCATTCCTATGTTTGTTTCTTAATTGGATACATCTTCCCAAGGAATCTAGTCATGCACAGAATTCTGTGATATTCATTCTAGCAACCTATTTTCTCCGATTCCTTGATCTCCCACAATGTAACAGCCTACTTTTGCTGTAAGTTGGCACAATGAAACAGCTTTACCTGTTTAATTTAATTCAAGACACTTTTTTTTAAAGCCTCTGTGATTTGCAGTTCCTCATGTTAGATACTTTAGAGAATACACAATAAGATATAATTGGGTCAAGTCAAATTGGTAAGCATGGAACTATTGACTATCCTTATGGTATCATGAAACCAAAAAACCAGGATCCTTTTCCAAACTCTTCCACTTAACTAGTCATAATACTCTAAGGAATTTACTTTGTCTAGGACTCAGTTTTCTCTTTTATGAAATAGGAATAACAACACTTGCTCCGCATCTTTCGTAGGACTCTTGAGTCTTGAATGGGATACTGGATGCGAAAATGCTTTGAAACAAAATGCTGTGGAAAAGTAAGGTAAGAACATTATTTTATTTGCTTGAGTGTTGACTAAACCTGTGATTTTATCTCTGTAGGGAACCACTACTACAAAATGTCTGTCAACAAAGATTTTGCCTTCTCTTATCTGGATTCAGGGATCTACTTCCTTACATTCTCTCCCCTTTTCAAGCTCCCCTTTAGATGTTGTCTTTTCCCATTAGAATGTGAGCTCCTTGAGGGTAGGAATAATTTTTTTTTGCTTATATTTGTATTCCTAGTTCTTAGCATAGCACCTGGTGCATAGTGAACACAATAAATTCTCTCTGTGTCTCTGTGTGTGTCTGTCTTTTTCTCTCTGTCTGTCTCTCTGTCTCTGATTCTTTCTGTCTTTAATTCTGTCTCTCTGTCTCTGTCTCTCTAAAGTGTGAGTGCACGCATACATTTATGAATTGACAAGAGAGATGACTAATATAGTACTTATTTTGGCCTATGAAGTAGTTCCACCCATCTCCTCTTCTCTCCCACTTGTGATTCTAAACACTTCATTATTCATAAGTGTGAAAGAGTTGAATCTGTGTAGTTTATTTAAGGCAGCTTGTTGTAGGGGGAAGAGCACTGGATTTGGCATCAAGAGACTTGTACCCAGGGGCCAAGTTTTCTCATTAATGAGGTGTGACATTAGGAAAATTATTACTTCCCCTATCTGGGCCTCAATTTCCTTCTCTGTGAAATGAGGAAATTGGACAGATGACCTCTCAGGTGCCTTCTAATTTGAACATTCTGATTCTATGCAAAGAATGAGGTGATTTTAAATTGTGAACTGTGAAGAATTATTCCCTGTGCTCAGGCCACTTCAGTGGCAAGGGTCAGAGAATATTCTATTTGTGATCACTACCCCTGTTAGTTGACCATTTCATGGTAGGAAATGATCTTCACTTAGTAAATCAATAGTGAATAAGGGAATATTCACTCAAGGTAAGGTGAAAATGAGGGACAGATAGGAATAAATCTGACCAACCTGAACACTGTTCAGGAAGGCAGAGGGGGTATGGGTAAAATTATTGGAACAATAGCTAAGACAGACATCTATTAGTAGGTTTTTGGAAAGGCAGCCTACAAAGGACATTTTCTGATATCTATACAAAGAAAGAGATGTAGGATTCAATTATCTTTGACTAAAAGGGTAGTGTAAAAAGTCTATTTTTATAGTATTCAGGAGTTATTTATCCTCCCTCAGATGCTGGGTGCTTACAAATAACCGTCTGAGATTATAGCAACCCAGGGAAATTAAGGAGGATTGACAATTATCTATGAGTGTACTGAGATTCTAGAAACATATCTAGTTTTAAAATTCAAACCAAGAAAAAATAACCAAAATATGTTTTATTTATATCAATATTTTTGAAAGTTCTGATACTTAATGATTTTAATCAAATTTATGTTTTTTATTTATAGCTCTTTTTATTAGTTTCTGGAACGTGTTGATGTAGCACCACTGTGTATGTGTATATTTTTAACAGGATCTATGGTATGGCCATAATAAATATTACAGCAGAAAATTCATACACTTCCCACCCCAACCCCCAAGGGTAAGAAGTTTGAAAGTGCATGTAGATTTGGCCACCATGAATTCATACATTGTGTATGGGATTGTAAAAACCAGCACTGAAAATTTATTGCCTTCATGGGCCCAGAATTGGCACTGAATTACAAAGGCTGGTTGAGAGGTATTTGCACCTACAGATGTGATGGGAACCAGCAGAGTGTTTGTTAGGACAGTCCCACAGGTTATTGACCATATTCAGTGCTCTCTTGCTAACCAGGTCTTGGGCTTAACAGTGGCATATGGCCTTAACATCTAACATATGGCCTGAATTTACAGTACTCTGACAGGGGCAATTAGGCTCAAGAAGGCGAGATGGCCCTGTGGATTAATAGACTAGAAATCTAGAACTCATGGTTTATAGTATGGGTTGTTGACCTGGGGTCCATGAACCCCCAAAGGGTCTATGGTTAGATTTCAGAGGATTAATGAACTTGGATGGGAAAAAAATTACATGTTTATTTTCACTAATATAAAATTGATGTGTAGCATTTCCTTCAATTATGATTTTAAATGAACAACCACATTATTTTAAAAGAGAGTTTATAGGCTTCACTAGACTGCCAAAGAGTCCATGACACATAGCTTAAGTCTCATTTTATAAGTTGTCCCAAATAATTGACTCTTAGGTTGAGAAGAACCTCAGACATCCTCTACTACAATTGGTACCTGATCAAGAATGACCTCTAAAGCAGAGGTCATTCAATCTCTGTTTGACGGTGTTTAATGGTGAGGAATTCTCCGTGGAATCCGTTTACATAATATACTATTAGTTCAGATATTATTGTCATGAATATATGTAACTTAATAAGTTTTTAAGAGAAAGGAAGATTTAGATAATAGTGGTATAAATGGATTAATGATACCAACTTTAAAATAAACATGCAACTTGATGTTAAGATCACTGAGATCCTCTGATTCAAAATGATCTGGAATAGACAGACAGTATGGTGGTCTTGGAGTCATGAGACACCTTGATTTACATTCTGGATCCTATGTTTACTAGCTACATCGTAACTCAGGAAAAACCAGATAGTTTCTCTGAGACTCATCTATCACTGTATATAATACTTATACTCTCTTCCTTATAGGGTCGTTATGAGAAAAGAACTTACAGCCTGGACAGAACTCTGAAAATGTGAGTTTCAATTATTCTAAAATTCTACTTAAAACAAACCCCAAAATGTCTTTTTAGTAGAACTAAAAACAAATGAAAAAAACCCCTTCCCCAATCCCAATTACCCTCCAACTTAGAAAGGTTTTTTCCTACCCTCTTTGTAGCACTTCTACCTTTCTCGTTCACTTATCACCATTTATTTATTATTTTCATATGTATATTTTACATTCTAATACTGTATTGCAAGTTCAGTGATGTTAGGAAGCATGCCTTACCGGATATTTTATTCATCCCTTGCATAGATATTAACTATTAGATTTTGATACTGCATAAATATTGATTGAATCAATGGCTAGGCCATTTCTATTAATTAAAATTCTAGTTTATATTTATGTAGAATTTTATGGTTACAAAGCACTTAACAATACACACTACCACAGTGAGACCTCCTAACATCTCTAGCATCTAGCACAGGGCCTGATACATGACAGGTACTTAGGCTGATTGATTGATTGAATTCCATGGAGTAGATATTGCTAATATTATTACCTTTACTTTATTCATAAACAAATTGAGGCATAGAGATGTTAAGTGACTTGCCATAGGTAATATGACTTTTAATAAATGTGAAGAATTCTCCCAGAACAGATGATGCCATATCTCTCTCTCTCCTTTGAAGTCAACACACTGCCTTGAATCTGAAAATAGCAATGCCATTGACTCAGATAGGTGATCTCTGGCCAACTATTTTCTGTGTAGGGCCTTGATGGATAGTACTTTTCAAAATGAATTGTATCTGGTTATCCAGGAGCTGGCTGTATTAGTATCACAGAAGTATAGTGTTCATGTAGGAAATGAGCGAGAGAGAAGAAAGTAAGGAAAGAAGAGGCTGGCTAGGACCCTGAATGTCAGAAGCAATAGGGACATTTAAAAAGTAGGAAATGGGGAAACAATGATGGTTTCAACCAGAAGAATGACAGAATCAAAGTATTGCTTCAAGAAGATTAATTAATTAATTTGTGATTGATCGAAGGCAGGGAGATCGATTTGGAGACTGTAGTTGTTACTCTTGTTGTTTAGTCATTTCAGTTGTGTTTGATTCTCTAGGACTCCATTTGGGGTTTTCTTGGTAAACATACTGGCATGGTTTGCCATTTCCTTTTCCAATTAATTTTACAGATGCGGAAACGGAAACAAATAGGTTTAAGTGACTTGCCCAGGGTCACAAAACTAGTAAGTGTCTGAGAACAGGTTTGAACTCACAAAGGTGAGTCTCTGTGACTCCGGATGTGGCATTCTATCTAGTGCCTCCCCTAGCTCCTACAGTTGTAGACTAGGAATTTTTCATGACCTTCGATAGAATCAATATAATAGAAAGCTAAAAGAAGCTAATGCTTGGGACTCGACTTGTATGTGTGTATTTGTGTTTTCGGGGTGATGGGACTTGGGAGAGGAAGTTATAAAAATTATATGAATTTTTTTTGAGGGAAAGATCTGGATCTCTGATGTTATTTATTTAGGAATCTCTATGAGAATTTTCTCTATCATAATAAAACAGTAGTTATGCTTTAATTTATAGTCTTATAACGTTTCCTGAGATACAGAGTTCTAGCTGTTTGCTTTGGGTCACACAGCTAGCATGGTGCTTGAAGCCAAGACTTCCTGAATCCAAGGTTAACCTTCTATCTGCTATGCTACATTGCTTCCAAGACCTGGATTAAAAGGAGAATAATGAAAGGAAAGAGAAAAGTCAGAAACAGGAGTTTTGTTCGGTGGTGATGGTGGGAAGGGAAGGCTAAATTCTTCTTTTGACTTGTAAAATAATGATGGGAGATCCAGGTGCAGATGAAAAACAGGCAGTTGTAAATGTGGAAATGGGAGCTTGAGGACAAAGGTTTATGGTGAAAAATAGAACTTTGGGAGCCATGCGGATAGTGGTGATAATTAAATATGTAGAAATAGTTGAGATCACCAAGGGAATGTAGAGACAAAAGAAGTGAGGACCATAGATGGAATCTTGGTCAAAGCTCATGTTTACAAGGTTAAGATGAGGAAAAAAGGAGTTGGTAAAGAAAAACTAAAAAGAGTAGGTAAGAAAGGTAGACATAGGATGAAGTGAAAATAAAATTTCCTGTTATCCAAAGAAGAAGAAGAAGAAGAAGGTGTCAAGAAGGAATACGCACCTGACAATGTCAAATCCTGCAGATAGGTTTAGAAAATTGAAGACTGAAAACAGGTTATTGGATTTGATAATAAGTTGGTCACATTTGTGACCTTGGAAAGAGTGGTATTGTTAGAGCAGAGGTGGGAGAAGAAGCTAGACAGCAAAATGTTGTCGACAGAGAGAATGAGTGGAGAGGAGATAGAGGCATGAAAAAAAGTGAAAAGTCTGGTCCTGAAAGGAGGCTCAACTATTCACTGGAGATTGATGATCATCTATGTATAGATGGGGAAAACTCCAGAGGCGATGCTTCCTCATATGGCCCCTAAATGTAAGAGTTGTGGATTCTGAAGAAACTGAAATAACTTGTTGCATTTAGAGAGAACTACTTGCAATATGTGGAAAGCTGTGGCTTTCCTTGGGCCAGGAAAGAGTAGGAGTCTCGATCCCTAAGAACCTATAGTGGTGTCCACAGTGCAGGGATAATACAATCACCACAAGGAAAAGACAAGACACTTGGGAGGATGTTGTGGAATAAAATGAGAGTGGTTGTGCAAACTGAATCATTATCTGAGAACTAGGAAAAATGTTTGAGGATGCCTACAGGATAACGTGACCATTTCCTATTTCTTTGACTTTCTCTCTCTCAGTTATTTCTTATATACTAATTTAAAAGTTTAATTCCCTTTGGGTGCATCCTGTTCTGCCTGTTTGCTTGCATGTTGAGAACAATAGTGCAAGTTTATTGTGTATTCTAGTAGAAGGCTTTTCCCCTGAGAGAGAACTTGACCTTTCTTGCCGCTAACATCTGGCAAAAAGGTTACAGATGTGTAGAGATGCCTGTCTGATTTGGACCCCTTGTGACTTCACCCTGAAGATGCCTTTACTCAGAAAGTTGATCATATCTGTCAAAATGAAAAATTCAGGAAAACAATTGTGCTGAAGGTTAGACATCTGATAGTGAGGGGCAAGGAGGAAAATACATATTTCAAATTTGTGGAGGTCCCCTGGGGCTCAGGGATAGTTTGTACACATAAACAATGCAATGAATGGCTAAGAAACATGAAGTATCAATGACACTAAAGTACAGAAGAGACTTTTCAAATTTTTAATGCTTTTCTTGTCCTCTTCAGGTAGGGCAAGATCCATCATGTATCTAGTGCTATAAGCACTAGATACATAGTGCTATAAGCAAAGCATATTCTTTGTCACAACTTAAGTGTTTGGTTGAATGAGTATTGTTATACCCTTCTTACAAGTAACTCCGCAGCGCTGGATTGGAGTACACCATGGATGGAGATGGTTCTGATCCCCCTGGCCACTTCTGGTGTTCTGATATGGAGCTAATCCTCTGCTCTAGCTGCTTCCAGCAACTCATACTCTAGTTTTTTGATGAAGGAAATGTATGACCAGATGCTCCTAGTTGGTCCCTTGGTTTCCCTAATGGGAGGGGGTGGGGTATGCAAATAAAAATTGTCTGAGGAATGACTTTAAGTTGTAAACTTTAATAAGAGATTCTCTCAACTTACATATACTAAGTACTTTTATTTCAGTTATCTAGAATAGTATTTGGTGATATTTTACAACACTAGAGTAACTTAAGGACTGGACAAATTCAGATGTGAGGAATAATTCAGATAAATGCTTGAAAATATAATGTGTAAACACAAATATGTACACATTTTGTACATATGCACTTAAACAAAAATATTTGTACATACAAAACTCCCTAACTATATGTATCTGTATGTTTTCTCAATCTCTCTCTTGATAGGATGCAAATTTTTTATGGCAGGCAGTGTTTCTTTTTTGTGTTTATATCCCCAGTGGCTCATAGTAGGTAGGTACTTAATAAGTGTTCGATTGATTGATCTGTTGCTAGAAATTGAATGGGGCTTATGGTAGGCTGAACCCTTGATTAGGCTTTATGAGAGTTGATGTGAATTGATGTGAGTATAAAATTCTAATTCATTTCTTTTAATGAACCCTTCAACATTTGAGTAGATCCTAATTTAGCTACATATCTTAGACTCTTAAGGTTATGAAGGGACTTAGAAAGCGATAGTTTCCAGTTCATTCTAGGCATGCAGCATAGTACAGTGGGGGGAAAAGTGCTGGATATTTCACTTAGGAGGCACATGTTTTACTTCCAGCTTTACCGTTTCCTGGCTTATGATCACAGATAAATCATTTAATCTTTCAAATCTGAGTTTCTTCATCTGTATAATAGGAACAGTATTAGTAAAAGATATACCACATGGCTATAGTACAGATAGGTGATTTATGATGTGCTCTGTACATGTGTATTGTTGTTACCTTATTAGAGGCCCTCCTTCTACATTATCCTCCACAGGAGGCCAACCGATTCTTGTTTTTAGTAGATGCTAGAGACAGAAAACACAATGCTTCTGGAGGTAGTCCATTTTAGTTCAAACTAATTCTAATTGTTCAAAGATGTTTTCCTTCTTTTATTGAGCTGAAATCTGCCTTTCTGAAATTTTTACCCACTGCTTCTAATTCTGCTCTCCAAGACCAAGCAAGACAAATCTAATCTCTTTCATGAGTCAGTTCTTTAGGTACTTGAAGATAACTCTGCTATGACTCCATAGACTCTACCTCTTTTTCAAGGTGAAATAATCCCAGTTCTTTCAAGTGATGTTTGTATCAGCTGGCTTTGAGCCTTTACTATTATAATGGCTTATCTTTTGCTCCAATTCTTACCTAGCCTTTAATTATCGACTGGGTATTGCCTCAGACGTACTGAGTCCTGGGAAAGACCTTAGCTTAAAAAGCCCAAGATTTCCTACTGCATCTGGGGCCATTGCTAGTCATCTATGTGTTGCCTTAGGACTCTGAGGATTCTGGAGGAGAGAGTGAGGCTGATGACTTTGCACAGCTCTGCCTCATTTAAATCTAATTCCCTTGCAAGTCAAGACATCTCCCTCCAGATGTCATTGGTCCTCTTTGAGAACCACCACCACCACAGCAATTGACAAGAACAATTATCATTGCCATACTGTGGGTAAGCTAATTCAGACTGTTGAGACAGGCCAACTGGAATGGAAAAGAATAACCCGGATGTGGTCTTACCAAGGGAATTTACAGTAAGATTGTGAATTCCCTTGTTGTGGGTATAATGTTTCTACCAAATGCAACCAATACATTAGTTTTTTTGGTTGTCATGTAATACAATTGACTCATATTGAATATTTTTTTCCACTTCCTCTAGGTATTGTTCACAGAAACAGTTTAACCAAATCTCCTCCATCTTATACTCACGCAGCTCTTTTTTTTGAAACCAAGAATAAGACTTTACATTTAAAAAAATTAAATTCCATATTGTTAGATTTGTCTTATGTTGTAGTCTTTCCAGATTTTTTGGGATCTTGATTCTGACAGTCAGTGAGTTATTTCTTTAAGCTTCAAGCTATCTGCATTATTTGATAATTATGATATTTGTATCTTTGTATAGGTCATTAATAAAAATAACAAAATTCTGTCGTACTCCATGAGAAATTTTCCTCCTGGTTGACATCGATCCTTTAATTTTTTGTGTCTGATAATTCAATCAGTTCCAAATTAACTGAGTACTTTTGTCATTCAGCTTGTACTTTTTCATCTTGTCCAGCAAGGGATCATGTGATGTTTTGTTCTGTCTGTAGTATTGTTCTGATCAATTAACCTAGGAATCTTTAAAAAACAAATGAAACGGGTCTGGCAAGAGCTGCTTTTGTGGATCCATAATGACCAGAGGTCGTCAGTTTCCTTGGTTCACAAACCATTCCTAACACTAAAAGGGTGCCCATCAATTGGGAAACTGATGAAAAATTATGGTATGTCATGGAATGGGACAGGACTTCAGTATAAGGAATGAAAAAAGGGACAATTTCAAAGAAATCTGTGAAGACTCATATGAACTGATGCAGATTGAAATGAGCATAAATCAGAAAATAATTAGCACAATGATTACAACGTCATAAAGAAAAGCAGCTTTAAAAGACTTAAGAACTCTGATCAATGCAATGAGCAGCCGTGACTTCAGAGGACTATTGATGAAACATCTGAAGTGCCTCAGGACCGAGAAGGGATGGACTCCAGGTGCAGAGTGAGGCATCCAATCGTGGATATAGTTGATGTAGGATTTTGTTTTGCTTGACTATGCATATTTGTCATGTGAATTTTATTTTTATTTCTTTTTTAACTTGGGGAAAGGTGGCATAGAGAAAAGGACTAGCAATAAGGTACCAAAAAAGAAGGAAAGAAAGAAAAAGACATAAAAGCATTTTTTCCCACAATTCACAGAAAAGAACAAAAGGAAAGTCAGAAGGAAACACACATAAGTAAGCTTTGAAAGTTACATGTTGAGGCTGTCATATCTTTACCAAGAAAAGTAAACTGTACTTGAAGGATTCATGGTTTCATGTGTAACAAATTTTGAAAAGACCCTGAGATTGATTTTTCTCTTGCTTTTTCTCTTGCTTATAGAAAGCTAACTTGAGATCAGTACTGGAGGGTGGGTTTTTCTTTCAGTACTTTTGGAGTTTTGTTCTTGGTCTTGGTTTAGTTTCTAGCTTTACCAGCTGGAAGAAATGAGATCTCAGAGTCTTTTGAGTGCTATTACACATGTATAATCTTCTTTCTCTATTCTACTTTATATGTGGAAATAACCATTTTATTTGATGTTTATGTTCAGAATTTAAAAAATAATGCATTTTAGAATTCTGCAAGAACTGAAAAACCAAGCACACTCTCCTATTGTTTGAAAGCTCTGCTTTCTTTCCTTTTTTGAAAATTGGTACAACTTTTTTTTGCCTATCTCTAGTTTTTCAGCCTCTTAGCAGTTCTCCATAATGTTTTACAGGTCACCAGCAATGGCTCCATAATCCTATTCACAGTTTTTCATTACTGAGGAAGGGATTTTGTTCACTCTAATGTAATGCAATAATTAAGAAAAACTAGATGCTCTTTTACCACATTCTCATTTATCATTATATGTAAGCATTGTTTGTTACAAAAAAGACCTTGTTGGAAGATAATAACTAAAGCCAATTGAAGAGAAGAAAAGAAATAACCAAAATTAAGGGGAAAAAATGCATTCTACATGTGTCTCTTTGATGGCTCTGTTTTGGCCCCGAGCTATATGTTGATAGGCTAATAATATCTTTTGTACTTGTGACCACTGTTTAAAATTAACCAACAAATATTGTTTTAAAAGGAACCATTCCAAGCTCAAATAACTCTCCAGCATATTTTGTAGTTTCCTATGATTTGAGGTTACAATGGAGCATTTGATTAATGAGCTGTTTTATTGGGATGCAAATACTGTATAATGTCACAAGATCCATATGTTGTAGATTACAGAGGTATTAAACTCACCTTGGCATGAAATGGAAAGTTTAAAGTATCTCTCCAGTGAAATATATCATTTTTGAAAAAAATACATGTTGCTATTGCCTATATTTATGACTCAGATGAATTTCATGCTGTGTTTGTTTATTTTCAAATAAATTCAAATCATATATATGTATGTTCCATGCTAGCTAGAGTTCTGGGTTGAGAGTCAGGAAGACTTGGGCTCGAATTCTACTTCTTGCAATTGCCAGTTATGTGAGCACTTAGTCTCTTTGTTCTCTGGGCATCTCCCTACAATTTATCTAATAAAGCACAGATCATCATAATTTGCGGTTATTGAAGGGTATTACCAGACAAGGAATTCTACATATTGACCAAATCACATATCTGTTACGACATATTTATTGATTGTAATTCATTAGCTTATACCTACACAATCTGACATTTATACTGTGGATTTGGAATATGAGAAGATGGGGGTAGAAATATAGTCACACAGTTTTAGAGTTGGAAAGGGATTTAGTAGTCATTAAGTCTATTCCATAGTACAAAAGAAATCCCTACTGTTATAAACTTGATATGTAGTCATTCACTAACTGCTTAAAGGTCTCCAATGAGGAGGAACTTTCTCCCTCTTGACATAGACAATTTCATTTTGGAATAGCCTTAATTGCTAGAAAGTTAAAAAAAATATTTTTCTCTTTGAAACTTCATGTAGTTCTGCCCTTTGGGGACAAATAGAGCAAGTCTCTTCCCTGCTATAATCTTTCAAATATTTAAATAGAGTTAACCTCCTCCCCTCTCCAGTCTTCTCTTTTCCAGGTTAATATCCCATGGTCCTTCAATTGATCATAAATGGATTTAAGGTCTTTCTTGAGTCGCTTTTTTTCAGGACACTCTCCTGCTAATCAATATCCTTTCTAAATTGTCATAACCCAGTGTGAACACAGTGCTCCAGGAATGGTATGATCTAGATAGAAGATAGATTCTTATTTCAAGAAAGTTATGACTCAATGTAGTATAAGATTGCATTAGTTTTTTTTCAATGCCATAACATGTTGTTGACCTATATGGAGCTTGTAGACTACTAAAAATTCCCAGATTTTTTTTTTTGGCAAAAATATATCTAACCATTACTCTCCCATCTTTTATTTGTGAAGTTGATTTCTTGAGCCCAAGTATAAGAATTTACATTTATTCCTATTGAATTTTATCTTTTTAGATTCATTCCAATTCTTTAGCCTGACAAGAGACTTTTGGATCTGGATTCTTCCATCCAATGTCCTCCCAAATTCTGTATCGTCTTAGATGCCTTAAAAATACATTTAAAAAGTGCCTTAAATAGGCACACCATTATGCTTCTATTTAAGTTATTGATAAAAATATTAAACTCTAAAGAACCAAGTACAGATCCTTGGGGAAGTCCATTGGGAGGAAACTCTTGACAAATTGTCATTGCATCACTAACTCTTTTATTTCAATTAATTCAACTAGTTTAAAATTCATCTAATTGTATTATAATCAGTACTTTTCTTCATTTTTCTATAAGAATAAATATTAGATATTTTATCAAATCCTCTGATAAAATCTAGATAAGCAATATCTTGCAACAATGCCTTGAGGAATCAGCTTAGTAACTCTATTAAAAAAAGTAAAGTTAATCTAGCATGATTCATTCTTGATTAAGCCAAGCTGGCTTGTTGTGATAACAATTTCCCTTTCTATATGTTCAGCAATCATTAAGTCATATTCCAAGAACTAGGCTGGCTATATTTCTCCTTCAAAGTTAAAGGGATATCCCTGAGAGGCAAAGCAGTGGCTTGCTAGTGTCATTGGTTTAAGTCCCCATCAGCATAATTTCTCCCCAGATTATTAGTTGAGAATCAGTTTAATCAGCCAGTTTTAACTAGCTTTTAGAAATGAATACTAAGCTGGAAAAATAAGAATAAGTGATATAAAATGCTCCTACAAATGCCTGTAATACATTCTTCTAAAAGTGTATAGAGAGTCCAGAGAAAAGTGGTCTCAAACCAGAGAGGACTTGTGGCAAAGGGGTAATTCACTGCTCTTTAGTGTTGAAGCCCTTTTTCTCATTCAGAAGATGCTCAAGAGATTCCCCTGTATAGATGCCACTACCAGCTTGTTTTAACACAGGAAACATGAGAGGTTTTCCCAAGAGCATCAACTACCCTGCCCTAGTCACATCTCTGTGTCAGAAATTGGTGATTTTTGAGGATTTTATTCTTTATCCTTTCTAATAACTGGAAAAAATACACCAAAATGGACCAGTATAAATGCCCAATTGGAAACTTTGGTTCTTATTGGTTTTATGTGCTATCCATGGTGAGACTCTGATCAGTACAGAAGTTAGTACCGTCATTTGCTCTAGAGACAGCAGTGGCTGCTTTGCTTCCTTCCTACCCCTAAAGATCAACTGTTTTGTCTCTTTAGTTATGATTAAAAAGGTCAAAACAAGAAAATGTCAGATTTTCTTTTCCCTAGTTCCCAGTAAATCTCATCTTCTCCTTCAGATCAATGATATTGTTGGACTTTTTTTCTTTTTTTTGGTTTGGTTTTCTTGTCTTTTCTTTTTTTTTTCTTTTGTTGTTCTGCAAACAAGGCACTCCATCTTTTGGCTCTGGGCATTTTTTGTGGTTGTCCCCAGTGGCTAGAATAGTCTTCCTCCTCATCTTTACCTACTGCTTTCCCTAGTTTCCTTTAAAGCCTAGATAAAATTCCTTTTTTTACAGGAAGTTTTCCCAAACTCTTCTTAATTCTGACACTGTCCCTCTGTTAATTATTTCCTACTTATCTTGTATGTAGCCTCTTTGTATATATTTATTTGTTCGCTGCATCCTCCATTTTATTTTGAGATCCTTGAGGTCAAGGTCTGTCTTTTGTCTCTTTTTTGTATCCTCAACACTTAGCATAATGCCTAGAACATAGTAGGTACTTAATAAAATGTTTGTTGATTGATTATTCTATCAAAAAAAGATAGATTAAGTTTAAAGAACATTTATTAAGTATTCAACGTGTTCAAGAAACTTGTGCTAGGATATGGGGGAGATACAATGCTTAGATAATAAATGATCCTTACTTTCATATTAAGGTATGTAGGTGATGCAGTTATAGAGCATTGGACTTAGAATCAGGAAGACTCATCTTTGTGAGTTCAAATCCAGCCTCAGACACTTACCAACTGTGTCACCCTTGGCAAATCACTTAACTCTGCTTGGCCAAGGTTCCTCATATATAATATGAGCTGGAGAAGGAAATGGTAAACCACTCTAGCATCTCCACCCAGAACATCCCAAATGGGTCATGAAGAATTAGACATGACTGGACAACAACAGCAACAATCTGTCATGAAGCTTAGTCTTATAGACAATAATGATGACAATTATAAATAATTAATAAACAAATAATAATTAATAATAAATATTAATATGTATTACTTTCTGGGGCCATCTTCCCAGCTCAGCATGCACAGGTTTGTGGACTGGGTGATTATTCTAAGGTTTTGAAGTTCTGTATAGAATACTCCAAGATAACTTGGAAAGTTATAGGTCATAAGCCCTTACAAGTGAGCTTAACTTTAAGAGTCAGACAGTAGACCTATTTATGTTAAAGCAAAGGCGTTTACTAAATGACATAATAAGAAAAGTAGCTATAAAACATTTCCATCATAAACCTAGGGAACACTTTCCCAGTGAATAAACAGTATCCATCAAAAGTGTGGATACAAGGGTAGAGCATACCAGCAGTGAGGTATACATAAAAACTCATGTAGTCAGGGCAAGTCTTCCACTATTGAAGGGATTCTTCTTTTTCCCCTTCTGGAGTCTTCATGCTGTTCCCACTTGGACGCAGTATCTTTCCTGGAAAGCCACTGTACTCAGTGTTTACTGAGTTCTTTGTATCTTATTCACTTGTCTTCGTGCTTAATTTAACCTCATACTTTCTGTGACCGTATCCTAGGCTGGGGTAGCATCTACTGGTCAGGGATCAATTACCTTCCTCTCTTACCTGATACTAGCTATGTGATACATACTCAAAAATGGCTGTAAGATTTTCAAAATCCTTTTCTTTTAATAACTCTGTAAAGTAGAAAGTACATCATTATCATATTTACAGATAAAAAAATTGAGGCTCAGGAGATAGGATCCTTCCTGACAGAAGATAAACATTTTATTTATTCATTCAACAATTATTTATTCTTCTTGCTGTTCAGTTGTTTAGTCATGTCCAATTATATGTGACCCCATGGATTTTTATCTGTGAAGTTTTCTTGGCTGAGATATTGGAGAGCTTTGCCATTCCCTTCTCCACTGTGTCTCTATTTTATAGATCAGGAATTGAAATAGTGTTTAAGTGATTTGTCAAAGGTAACACAAGGAGTAAGCGTCTGAGACAGGGATATGAACTCAGAATTTCTTGATTCCAGGTCCAGTGCTCTATCCACTATTGGTAGGTACAACCTACCAATTATTTCTTAAGCACCTGCTATGTTCCAGATCTGTATACTGTGTACTATGTGAAGCTCTGGAGATCTAGATATAAAAATGAAACAATCTCTGTCCTCAAGGAGTTTATGGTCTATTTTTAAGGCCACAAATGAATATGGTATAGTTTCTATTCCTATCAATTAACATGTAATCTCACCTCAAAATCAGGCAGATGTCACTAAGATAGAAGGTCAGAGCATGAATCTGGAAGAAAGGAAAGAAACATTTATTATATACCTACTATGTGTTAGACTAAATGCTCAGTAAGAAGTAAGAGGCCAGAATAACTGTAGTGTGTCTCGGGGTCTACTTCTTCTCCTAAAGAGCATCCTTTCCTAATTATTGATTTTGCTCCGTACATTTTGATAGCTTCCTAAAAATTACTTAAATAAAAAATATTCCCACCCCCTACTGCCTTTTCGGTCTCTCCCATTCCCCTCCATGTTATTCCCCCTCCTTCCACATCTTACATCATAGCTATGTCTCATGCCATATCCACCCATCAATGTTGACTCAATAGTAAATACACTTTCATCTTAAATCATGTTGCACTTTTTCCTTTCCCTTCCTTTTCTCTCTGTCTTCTGGCTCTTACTGAGCCTTACTCTTACCTTATGAATGATATGGCATCCTTGACCATTCTTTACAAGACCAATTACACTTTCACTCATACTGCACCCTTTCATCTCTACCCTTCTCCCCCTATTTGGCCAGAATACTCCTTGTGCTCCGTTGCTACTTCTAGAATCTCTTTTTACCACTTTCACTGAGAAACTATTCTTCCTTTGAGGTTCATTCAATCCAAATACATCATCCAAATATGATTCTGGTGGTTATCTACCAATTCCCAGATTTTTCTCTGTCCTTCCTCAATGAGTTCAGTGACTGCTTCACAGTCTTTATTTCCTCCCAATTTCTGCCCTCATATTAGGGGACTTGAACATAATAACTTTTACTACTTTCCTAATTGATTCATTAATTTACTCATCACAATGTCTACTTCAAAATTTTAATCCCTTCCTCAAGTCTCCCAAGGAATCTCTCTCTCCACCATCTCAGTTTTGTGTCTTGCTTTATACTTTACCAACAAATTAAGGCATTTGCCACGAATTCCATCTTTTATCTTCTTCATCTCACATCCCTCAGATGTCTTCCCCTCCCCTCTCCTCCTTTATCCCTGTTTTTCCTGAAGATATGGCCCTTCTCCTTAATCAGATAAAATCCTCTACAGGAAGCCTTGATTCCATTCCATCCCAACCCATCTCCTTTTGTATACTGCTCCTTCTCTTATCCCTTGTTGTCTTAGGGTCCTTTTTTAGTCACATCTAGTTCTTTGTCACCCAATTTCTTGGTAAAAATGTTGGAGTGGTTTGCCATTTATTTCTCCAGCTCATTTTACATATAATAATTTGCTCAGGGTCATGTAGCTAGTAAGTGTCTGAGGCTGGATTTGAACTCATGAAGATGAGTCTTCCTGATTCCAGGCTCAATGCTCTATCCACAGAGCATTGCTGCTCTCTAATATGCTTACTTTCTCACTAATCTTCAATCTTTCCCTATCTATTGGCTGCGTGCTATTTATAAAAATGTCCATGTCTACTCTATCTTTAAGAAATCCCTTGATCTGACCATCCCTGCCAGCAATCATCCTATATATTTCCCCCTCACCTTTTTAAGTGACTAAACTTATGGAGAAATCTATTTTGTGTTAGGTGCACTCATTTCCTGTCTTCTCATTTCTATACTCTCAGCAGCCTGGTTTCTGACATTGTCATTCAACTGATATTTCTTTCTCCAAAGTTATCAATGATCACTTCACTCTAAATCTAATGCTTTTTCCCAATCCTTATCCTTCTTAACCTGTTGGCAACCTTTGACACTACTCTCTTGCCACTTGGGTATTCCATCCTGTCTAGTTTTTCACAACATATTTCTCTTCCTATTAATCTGACTGATACTTCTCAGTTTCTTTTGCTAGTTCTTCATCCAGGTCATACCCACTAAGTATGGATATCCCACAGGGTTCTCTCTTTGATCTTCTTTATTTCTTCTATACTATCTTGCTCGGTGATCTCATTAATTCACATGACTTCAATTATCATTTCCATGCAAGTAATTCTTAGATTTATCTAGCCCTAGCCTCTTCTAACCTCTAATCCCACGTTTCAAACTGCCTCTTGCTCATCTTGAATTAGACATCTCAGACTCAGTACGTCCAGAACAGAACTCATCATTTTTCATCCCCACTTCCTAGCTCCCACTCTTCCAAACTTCTGTATTACAATCAAGGGCATCACTATCCCCACAGTTACTAAGGCTTGCAACCTTTGTGTCCTACTTACTCTTCATTTGCCCTCATTCCACCTATAAAATACTTTTTCACTTTTTTTCTAACCTCACATTTCTCATATTTGTACATTCCTTTTTACTCACATGAATGACCTCAATAAATGAATAGTTTAGGACTGACTGTCATGTTGCTATCTGCCTCAGATGGTAACTAGATATTTATCTGATGGCCTGGAGGACACCCTCTGCTTTTGGAAAGCAATGTAGTGTAGCGGATAGAATACAGAAATTCGATATTTGCAGACCTGGATTTGAATCCCACCTTAGACATACACTAGATGCACATTGAGTAAATCATTTAACTTTTCTTAACCTCAGGTTTTTCTTCTGTAAAGTGGGAATGATTGTTGAATCAATTCATAGAGTGTTTTGAGGATCATATAGCTAATACACACAAACTTTGAAAATATTAAAGTTTTCCACTCAGTTTGTTCTTGTTATTCAGTCATTTCAGTTGTGTCCAATTCTCCATTACCCCATTTGGGTTTTCTTGGCAAAGATACTGGAGTGGTTTGCTGTTTCCTTCTCCAGCTCTTTTTACTGATAATGAAACTGAGGCAAGCAGGGTAAATGACTTACCCAGGGTCACACAGCTAGTTAGTATCTGAAGTCAGATTTGAACTTAGGAAGATCTGCCCCTGACTGCCCCTATATTCAGTGATTATAGTTACTATTTTTATTTCATTCTTATTTTTTTGGTGGTGTTCAGATGGAAATCTTAGACAATAGCATTCTGTTTTGTCTCCCTGCCTCTAGGCTCTCCTCCCTTTAACCTATCTTCCACTTAGTTCTTTATAAAGAATTGGTTTAATCATACCACTCTTAATTCATTAATAGCTATGGTTTCATGTTACCTCCAGGATCAAATATAAGATCCTGTCATACAAAGAGACCTTCTTACCTCTCTAGACCTCTAACACTTGACTCCCTCAACATACTCTATAATACAGCAACACCAGCCTTTTTGCTATTTCTCACACAGGACACACCCTCTCCAAACTCCATGTATTTGCATTGACTGTATCCTGGTTATGGCTATCCTTCCTCCCCCCCCTCAACTTCCTGGCTTCCTTGGCCACCTTAAAATCTCCTAAAACCTCATCTCCTTCGAGAGACCTTATATAGTCCCTCCACAGTTGCCACGGCCTTCCCCACTGAAATTACCTTCCATTCACATTGTACATAAATCTTGTATGTATATAGGCCATTTGCAAGAAGTCTCCTTCAACCCATTGAAATGTGAACTTCTTGAGGGAAGAGGCTCTGCTTTTTGCCTTTCTTTGTATCTTTAGTGATCAGCATATAACCAACACTTAGTAAATGCTTGTCGAGTAGGTTGGAACCTTCCTCCCACTCCCCACCCCCACCAAATATACCTGCACAGAGAATCTAGAGATTAAATTGGCAAATTTGCTGAATTATGGAGAAATCAAGAGAATTCCAGAAAAACATCTATTTCTGCTTTGTTGATTTCTCAAAAGCCTTTGAGTGTGTAGATCACTACAAAATGTGGCAAATTATCTAAGAGATGGGAGGACCAGATCATCTTACTTGTCTCCTGAGGAACATGTATGCAGATCAAGAAGCAACAATTAAACTGAACATGGAATAATTGATTGGTATAAGATTTAAAAAGGCTGTATATTGTCACCTTATTTATTAAACTTATATGTAGAGTACATACTATGAAACCCCAGGTTAGATGAATCAAAAGCCATAATTAAGACTTACCAGAGAAATATCAACAATCTCAAATGTGTGAGGATATTGCTCAGATGGCAGAAAATGAAGAGGAATTAAGAAGTCTCTTGATAAGGGTGAAAGAGGAGAGTGAAAAACTGACTTAAAGCTTAACATAAAAATAAACAAATAACTAACTAACATCTTGGCAACTGGTACCATCATTTCCTGGCAAACAGAGGGAGAAGAAATGAGAGCAGCTTTTTTTTTTTTTTTTTTAATATTCTTGGGCTCAAGGTCACTGCAGACAATGACTATAGCCATGAAATTAGAAGATGCTTCCTCCTTGGAAGAAAAGCTATGGCCAATCTGGACAGTGTACTAAAAAGCAGACACACCACCTTGTTGACAAAGGTTCATATAGTCAAAGCTATGGTTTTTCCATTAGCAATGTATGGCTGTTAAGAGTTGAACTACAAAAAAAGCTGAGTGCCACAGAATCGATGCTTTCAAATTATGGCACTGGAGAAGACTTTTAAGTATCTCATAGTCACCACAGAGATCAAATCAGTCAATACTTAAAGAAATTAATTCAAGCCTTATACTGGAAGGTGACATACTGAAGTAGAAGCTTAAATATTTTGGTCACATAATGAGAAGACAGGACTCATTGGAAAAGACCCTGATGTTAGAAAAGATTGAAGGCAAGAGGAAAAGTTGGATGTTAGAGGAAAAGGTAGATGATCATGAACTTGGACAGACTTTGAGAGACAGTAAAAGGCAGAAGGGGCTGGTGTGCTGTGGTCCATGGTGGTCTCAAAGAGTTGGATATGACTGAATGATTGAATAAAAAATAACAACCACAACAAAGTCCCTCTTAGTCATTTCCAGATCAACATGGTCAAAACTGAACTCATTATCTTCATTCTTTTCCCCCATGAAACTGGGCAACTGAACAGCAGCAACATGTTTGATGATATCACAAAAGTATTATACACATACACATGCATTTATGTTTATTGCTATACATGCAAATGTATATGGATATCATATATAGTTCATAACATGTGCTACATGTGTATATGTACACATATCTATATATACATGTCTGAATATGCATATATATAAGTACATATAATGCATTATATACATGATACATAACGTATTTATCATTATACAATGCAATATATATTATATGATGAAATATGTAAAATATTTATCATTATATAATATATTGCAGTCTCTCTATATAATATACTTTTATATACATATACAAATAGTGCATATTTGTATGTGTATGTATACAAGTATACATTCATAATATACACAATGCATACTATAAATGTATGCATGTATGCATAGTGTGTATCAATGTATGCATGCGTATATGATAACTTTCCCTTAACTAAAAGACAATATGTATGACTTTAAAAGCTTAATTGTCTGCTAGTGTCACAGGGCCACTCTCAAGCTAGTAGACATCTCAAATTCAGAATGGAAGAATATTGCAAAGAAACTTGTATTTCAAATTAACCATCCTCTCTCCACATAATACATACTAGGTAATAAAGAAAAACCCTTGGGGATATGGAAACAGTTGATGTACTTCTCATTATTTATGTTGTTCAGTCACTATGGACTTATCTACTTGGGCACTAAAAAATCAAATGCTCAGTGTTCTTGTGTCTAGTAAATTTTAATGTTTATGAACTGAACATATGCTCTGCTAAGGTTTCTCTCTAGTCCTGCAGGAAAAATAACAACTGTTGTCACTGAAGCATCATTTAGAACCTTTTTGTAGAAAGTCTGAACTTCTTATCCTTTAAGATTGCCATCTCAGTTTTCCCTGCCCTATCTATCCTAGTTTTAGTAGAATAAATTATAGGACCTGGGTTCTGCTCTTGCCTTGTGACCGCTAACCAGCCCAATCACTTTAACCTGCACTATTCTCATATGAAAATTGCGGATGATAAACTCCATGCCCTGTCTACCTAACGGGATTGCTGAGGCTTTGGAAATTGTGTAGTGGTCTAAAATTGTCAAGGCCTATGACTCCGGCAAGATAGTTCATGTACTTTGGAGCTTATTGAGCACTAGAGGTGCCTATCTATGGGGTAGGGAAAAAATGTGAAGGAGGTTTAATTTGTCTTTGGCGTATCTGATTGTCTTTCCCCTTTTCTCCTTCAGGGGTACTTTTGCTCTCTCCCCTTCATACTCAAATCTCTTACCGATGGTGCTAATGCTTTCTCCCTCATTCCTTTATCAAAGCTTGCTGTCAGTGAAGATTCTGACAAATTCATCAAAGTATAAATGATTGAAAAGGTTTGAAAATATTTTCTTTTCTAGAATACATATAAACTTTCTTTCTTTTCCCCTCCCTACCTTTCCTTCCTTCCTTCCTTCCTTCCTTCCTTCCTTACTTCCTCCCTCCCACCCTCCCTTCCTTCCTTCCCTCTTTCCCTTCTTCCTTTCCCTTCCCTTCTTCCTTCTCTTTCTTTCCCTTCCCTACTTTCTCCTTCCCCATCCTCCCTCTTCATTTTTCTCATCTCAACACTACCTGTATTGTCTCATCTAATCAGTATGTGAGTCCATTTGTATTCCCCATGCTGGGTACATAGTAAGCGTATAATAACAATAGTAAGAATAAATTATAGCTGTATGACCTTGGGCAAGTCACAACCCCATTGCCTTGCCTTCCCCCTCCAATATACTAACTAACATCTGTATGGCACTTATACATAGTTTTATGTATCCTTGCAACCATCCTCTGAGGTAGGTATTATCATTTCTCCCATTTTAAAGGTGAGGAATTAGAGGCTCAAAGATCTTAAGTGATTTGCCCAGGGCTCCTGGACTAGTAGGTGTAACTGAGGCAGGATTTCAACTCAAGCCTTTCTAACTCGGAGTCTGGCTGTCTGTTCACTACCCAGCGCTGTTAAATCTGCCGCAGTGAACCAGATTAAAATGTAATTGGGAATGCTTGCTTTGGCAGCACATTCACTAAAGCTTGAATGAGACACAAAAATTAACATGGGCTCTGTGCTAGGACGACAAGCAAATTTGTGAAATGATCAAAATGTTAAAAAATTTAAAGAAGTATCACTGGGAGACATTAACAAAATAAATAAAAATATAACACAACATAGATAATTGTGGCTTTTTAAGTCAATATGCAGCCTTCAGGGACCAGTTACTATTTGATTTTGACAGTCTTGTACTATACCACTTAGGTGCCTCAGCTGTCCTATTGCATTCCAACTGTAAAAATGGAGAACAGTAATTACCTCACAGGGTGGCTATAAGCATCAAATGAAATATTTTGTGCAAAGTGCTTTGGAATTGTACAGTCCTAGGAACTTGGAACTAAAAAGCACCTTGGAGATTGTGTAACCCATACTCTCATTTTATAGATGAGAAAATGATGGTCCCCAAAAGTTAATTACCTTGCCCAAGGTTAAACATATGGTATAAATGGAAGAGTTTGGATGTAATCTGGGTCTTCTGACTCCAAATGTGTTGCTCTTTTCACCATAACTATCTCTTATTGCTATAGAGATTGTATTCATGGCTAGAGGGGATGTTCTGAGACAGGTAAGACTCTTCTGTGGCTGCTCCAATCCCTACCAAGGCCATTCACTGGGCAGCCCTACAGGGTCAGAGTCTATACTTCTTTCACAAGCTGTAGGTTAGGAGTAGTGGCAGCCTAGTCCAGATGACATTTATATCATGCTGTAGAGGATAATTAACACCCTAAAACGCCTCCTTGGGACTATTGGCAGAGGGAAAGAATGAAAATGGAAAAGAATGGAAAAATTGGATGAATCCTGGAGGAAGTCACTGAGTCAGTCCCTTAATGCTCTTAGCACCATTGACTACATTACTTCCTGTAGGTCCATTCCACCCACTGTAATCCTCCCTCTCCCTGGTTTCTAGTTAAAGCAGAAATCGTCAATGTTATTTTAATGTGGCTTTTTGTGTTTCATTTCCTTTGTTGGTTAAAAAATGTTTGCACTGAATCATTTTATAGGAACTCTATATAGCACGTACATTGGGAACATTTTATTCCTATTAACATAAAATATTATTCTCATTTCCTACTTTGTGAGGAAGGAAAGGTTTTTTAGCATAATAAAATAAAAATTAGAAAAATGTATATTTTCCCTTTGTCATGAAGAGGGTATGAATGATTTATAGGTGTAATAAAGAGGAACCTCTTTGGTCACTGGATGACATTTTAAATTAAAAAAAATAAGACTCCTTCCTGTCAGATTCTTAAAATGACTGTGATGGCAGCAGGCACTAAAATATCAAAGGAGACTGGCTTATAATGGCAGGTTCATTTTTCCTCCTTTCGCTCAAGCAAAAATAGACTTCTTTATTGATCTAGTTAAGAACTGATGGGAACAGTCCCAGGTCAGGGTGTTGGAAACCAAGTCAGATAGTTGTTTTTGAAACTGCAGTCAGGTTTTGTGATCACTTAACAAAAAAGTTTTTAAAATCAATGTTAACGTTCTTCCCTGTCTTCTATTCATCAATGAGGGGTGAGGGTGGAGGAAGAAATTGCCTATTCAAGTCTGGTGGTTCCCTAAAATGCCTAATGACTGACTTCTTTCCAACTGTCCAAAGTTCACCTCTTTTCCCATCCTCTTACAAGGTGGCAGAAAATCAAGGGTAAATGTCCAGCAACTTCAGCCTTCCATGGGATATTTTTTAATCCTTCTAGGGGAGGAATCTATCTCTCAGAACTGTGAGTAATTACAAAGTGGGAATTGAAAAGTAGTGAATCATAGGCAAAACTAAGAGAAAACAGAATGAATGATGTCAAGACAGAAGATCAGTTGAACTGGAGAGCAAAAAATGCCAGAAATGTCTTGAGATGCAGGAGCAGAAGATGGGCCAGCAGACTAACAGCTAAGAGAGTAGCAGAATTACAAGTACAAGAAGAAAGTTAAGTTCAAAATCTTTGATCAATAGAGGAGTGAATGTACTACACGTGGTCTGTCCTCCAGTCCAGCTTATTGTAGCAGCCTACCCGTGTTTTCTGGCCATTCTTCTATCTTTCAATAGCTATTAGGTGGAGCAGTGGATAGAGCCCTGGCCTTAAAGTCAGAAAGAACTGAGTTCAAATCCTTCCTCAAATGCTTACTGGCTGGGTTACCTTAGCCATGTCACTTATCTTCTTTCAATTGTCTGCAAAACAGGGATAATAACAGCAACTACTTCACAGCATTGTTGTGAGGACCAAATGAAATATAACACATACCTTGTAAACCTTAAAATGCAATCAATGAGCCTGGCTTTTTAGGAACTGAGATTTAGACACCACCTTTCTGAATTTTCTCTAGTGTCCATACATTTCCATTTCATAGAAGCCACAATTTTAAGGACTTATGAGTGCCCTTAACTCATTTTCACTTCTTTTTTTTAGAATACAAAATATTGGAATTTGAAAATCTGAATGTGGGATATTCCACCTTGAAAGATCAAAAAATGCTTGCTTTGAAAAGGCCAGAAAAGTTCTTTTATTAAAGTATTTCCAGCTTCCTCTTTAAATGTTAATGGAATAATCTGTCTTGGTTGGACCTTATAACAACCCTTCCATAGGCTTATTTTACCTTCCACTGATATTTACTTCCAAAAAATATTTTTGTTGATATCTTTTAACACCAATCATCTTCCAATGTACCGCATGCTCCACCCCCACCCATTTAACCCTTACTTTCTGCAAAGTAAAACAGTTAAAAAACCCAATTATTAAAATGGCCATGTCTGAGAAAGTATATAACTTTCTATACCTGCAGTTTCCTACCTCTATAACTAGAGGAAGGAGGTATTGCTTCCTCATCTGTTCTTCAGGATCAAGCTTGCCTATTTCAATTAAAACGAGTTCAGCTATCCTTTTTTGGGTATATTTTCGTTCATATTATTTTCATCTTTGTGTATATTTTACTCTTGTTCATTTTTTAAAATCAGTTCATACAATTTTTATATGTTTATCTCATCCCATATTTATCATTTCTAATGGTACGTTACATATATATTCCACAGTTTCTTTGTCCATACTGCAATTGATGAACTCTCTTTATATTCCCTTCCCCCATTCCAAGTATTGCTAGGGGTATGTAGATATATGTAATCTGGTCACTTTGGAGTAATAGTCATAAAAATAATAACACCTACCACTGCTATGACCAGTACTATCGCTCCTCCACCGCTATGACCGGTACTATTGCTCCTGTACTATCGCTCCTCCACCGCCATGACCGGTACTATTGCTCCTCCGCCGCCATGACCGGTACTATCGCCATGACCAGTACTATTGCTCCTCCGCCGCCATGACCAGTACTATCGCTCCTCCGCCGCCATGACCAGTACTATCGCTCCTCCGCCGCCATGACCAGTACTATCGCTCCTCC
>CM053774.1:54399576-54545934 GCA_028658325.1 Potorous gilbertii | reverse complement strand
AACCCAAAATCTTGTGAAAATGAATGTAAAAAGTTAAATAAATTAATTTAAAAATAAAATAAAATAAAAAGAATTGTAAAAAAAAAAAGAATCAACCCAATTTGGTGAACCTTTAATAAACTTCGTCTTTCTTTGGCTTTAAAAAAAAAAAAAGTTTAAGTGACTTTCCCATGCTTGCGTATCATGACATGTCCTTTTACTCCAAGTCCAATACTTTGTCTGTTATATTATGCTGTCCACTCTTGGTATTTTAGAGTCAGAAGGGACCATAGTAATTCATCTAATAAAATGCATAATTTTATAATGTATGGATGCAAGTCAGTCAAAAAAGAGGGTAAGTGACTTGCTCAGAATCATGCTACTAGTCAGTGTCAGGGTCTTGATTAGAACACAGGTATTTTGAGCCCTCACTTTGAGTTGTGCTAATCTCCCTAAGTAGAATTGATGTTGCCTAGTGAATTTCCCATGAAGCAATGTGGTATAAAGAAAACCGTAATCCCTGGCTTTGGAGTGATTAGAGATCTGTATTCAAATCCTGCCACTAGCATTTGCTAACTGTGTCTCCACAGACAAGTGACTCTAAACCTCAACTTTTTCATCTTTCAAGTGGGGATGATTAAGATACCCCTAGCACCTGCCTCATAGGGTTTTTGTGAAGATCAGATGAAAGGCTAAGCATATTTTGCCATACCAAAAGACTGCGTGAATGCTAGTGATTAAACTCAACCAGCAACAAAAGCTCATTGGTAAAGGGATTTGTCCTTTTTTAGAAATATTATATAATTGGGGAGAAATAAATGATGCTACAAACATTAGGGAGTGTCCATGTCCAGAACACTGGACAGAGCACTGGGCCTAGAATCTGGAAGAAGACCTGAAAGAAACTAGCTGTGTGACCCTAGTCAAGTCATTGTTTGCCCCAGTTTTCTCATCTTTAAAATGAGCTGAAGAAGGACATGGCAAATCACTCCAATGTCTTTGCCAAGAAAACCCCAAATAGGGTCATGAGGAGTCATATAGGACTGAAGAGACTGAACAACAACATGTTGGAAAAAAGTATTATTGGATTTGAAACAGCTACAGGAATGTATAGAGGGGACCCATTTAAAGAAATATTTCAGATATGGGCTGAGAAATATCTTTTGGTGATTGTTAAGGAAGCAATACCGCTGAGGAAACTAAACTGTACACAATGTACCATAAAAAAAAAATACACATTACATGTCCATGCTGTCTTTGTAGTGGCATCCCACACTCCATCATAGATATTCAGGAAATTGCACACTCATAAATTCCTCATTTATAACAGCTGCATGATGGCTGCTTCTGTGGGAATTGTCAAGACTTATTTCCCTCCTCCCAATCCTCCCTGCCCCATTCATCCTGATAACAGCTTGCTTTTGATTTTTCTTTAGACTTGCCTGAGCATTTGGATGGCCTCAAGCTTCCTGCTGACAGGATTAGTAGTATCTCAGACCTATGCATCAGGGATTCTTTCTTGTTTATGCTGTTTGCCCCATTGGCATGAGTTATTAACCCTATACTTCCTTGGTACCATCATATGGTTCAACATCGGAAACAAATATGGTATTACTAATGGAAATGACATGAAAGAAGATGCATTACCATCTGTCTTGCTGCTACACCCTAAAGACCTCTAGGCTTTTCCATCTGACTGGTCATTGCAAACTCCTATATTGTCTTGTCTTCTTTTGTTAAAACATGCTCTCTTTGAGAGCAAGGGCTTCTTCTGCTTTTCTGTTTGTATCCCCAGCACTTAACACAGAGCTTTGCATGCAGTAAACTCTTAATAAATGCCCATTCATTCATTCATTCATTCACTCATCCCTGCGGCTGATACAATTGATAGTTCAGATGAAAGGTACTACTTGTTCTTTCTTAGTAAAACCTGTTTCTCAATCCTCAGTAAAATCTGGAAATCTCATAACTTATCAAAGACTATATCTGACGCTCCTTAGCACTAGCATGTCCAATTCCTAGTTTTGTATTGGCCATACCAGTCTATTCTTTCCTTTCTAGAAACAGCATGGTGTAATGGAAAGAATACTGAACTGACCTCAGGAAAATCTAGGTTTGATTCCGGCCTCTGAAACTTATGAGCTGGCTTACCAAGGAAGAAGTCACTTCATTTTTTGAAGCTCAGTTTCCTCATTTGTAAAGTAGAGAGGATGATACCTGTAGCTTCTACTTTAAATACTAAAAATACTTGAATGTATTTCTACCTGTCCCTGGCTCAAATGGTAATTCTACTCTTTCATAAACAGTTTCCAGTGCCCTTTTGCAGTATGACCATCATTAAACATGTATTTCCAAAGCTAGTCCCATATCCTCTCAAATTGCTTGAGTTTACATTAATAAGTAAACCCAGTGATGAAACATGCTATCTGCCTCCAGAGAAAGAACTAATATTATCTGAATACAGAGTGAAGCACACTATTTCTCTCTCTCTGTCTATCTTTCTGTCTGTTTCTTTCTTGTCTGATACAAAATGACTAATATGGAAATGTTTTACATGATTGCACATGTCCGATTACATATCTCAGGGAGGAAGAAGAGAGGGAGAGAGAGAATTTGGAACTCCAAACTTTAAAAAAAGGTAAAAAATGTTGTTTAAACATGCAATTGGGGAAAAATAAAATATCAAAAACCCCAAGAATTTGTTAAATATCTACTATGTTCAAGGAAAAAAAAGTAAACACAAATAAGAGACTTTGCACCATGATAGAAAGAACACTGGATGAGGAATTAAGAAAACTAAGTTCTAGTTCCAGCTGTGTGCCTTTGTATAAGTTACTCACACTTCCTGGGCCTGTCCACTAATTTTCAATCTGAGGAGTCTGGACAAGCAGATTTATGATTCTCTAACATTCAATGCTTCTCAGGTACGGGTGAAAACTAGTGGTGTTGTATAATCAATGAAATGAGCCTCTTGCCTCAACTTATCACTGTCACAGACATGAATTTTGTGCCAGATTGGTGCCTATTTGGTGCCTCGATGTATCTCTGAGGTCCCATCCATTTAGAGAGTGCAATCTAAGTTGGTTAGGAGCTAGTGCCAAGGTGAGAAAGTCATGAGTTTGATCTCCATGTGGGCAAAGGAGTTTTATTTTGTTCTATAATCACAGACTGTGTACCCTTTACCAGTCAGTTTCATCCAGAAATCATTGGAAATGTATACCAGTAATCATGGAAGAAGGGGAGCAGGGTAGAAGAGCTGCAGTGCAATTCACATTTTTATAGTATTGTACAACTTATAAGGTATTTTGGTCACCATGATGCTATGAGACAGGTAGAGAAATATTGCTATTCCCATTTTATAGATAAGACTACTGAGGTTCACAACAGGTTATATGACTTGTCCAAGACTATATGGCTAACAAGTAACACAAAGACTCAGCAGCTAGGTATTGTTATCATCTGACCTGGGGGAAGTCATTTAATCACTTTGAGTCTCAGTTTCCTACTCTATAAAATGGGTGTAGTGATTTCTTCATGCTCAAAGAAGACAAAAATGACATCACTAATATCTTGGTCAAGGTACAGAGCATCCAACTGTGACCAATGTGAGTTCAGAAGGCTCTCCCATAAGTTGGGGACAAATAATCCAAATAACATTTAGAGTGAAGATATCTCTAAATTTGTGCATCTCACTTTTTTTTGAGCTACTATAATTCTACTTTGCTCATAGATCACAGTGTCTTCTTTGATGCAGACACACCATGCTGGGTGGTCCTATGCCAGTCTTGCCTATCTCCCATGATTCCAAAATTCTTCAGAGAGACCTTGACAATGTCCTTGCATTGTTTCTTCAGACCTCTGTGTGAGTGTTTCTCCTGTATGAGTTCTCTGTAAAATAGTCTTTTAGGCAAACCAATGTTTGGCATCTGAACAATGTGGTCAACCCATAGGGTAACTCTGCAGTAGAGTTAGAAAGCTTGGCAGTTCAGCTCAAGAAAGGACCTCAGTGTTTGGTACTTATCTTGCTAGGTGACCTTCAGCATCTTCCTAAGACAGTTCACATGGAAGTGATTCAGTTTCCTGGCCTGGTGTTGGTATACAGTTCAGGTTTCACAGACATATGACAGTGAACTCAGCATAATGGCTCTATAGACCTTCAGTTTGGTAGGTATCTAATACCTCTTTTCTCCCACACTTTTCTTCAGAGACTCCCAAACACTGAGCTAGCATCACTTCATCAACTGTATGTACAGTCCTAGAAAATAAACTGCAAAGGTAAGTGAATTTGTCCACAGTATCCAACATTTCTCCATTTGCTATAACATGATTCCATGTTTAGATGGTGCAGCGTTGGCTGGTAGAGAACCTTTGTTTTCTTGGTGTTATCAGGCCAAAATTAGCACAAGTGGCAGAGATTCAATCCATATTTTGTTGAATTTCAGCTTTAGAGGCTGAATTGAGTGCAATCATCTGTGAACAAAAATCCATGCATCAAACTCTACCTCTACTTTAGTGTTGGCTTGTAGACTTTTCAAATTAATTAATTTTTACCATCAGTAAGGTAGATGACCTTGATGCTGTTTTTATCTTTGTTGAAGGCATCTGAAAACTTCACTGAAAACATGCTAAAAAGCATGGGGGCAAGCAAGCATATTGGTGACTAGGAAAGCATGAGAGAATCATCCCTTATCCAGAACCTATTCAAGCATGCTCTCATGAAACTGACACACAATACCGATGAACTTCTCTGGGCAATCACATTTTGTCATGACTGACAGTATCAAAAACCTTGATCAGATCAAGGAAGGTTGTGTACAGACCTCTATTATGTTCCTAACATTTTTCCTGCTCGTCATGCAGCAAACATCATCTTGATTGTTCCTTAGCTTTTTCTGAAGTCATACTGGCTCTCAGGTAGGTGACCATCTTTCAGGTGAAGGATTAACCTGTTAAGGAGGACTCTGGCAAGAATCTTGCTGGCAATGACTAAGACTGAGGACACTCCAACTCCTCCATCCCCACACCCTCCTTCGTGATTGTTACAGGACAACCTATATCTTCTTCCTTTATGGAGATGGACAATGGACGCATCTTTGATCTCTTGAGGGATAACTTCTTACCATAAAATTGGGTAGATTTAATTCAGCTGCTGTATGAGCAGTGGACCTCCTTCCTTGTAAATCTGAGCTGGAATAAAATCAGATTCAGGTGATTGCCACATGAGAGGAACTTAATGACATTCAGAATCTTTTTTTTCGGTGGGAAGAAATGACTGTAGTACATTTAAGCTCTATTTTTGCCCAAATCTGGGCAGTTTTTCTGAAGAACATTCCCATGGGGTTGCATGAATTTCTGAAGGGAGAATTGAGAGACCTTTGTAATGTGTACCTTTGAGATGTATACCTTTCTAAGGTGGATTCACTTGGGAAGGAGTTCAAGAGAAAGGGGGAAAAGAGATCCAGAAAGCCAAGTCACAGTTCAAAAGTTTACCCTTGCCTTTCTTCAATTCTTTCTTCTCTTGCTCTTTTTCTCTGTCTCTGCTTCTCTGTCTCTATCTTTCTGTATCTCCTTGTTTCTCCTTTTGTCTTTGAGTCTGTCTGTTGCTCTCGTTGCCACTGTGTCTGCCCATCTCTCTTTGTCATTTTATCAGTCTCTTTGTCACTGCATCTGGATGCCTTTCTTTCTTTCTCTCCTTTTCTTTTTTTGTTTGTGTATTTGAGTTCCTGTCTTTGTCTCTCTCTCTTAATCTTTTTGTCTCTCTCTCTGAGTCTATCTCTTCTTTTTTTCCCCCAAAGTACATCCAATTTATTCCAGTATACAAGATAATGGGCTTAGAGGTCTTTCAGTCAATTGGGAACCACATTCACCCCTGTATATGCACACAACACACAGGTCATCACAGTGTTGTCTCTCAAGAAGATCTTCCCAGGCATGAATGGAACTTTGGTTGCAGTTATTATAGCAGGGGATGCACCTTGTAAGCTGTTCAACAGTACATAAATATGAATTACCATTTTCACAGTAATGGAGTACCCTGGCTCATATCTTTAAAGCTGCAAGGGCCCTCCAAAATCAGTAAGTCCAGTCCTCTCATTTTCCAAATGATGACACTGAGGAACTAAGAGGTTTAGTGAGGTAATAAGTGACAAAGCAAGTCAGCATTTGAACCCAGGCACTCTCAGGTACTGTTTTTCCTACTGCAGACATAACTACTGAGTCACTTTCAGGAATATTTGACAGATTGTGGAAAACAGGGGAGGTATCACAAGATTGGAGGACAAAGGTCTCTGTTTTCATAAAAGGGAAGAGAATTTAATCAGGAACTAGAACATGTATAGAAAGGCATGTAAGCCACTTAAGACTTGCCTCAAAAGATGTTCTTTAGCTAGAGTGAAACTATAATCATATTTGAAACCTGGTTATTTGAACTTGCCATTTTTAGATGCTATGGGACTATTAAGTGACTGTTCTTCTGAGTCTAACTCCAGGTATGGGTAGCAAGAAATGCGATCTGAGCCTCCAATACATGATGCCAGTAAGCTGATGAGATGCTGGTATGAACTGCATAGGTGATCTCAAGGGAAGGGTGGGAGAGTGCCTGTTCAGCATGGGCTGAGGTGGGATTCTCATGACTCAATTTCCCCACTGACACCTGGCAGACTTTAAGCCTGACTGAATGAGTGGATAATCTAATCCTGCCTGGAACTGACATGAAGTTGGGGAGATATTGTATCCCTGCAATGTTCTTACTATTGGTGGCAATTTCCTATAGTCAAAAGGTTTGTAAGCTTAATACCAGATCTATTAATTATAGATTATGGGTAGGGGAACATCCAAGGTTGCCTAAATTAAGCTATTAGGCATAGGACTTTAGACCAATAACAAGAAGTTAGGGTCCTTTAATTCTTAGTAATACGGGGGAGACAATTAGGTCTAGAGCTTGTGAAGTTGGTAACATAAATATTATTTGTGTCTCAGTTGGTTAATGTTTAAAAAAAATTTCTTGTGGTCCATTTTGTAAATGCTTTAAAAAGAAGTATCACCTGATCAAAAGTTGGAGTTGTTTATCTGTTATAAACTGTGTTACAAATAAATAATAATTAAAAAAAATAAAAAAAATGGAAAGAGAAGCTGAAGCCTCCCTTACAGCTTTTAAAGTGATAAAGAGGAGATTCTATTTTATTCTAGAGAAAAGATGTATGGCATGATCAGATCTGTGCTCTAGGAAAATTATTTTGGCAGCAATTATGTAGGACAGACTACAGAGGGAAGAGAATTGAGTCAGGGAGATCCATTAGGAGGTTGTGATGATCGTTGTAGGAAGAAGGGAAAGAAGTAGAGAGGGAGAGCGGTGGAAGGATAAAGGGACAAGGCAAAGGGCTTCATCATTCTCATAAACTGGAAGGAAAAATAAAATGACCCTTCTAAATTTAAAATCTATAGTGGATTTAATTATCCAACTTAAACATTTTTTTAAGCAAAATTAAGCTGATTACAAGCAGGAATGAAAGAAGTTTGATAGTGGAACTAACACTGAGGGCTAGTATTGCACAACTAGAAGAAACACTACTGCTTCAGAGATACAACAGTAGAGAAAAATATTGTGTTGGAATGTGAAATTATTGACAGTGAAATTAGGTGGGAAAGGAACTGAGGCTAGAACAGGGATGATGGGCTGTGAAAATAGAAAGGGATCAAGGAACTGGGTGTAATGAGAGTAAGGAGAAAGTTTAGATGGGGTAGGATAGGTAGGAGGACTTTGCAGTTATAGAGGGGAATTTTATGTAAGTCAAAGGGGAATACAGTTTATTTTTAAAATTCAATTTAGAATAAACTTTAGAAATCCAGTCTAATCTGGGAACAAGATATACACTCAAAATACTAAATAGCACTCTATTGGTTTAAAAAAATTAATACAATTTATAGATGTCCAATTTTATAACCAAATATATCAAACTTTGAAATAGATTTTTAAGTTAAAAAAAATAAAAGGGAAGAGAGAGAATCTGTAAACTATAGGCTAGTGAGATTGACTTCAATTGCCAGGAAAACTCCAGAATGTTTCATTAAAAAGGTGATTGGTGAACATCTCAAAAGGGAAGTAGTGATTAGAAGGAATTACCATGGTACTGTCTTTATAAAAAATGTGATACCAGATTCACCTTTCTTTTTCTTCTCTTTCTTTCTTCCTTTTTTCTTTCTTCCTTTTTTCTTCCTTTTCTTTCCTTCCTTCCTTCCTTCCTTCCTTCCTTTCTTTCTTTCTTTCTTTCTTTCTTTCTTTCTTTCTTTCTTTCTTTCTTTCTTTCTTTCTTTCTTTCCTTCTATCTTGTCCTGTCCTATCCTGTCCTCTCCTCGCCTCCTTTTTATTTCTTTTTGCTTTTGTCGATGGGGTTACTAAATTCACAGATGAAGGGAGGGCTATAGATAGTGTTTTCCAAGATTTTAGCAAAGTTTTTAAGCAAACTTATGATATTAAGCTTGTGGTAAAGATGGAGATATATGCACTAGATGATAATAGAATTAGATATATTCAGGACTGGTAAGATGCCCAGATTCAGAAAGAAGTTGCTATTGGTTCAAATCAATGTGTCAAGAGCTCTCCAATGGAACTCCGCAGGAATTTGTGCTTGGCCATATGCTATTTAATTTATTGATGTCATAAATAAAGGCATAGGTGATAAGCTCATTCAATTCTCAGATGACACAACCTGGAGAGATAACTAATAATGGAGTCAGGATACACAAAGCTCTTAATAAGTCAGAACATTTGGATAGATCTAAGAAGGTGAAATTCAGTACAGATAAATGGAAAGTTTTATTTTTGGATATGAAAACTCCAGTTTCACTAGAACAAGATGAGGGAGTGATCAAAGTTCTATAAACTTTTGTTGTAGGCATGTTACTCTGGCTTAGGCTTGGGTAGGGTCCCCCAAGTGCATCTAGCAACAACCTTTTCTAAGTGGTACATTGTTGTTCTGAACTGTACAGGTGTCCAGTAAAACAAAACCGGGAGAGAGAGACACACACAGAGAGATGGGGGGGGGGAGGGAAGAGAGAGAGAGGATTTCCCTTTCACTCTAATGTCTGTATTTCTCTTTCTAGATGGCTCTATGCCTGGCAGGGTTTGTGTTGTGATTTGGCATGGCTGTGGAATCTATCACCAATTTAGTCCAGTGTATGTCTTTAAAAATACAGACTGGATTGATTGGCGATACACTGGTAGTAGGCTCTTGCTCAAGACTATTATTAATGATATTATTAACATTTTCTTTCAAACCTTTGAGTTCACCCCTTAGAGATCTCAAGTTTGAATGGGAACCAGAAATGTGGACAAAAGAGCTGCCTTCATAATGTAGAGTTACATGTGTGCATGACAGATTATTATGGTGTGCACGAGCAGAGATTAACTTGTGTTATAACGGGGATCTCTTTTGTGTATGAGTTAGACCATAAAACCATTTAAATTCCTTCCAACCTTCCAATTCTATGCTTCTATGATATTCTGAAATGGGCATCACACGATCATGGAGGAGGTCGCTTCTGATCGATATTCAAAGAAAGTTAGCAGGGATGCTCTTCATCCACCTTTTATTCTCCAACTGAATGAAGGCAGGATAATGGTTATAGCCGTCTTTCTCTTCACTGATTGCCTCATGCTCTCAAATTTCCTTAAGGACAAGCCAGTGAAAGAGAGAGAATGCAATGAGAAACTGAATTGTAGAGTATTTATTTCCTGAAGCGTTCTGTTTTCCTCTTTGCATTGGGCAGTTAAGGGCTTAAGTAGTCCTGAGTGCTTTGAGAGGTTCTGACTGGTAGGAGTATAAAAAGAGTGATAAGAACTGAAGGGATGCAAGATGATTATTAATGTTTTCTGTGAAGCTTTCAAGGTCATTCATTCATACATTCATTAAATAAACCTTTGCTGGGAAGTCAAAGCTGATTGCTTTTTGAAGCAAATGATTTTAGAAGGTAGGGTGGGTCAGTAGAAAGACAGTTGAATTTGTAGTTAGATGACTGGGGTTTGAATCTCAGCTCTTCCACTCAATACTTAACTATAGTCAAGTCATTTAATCTCACTAAGCCTCAGTTTCCTCATTTGTAAAATGAGACAGTGGGACTAGATGTTCTCGAGGGTCCTCTTTAGCTCTAAGTCTATGATTCTAAGTTGGCTGTTACCTTTCCTCCTCAAGACTGCCCTTAATATACATTTTAGCCTAACTTCACTCACCATATTTCATGAGAGTAGGGTGGGCAAATTAATCTATTTTACTTCAAACTTCTCACTCCTATAGGGGTAAGTCTAATGGATATTCAGGGCACACACACACACACACACACACACACACACGCACGCACGGGAATTATAGGAAGTATAGAATTCTCATTACCTATAAGCTTTCATCAAATTTCTTGACTCCTGATGACCTGTCAATGATCCACAAAGGAGAGACCACCAACAGCATGAAGTGAATCTAGTTTAAATTTTGCTGGAAAGCTTTGTTTCAGTTTGTATACTTTTGATTTAGTTTTCTGAGCATCCAACATCTCATGTACTTCAGTCATTGACACACTTAGCTGAGGATTGTATTAAGCTATTTTCTCCACCTAAAAGTCCCTAGAGGTTATTTCCCTGAATGCAATCTGAATGGTAAAGTGGCCCTCAGAGCACAGCCTTCTATGCCATATGGTCTGGGAAATAAATCAGTTTTTCTACTTAAAGGCAATGTAACCTCTCCACAAAAGAAACTTTATCTTTTTCATCCCATCCATCATCTTCCAGCTCCACCTCATCCCTCCTACCCTGGGAAACTGTTCCCATTTACCATGTGGGTTATAATCTCCACTGTATTTCTGTCTGCCATGATGATAGATCTTTTGCTAACAAATCAGCCTGCTTGGCAAAGCTGCTGTTTTTAAATTCTTCCTTTGATGGAAGGTTGGGTTCTACAGTAAATCATTGCTGGGTTTCAGTCAGAGAACAGATGAAGGGAAGGATGAGAAGGTTTTGGTTTCCAGGAATATGTCTTATTGAAAAGATTCCAGCCTTCTTTCCTCTCCACTCCCACCAGCTCCCTGGCCAATTCTCTTCTGTAGGTGAGATGTCAGATGTTGGCACATAGTGTATGGTAGAATTAGAATTGGAGTAGGTTTACACTGTATTTGTTCCTTCTTATCCTTGTACTGTATAAGGAATCCAGTAAAGTAAATCTGAAATCCAGAGATCTCAATGTCTTGATTTGGGTTTATCATAGAAAATTAGAGGATCAAAGAAACATTGATTTATTCTTAGAAGACAATTAGAAGTTATCCAGTTCAACCTTTCCATTTTATAAATGAGAAAACTGAGACATATAGTGATGAAACAAATGCCAGAAGTCATATGGGTAGTATATGTCAAAGGAAGGATTTGAATCTAGGCAGTGAGGTGGCATGGTGGATAGTGTGCCAGGCCTGAAGTCAGGAAGACTCATCTTCCTGAGTTCAAGTAGGCCTCAGATATTTACTACTAAGTGTGTGATCCTGGGCAAGTCATTTAACCCTGTTTACCTCAGTTTCCTCATCTGTAAAATAAGTGGAGAAGAAAATGGTAAACCACTCTAGTATCTTTGCTCAGAAAACCCCAAATGGGGTCACAAAGAGTTGGGCACAATTGAAAAATGACTAAACAGCATAAGTAGCAACCTCTGACTCCAGTTATATGCTGTTGCCCTGTAATTTGTTCTATGTATACCCAAACATATAAAAAGAAATGTAAAGATCTTAGAAAAGAATTTTATGATTGTGACATGTAATGTTCCCTTTAGCACTTTGTCCCAGTAATGCTGTGGCATGTAACATCTCAATAGCAATCCTTGGCCAGTCCCCAGTTATACTGAGGGTCCCCATCAGTCACTGAGCTAAAACTGTCAGACTGGGTTGGAGTTAAAGGGCACAGGCTTGGAATAATACATTATTCCAAAGATAGGGAAGGGAAAGTAGAAGGCCTACATCATGGTTACCAATGTCCTCAAGATATTAAAACATGATAATACTGACATTTGCATATAGTACTTTTAAGATGTGAAACATGCTTTACATCGATTCTCTCATTTGGTTCTCACAACAATATTGGAAGGTTGCCCTTTAGTGGTTTTAACTGTGTGGTTTTCTTGACAAAGATCCTAGAGCTATTTGCCATTTCCTCTTCAACTTATTTTACAGATGAGGAAACTGAGGCAAGCAGGGTTAAATTAAGTTAACTGGCCCAGGTTGACCTAACACCAGGTCTAGTGCTCTATTTACTGTACCACCTAGCTGCTCAATTCTGGAATGTAGGTCCCATTTTACAGATGGGGAAATTGAGTCTCAAGGAAACTGTGACTTGCCCAGGATCATGAAGCTAGGAAATGTCTGAGGTGGGATTCAAACATGGTTCTCCTTGAAGTATCTCTTTTATAAGGTTATCTCTCTGAGCCAGTCCCTGGTTTATAGACCATTCAGCTCATCATGAGAACTGAATTTTTTCTCTGCACTTCCAAACTTTTCTTTAGCCCTGAGAAACATGGAGCCCAGGCTGCAATATGCCTGACCACAAGGTCAAGAGGAAAAGTTATTGAGGACATGAAGCAAAAGGGATTGTAGCATGCCAAGCTCTTGCTGGGTCATTATTTCTGCTTTCAAACTTGTCATCTTTATATCCTATTGTACTAATAAAAGAAGAGAATACTCGTTGACACTGATAGATAGAGCTGTACGTTCCATATTATTATATAAACTGCCTCATGCAACTAGATCTGATTGCTGTGGAGACACAAATTCAAACATTTCAATATCAATAACCTGCTCCTTAATCGTAACTCAACATCCATTCAAATTAAAGCCCTGTAACTCTTTTTACTGAAAGGAGGGAGGAAAAAAAAGAGATTACAATTTTTTACCAGTTGATTTATTGTTATGTGACAATATTGGGTACATTAAATTTTAATATCAGTGCTGTCACTTTAATCATAAGTCTTGAGCTGAGGAGTTCAGAAATTACTTCATTTTAAAAAGGACATTTATTGCCCTGTATAGGCAGGTACATAATTCCTTCCTTTAAGAAACCCATGGGTTATTTTCTATGTGAGATGCAAGAACTTGTGATTTCTTCAGGTTCTGTCATTTGGGGGTAAAGGAAGCATGATTTACAGTTACTTTTAACATTACAAAAGTGGACTGTTTGTTTCTGAATCACTTTCAAACATTCTGAATGGGAAGTTCCTTGTAGTCTCCTAAGTTCAGAATTTAACCTATCTAAAGCTGAAGGATAGGGAACAAGGGAACATGGTTTTGAATCTCAGCCCAGATCTCAAAGGGGCCTCTGCATGCGTTTGAAAGTGAGAACTCTCTTAGGTTAGCCTTGTGAAAAGCAGACAATTTCTGGCCCAGTTCTCACTGCAACCAACTCTTTGGAGAAATACAGCAGTGCTTTGATTCTTATGACAAGAAATAATCCATAAGATGATTTTTTTTTAAACAAAACCCTGTCTCTGGGATATCTTTCTCTGTCCCCACCATAGGCTTTAAATAATATTTAATACAATATTTATTTAATATTGTTATTTATTAATATTAATACAATGTGTCCAAAAGTCTTAGGCAATTTTAAACTATCAAAGTAGCCGCTAGGTGGCACTATAGGTACAGGAAGACTCATCGTTCTGAGTTCAAATATGGCTTTTGACACTTACTACCTGTGTGACCTGGACAAGTCACTTAACCCTGTTTGCTTCAGTTTCTTCATCTGCAAAATGAGCTGGAGAAGGAAATAGCAAACCACCCCAGTATCTTTGCCAAGAAAACCCCAAATGGGGTCATACAGAAGAGTTGGACAGATCCAAAATGAAAGAATAACAACAAAGTTATTAAAATTGCCCCAAGATTTTTGGGATACCTTGTATTCAAGCTTATGTGAAAACAAAATAAAACAAAATGTGTCAAAGAGAGTAATTAGTTCACTAGTTATGATGCCAATGTCCAAGATTACAACTTCTTAATAAAAAGAAAATGTGTGTTTTTGAATATTCCTGGAGGGTCCTGATCGGATATTCTAAGTTCATCTTACTACTTCTTTCTAGTTTATTTATCTTAACAAATGATAGTTAACAGCTGAGGCCACTGATCTTTTTCCAAATCTCTCAGGTCTTTGCTTCTGAGACTGACATAAGCCATTTAAAATCTATTATCGTCCTGCTGTCAGAGGGGCTGGTCCCATTCATCCAAATTCTGTTTCTGCAGCCATTATGAATAATTTAATATCAAGAATTATTCATGTTAATGATGATGATTATTAATGAATATTATGTAATATTTATTTTTTCATATTAAAAGATAATTGATGAGAAAACATTTTAAAACTGTAAGACAGGATACAAATGTAAGAAGGTATTAATGCTGAAGGAATATTACTACATCTATTTAATTCAGCAGACATCAAATCCGTATTATGAGCAATGCGCTATGCTAAGTTAGGCACAGAAAGGCAAAAGTGAAACAGTGCTTACCCTCAAAGATTTTTACCTTCTGCTGCTGTCATGTGCCATGTACACAGATACGTGTTAGGAATAGGACTAGACTTTCATTAGTATGGGGAACTCTCATGTGAGGAAACTACCTCTGCCACAGCAGGGCAGAGCATTCTCTCTAACTTACTGTTTTATAGAGTTGTTTGGAGCACCAAGAGGCTGTGACCTTCTCAGGGTCTCGTAGTTGGTATTTGTCAGAGATGAGACTTCTTAGCTTTGAGAATGGCTCTCTCTTCATGATGCCAGTTTGACTCTATGTTGTGTGCATTTGTATTTTTAAAATGAAGTAATTCTGAACTCCTCAGCCCAAGACTTATGATTAAAGTGACAGCACTGATATTAAAATTTAATATACTCAATATTGTCACATAATAAATCAACTGGTAAAAATCTGTAATCTTTTTGTGTGTATATATGCTTATGTGTGTATACATACATATACACACATACACACAACCATACATACATATATCCACATTCACATACACACATATATTTGTAGAAGGGAAGTCTGGTTAGTAGGAGGATCAGAGAAGATTCCTTAGAGGTAGTGGGCACCTTAGCTTAACCTTTAATGCAAGATAAGAATTATGACAATTGAGGTGAGGAAGGAGTGCATTCCAGGCATGGGAAAAGAATTTTAAGAATGCACAGAAATGGGAGACAAAGTTAATTTGTTCTGCTGTTCTGTATTTTGGTATGAAATAGAATATTATGTTTATAATTTTCTAAAATTTTCCTCATTTGAATAATGTAAGATTTAGTATGTTCATCTTGTTTAACATTTATTTCAAATACTCAAATGCATTTGTGATCTCATTGGTACAGAAATAGTTTCCACATTTATCTTGTGAAAGTTCTCTCCTATGATACAGATCACAACCTGTCTATGCCTGCTCATACCATGTGACTCGTCTTTTTTAAAAAAAATATTTACTGTATTTTAATTTATGAAATAAAACAAGTATTTTCATAACACTGTAGAATTTAAATAAAAGATGATTGTACAGGAAATTGCAAATCTATTATGTATGACTTGCCATTCCTTTTAAATTTAAAATAAACTTTTTCATTTAACTTGCTTTTTTTTCTTTTCCTTCCTCTCTTCCTACCTTGTAGATGGCTGTTGTTGCACACATATATGTAAAATCAAATGTGTATATAATATATAAAAGCATTCTATACATACTTCTATTTTTCCAGTTCTCAAATCATTGTATACATACTTTCATTTTTTCAGTTTTTTTCATGTCCTTGAATAAATTTGCCATGAGGTGAACATCCTCTGAATTACCACTGAACATCATGGAGGCCTTCCTCACATTCCCCTAACATCATAAGAAGACTAGTAGAAGGCTCTGTCTGCTCATCTGTCATCACTTGCACTTGACACAGGATATTCATTAATTGAAATATTTTACTCCTGTTTGTCAAGATTCCTCATTGGATGCAGCCTGCTCATTGCCACCACATACCTTTCCATTGTCTTGTGAGATAATAACTTTTAATTCTTTGGAGATCCTTATACTCCATATTTTATTCCCATTCAGTAACAATTGTAGAGTGTTGGTATTGAAAAGATATATTTTTGCTTTTGTGTGAAATCTTGGAATGTGTAAAGACACTTTGCAATTTCCTGAAGAGTATGAAGCTTACTTTACTACTCCTATTCAACTGTGGGGTCAATTCATTGCCCAACTATACTCTTTGCTCCTGACATACAGATTGAGGGATAAGCTCTATAGGTTGTCAATACAAATGCATGTTTGCAATCTGGGCAATAGATATATTCATCCACTTTATCTTTCCTGTGTGGATGGTCAAGCCAAAATTCCTTGAGTATTACAGATTTCTTTCAGGAATCTCTGCAATGTCCCTATGTAATTGGTACAGTATCATCTGGAAATAGGAGCATTTTGAGGACATCATCATGTTCAATGAATTGTTCTTCAAACTGGATTTTGCAATAGATCTTCACTGTCTCAGTGGTGAGCAATTCTGATGTCTCTATATATCATGCCTTGCCTAATGTTTATGATTAGAAGAAGGTCATTGAGTCGAGTTATTTCTATTGCATTTCTTAGGGAATCGAGTAATTCTGATGAGAGGAAAAGCACAACTTATAGAATACTAACCTTGAAGCCAGGAAAATCTAAGTTTAGTTGCTGCTTCTCTTACAAAAGAGCTGTGTGACCTTGAGCAAGTCACTTAACCTCTTCCTAGGCAACTTCCTAAGACTACAATTTGCAGAAAGTTTGACTATTTTCACTGGTAGAAAAAATTTCTTGCTGAGAGTTTTACATATGTATGAAATCACAAATTTGATTTAAAAAATGGATAGAAACATCCTTTTGAAAAAGATCCTGTGTAGCATCATTGTACCACCCTAAATCAAATGCTCTTCCACAACCAACAAACAATAACCACAGTGAGATTTTATATTCCCTAGATTTTTTCCATTAATTGTGGTCTGATAAAGGTGTGGTCCATTGTTGAACATTGCTTTTGAAAGCCTGCTTGTTTTCTACTAATACTGGAATTTCAGAAATCCTCAATTCACATCCATGACTCTCATAACGATTTTGTATAGGTGGAAGATTAAGCATATAGGTCACTAGTCATTGATAGGATTATTCATGTTTTTTTTTCTTCTTCAGTATCTTTCCCTCCTTTAATTATCTTTTATATTGATCACTTTATGCCTTCACAATTTTGTTGTCACCAGCATGAATTTCCTCTATATACACCTTGTTCAATCCTAACACTTTTATTGCCTAATCTCTCTTTCATACCATTTTGCTTTCCCTATGTAGTAAAAGGTCTGGCTCATGTTCAGATGCTAAGAAGTCTGCTTCTTGCTTCTGGGACAGTCATGATGTTGCAGAATGGAAATGTCTTGAAGGGATTGTGGAGCATCTATTGATACTCTCCAGCTGTCTCTGGTCAATTAACCATGTGATAACAAGGAGACTCTGGATTAGAGGCAGCTAGATAGCATGATGGACAGAGCCCTGGGCTTGGAGTCACAAACACCTCAATTCAAATCTAGCACAGGTACTTACTGTGTGACCTTGCACAAGTAAGTTATTTCTGCCTTGATTTCCTCAGTGATGACTTGGAAATAATAATAGAACATCTCTTAGGGTTGTTGTGAGGATCAAATGAGGTAATATTTGTGAAGATCTTAGCACAGTGCCTGGCATGTAACAGGTGGTATACAAATGCCAGCTAGCATTAGTTGTAATGTGTTACAATGTGAGAAGAGGAATGACGTGGGATGAGGTTGGAAAGGAAAGATGCCACTTGGACAGTTTAAAGAGGAAGTACAAACACACTCATTAAGTGAAGGCTATGCACTCATAGTAACCCTTAGATGAAATGATTCTGAAGGCTTTGGTTGTGGAAGCATTCCAAATAGGTCTGTTAGCTTCACTTTCCACTTGTTGTTTGCCTTAATATTTTCTTTTTGCATGGCAAGCAGTTAAGGGAGTGGAACCTACAATTTCATGAGTTTTAAACATCTAAAGGGTACCTTAATATTCCAAAATTTGGGTTTGCAGTTGGCACAGCATCAATGCCCCAAAGATCACGGTAACAAGGACTCATTGGGAAGCAAATACTGCCTTTGGTGGTGAAACAATGCTATGTAGAAACTGAGCTAAGTTGAGCATATTCTCCTCAATGCCCAAAGTAGAGGGAAGAATATGCCCTGGAGGTACTGGGCAAAATGTTTGTACTTTGTTTTCCTATAGCTTTGAATTAAGAAGAAAAAAGAAATACATGAATGGCATACAGTCAGAATCCCTCACCTTTATTAAAAACCCTAGAGACTAGTTTTTAAGACACAAGAATGTTTTGTTGAAGGTCTTCTGATTTTGATGTAGTAGAGGCAGCTGGGTGGCCCACTGGAGAGAGCACTGGGCCTGGAGTCAGGAAGACCTAAGTTCAAATCCAACTTCAGACACTTCCTAGCTGTACGACCCTGGGCAAGTCACAACTTCTGATTGCCTGACAAAATGGATCCACCGGATCCACTGGAGAAGGAAATAGCAAACCACTCTAGTATCTTCACCAAGAAAACCTCAAATAGCATCACAAAGGGCTGGATGTGACTGAAAATGACTGAATAATAATGTAGGTATTCATAGCTCTCTATCATTTGTGATGCAAAAGATAACAGAGATGAAGTTGTATTCCCCTTAATGAGCATCCTCTTACAGGATGATCAAAGACCCTAACCAGATAGTACGTCTAAGTTAGATTTCAAGAAACACATTCTTTCCTACTTTCTACTCTTTAATTGGTTCCTTTCTCTGCTATAGAACAAATGAGGGATGAAAGGGGTGAGGGTTCAGAATCTTAAAAGTAGAAAGTTAAAACAGTGAGATGCCTATTACTTTTCTGTACTTTTTAATGACATTTGGTGTTTCTGTGTAAAGCAGCATGTTTTCCCCAATTTAAAGTTCAATGTCATTTGAGGGAAATAGAATCACCTTCCCCATTTAAAGGGAGGTGTCTGTGGTCAGTCCCCTAGTGTATTAGAAAAGTTGTGATATGAGCAGGAATCTCAAATTCTTTCGCTGTTTTTCCCAAACACCTATTAAATGAGTTTCCAACTTAGTGACTTAGCTTTATGGTAGCTGGCATATTCCTCATATATCTTGAAGTTAAAGTCAGCTGGTTTGAAATTTTCCATCTATCATTCCCCGTATTGATCCCAGTGCTCTGTAAGGAAACTTCTAGCATAGCAACAATGCATAAAATCTGATCTCAATGATTTGCCCTCAGCTATACCACCTTTTTAGGTTGGGTTTTAGATTTTCAAGGCTGATATTTGATGGTTATAAACTACCAATTCTTTGCTTCTTTGAGTCCTGTTTCCCTAGTACTTAAGATCAAAAGCAGAAGGAAAACTTGCTTATGTTCTCCTCTGATTTTTGCACACAGGGCAACTATTGGGTTGAGTGCCAAACTGAGCAGCCCTAACAAAAGAAAATAATGTTAATTGCTGTGTATACGTGCTAAGAAGTGCTTCTGAGGCACATCTTTCCACTTGTCATCTACCACTGGAATAAGCTGATTGTGGCATCCACAGCAGTGTTCATTAAAATTCATTTCAAACCTGTCTATTTACTCCAAGAATCTAATTCCAACTGTATTCATTTGTAAAATATCAGAGCCTTCAGATGAATCATGGCAAATTGATGGGCCCTATTTATTTAGACTCCCTGATTAATTCATCGAAATGTCTGATCAAAAACTATCATTAAACAATCAATTATCTGTCAGATTTTAATTTGAACTTTTGTGTGTAGTTGTATTAGGATAAATTCCTGCTTGACTCCTCCACCTCCTTTTCTCCTCCTACTCCTTTTCATTTTCCTCTTCCTCTTCTTTCTCCTCCTTCTGTTTTTCCCCACTCTCCTTCTGCTCCTCTTTTTCCTCTTTCCTTTTCTTCCTTCTTCACATGACACATGACAAGTATGCCTACCTTGTTTAGAACTAGAAAAAAACATCTAACCAAATACCTTCATTTGAACTCAGCTTTGGCAAGATTAGATTTCCTGGTGAGTAATGAAGGGAATGGGCTGCCAATTCACTGTGCTCTATGCTCTGCAGGTTTGTGTTCAAATCCCAACTTTGTCCAGTTCTGAATCATTTGTAGTCTAGACGGTACAATGGGTAGAGTGTTGGACCTGAAGTTGGGAAGATTTGAGTTTAAATCCTGCTTCAGACACTTAGTAGCTATTTGATCCTGGGCAAGTCACTAAATTCTCCAGGACTTAGTTCACTCACCTATAAAATGAGGGCTTTGGACACTAAGGTCCCTTTCAGCTTTAAATTTATGATCCTATGGATCTCAGACCCCCTGAATTGTAGCCCAATACCCTTCCCTAGAGGTGACAAGTTCATTGAAATCCCTGTGATCAACAAACATTTATTATGCATCTACTGTGTACTAAGCACTATTCTAGGTGATAAGGAAGACATAAAATTTAGAAATCTTGGAGCCTATTGTCTAGGAATTTAAGACTCCCATATGAAATAGCTATGATACATAGCATGACATGATAAGTTCATTAGACAGGAAACAAAATGCTTTTTGAAGTGTAAAGGGGAATGCTGGGGGAAAGAATTAGAGAAGTCTCCATGTAAGAGATGACATTTAAATTGGGCCAGCTTTAAATAATAGGTAGGAGTTAAGCAAGTTAAGAGGCTAAAGGATCATAGGATTATGTAGATAAAAACTGGAAAGGATCTTAGCATCATATAGACTCCCCTTCCCCTTTTCTCACCCTGAGAAGAGTGAGTGTCATGGAGAGTTTCAATGAGGTTCCCCAAGTAGTAAGTGGTTCTTGCAGTGACCAGAGCTGACTTTGAAGGGATTCCTGTGATACTGCTAAGAAGTAGAGTTACAATGGAACTCTGGTCCTGCACTCCTTCTGCATCACCAAGCTACCTCCACAGAGGGCATTCTAGGTATAGGGAATAGCATGGACAAAGACCTAGAGATGGGGCAGTGTAAGGTGTCCCGATTCTGGAGAAAACCAATATGGTTTGGCAAATTGTGAGATGAAGCTGGAAATGAAAGATGCCTCTTGGACAACTTGAAGACACAGTGCAAACATTCCATTTCTTCCCTCAATTGAAGGTTATGCGTTCATAATAACCTTTAAAGTGAAATGTTTCTAAAGGCTAAAATAGCACATATAGAAGTGCTCCCCAGGGTAGGAAGCTATAATGTGCTTTGAAATGTAATGAGCACCTAGAGCGTCCTCTGCTGTGGTAAGGAAGCAAAGAGTTGTGTTCCTCAGTTCACCTGTTGCTGGGTGGAGACTCTGTGTCATATTATTTTCCTTTGCCCTACAAGTTGAACCATTTGGTGGTTGTGTGTATAATTGAAAAGTTGTTTTGATGAACTGGGAGGGGTTGAAAGGGAGAGAAGTCACATGGCTTTGTTAAGGTTTCACTGCACTGCACCAACATCCATAAGATAATTAATACAAGGGAAACCATTCAGAAGATGGGGTTTGCATTCTGTTCATAGGGTGATTTGTTATTTGTTCCTGTTTACAATTGGACAACTTATTTACAGTCTTCATCTGCCCAAGGTAGTAATCTAAAAGCAGCATGCAATACATAGCAGGGAACTATTCTAAAGAAATTTCCTCCTAGGCAAGGCTGATGTATTTGTATTGACTTCACTAAAACCAATTGCAAATTTGTGTTACAATATGTTTTTTTTTAAAGTCACATATGGAAAAATGCAAATGATCATAGAAAAGAGATGTTTAATCTCCAGATGAAAGATGTCTTGCAAGATAAGAGGGTGGGTTGGGGAAGGAAAGGGATGACATATTAGCCATCCTTTAAGGAACAATTCAAATGTTTCTTCCTCCATAAGGTCTTTCTGGGTCTCCCTATCTGGAAGAGATTTCTCCTTCCTTTGAACTCTCATGGGATTTGTGTTCCTCTACTTACTTATCATGTTATAGTTACCTGTTTATAATTCTATCTATTCTACTAGAACATCTCCAAGCACAGGAACTTCATGTCCTCAGCGTCTAACCTTGCACATAGCAAGTGCTTATTAAATACAAGGCATTCCAAAGTCTCAGTGCAATTTTAACTTTTAAAGTCTTCTGGATTGAGTGTTTTAATTTGTGTTATGCTGTACTTACTAATGATTCTTGGCAGACTGTGAGCACCTTGAGGGAAGTTTTATTTATGTTTGTAATGACCTCACCATCTAGCACAATGAAGAACACATAGAAAGCGCTTAATTAACCTCTGATAAATAAAAATAAGGTGATATGAAGAGATGCAATAAACAAGTCTTTAGCTCCTTGTCATTACTATTCCTCACCATTTTAGCCATCTCATCATTGTTTGAAACTATGTATCTGAATAGCAGCACATTCTAGAAAAAGGAACCTAAGAAAGATGGAGATAAGACTATGTATCAGTAAGCACCTCAACATACACAGAAGGGCCTGCTGTCGCAGGTTCTTTGATCTGCTTCTCTGAAAGAAAAGGCAACTTTTAAGGGGTTAACAATCACTTTAATGAAACACATATATCATTCCTTTAATCAAGCACATATATCCTTCACCTAGTTTAGGAAACCAACAGACAGTGCTTCCAAACTGTCTGACATAAGCAATACATATATCACAAATCAACAGACAGGTCCAACTCTCTGACCATAGCTGTCAGAGAGAGAAGCACCAACATCTGGGTTTTCAAAGACAGGGGAATCCTTAACTGCTTCCCAGAGTCTCATCTGGCATGCAAAGCTTCTTCTAAAAACTAAGCCCCAAAGTAAAACCTTACACTCACAGTATTTATACCTTTTTTGTTTTAGAGCCAGAGGGCATCTCAACCCTGGAGAACTTGTGCCTTATTAACAAAAGGTGTGGGCAAATCTTCCCTAATCAAAACTCCCTTTAATGGGCAGGTCATTAATGGATGAGGAAGATCTTTAATCACATTAACAGTACAAATACATATACTGTTTCTAATTAAAGAAACTCTTGTTTCTGTACTTTACTCCTAGTAAAGACACTTGGTTGATAAAGGCAAGACTCTGACAAATCAGAGGCACTTAATTATACTAAAAGCAGCAAAAAATTCTATTTTGCTTGGTCTTACAGACTAATAAGATAAGAAATATGATATATTTTTCTGTTGTAATTTTGAAACCCAAAGGACTCTGGTGCCTTGCAGATTCCTGTGGTGCTGCTAAGATTGGTGGATAGATGGGAAAAATTCCTTGAAAAACAAATATCACTATATTAATTAATGATAATCTCCCCCCTCCCCCCACTTATATACACACAATGACAAATGGAATGACAAATTCTCCACTTTCACCAATGACAACTGGATTGGTCTATACCTCATCCCTTTTACAGTTATCTATTAGTCTGAAATTTATCCTTTTGTGACTTCTTTTACCTTTGTAGGCTGTTCATTATCAATTAATTAATTAATGAGCATTTAATATGTGCCTACTATATTCCAATTACTGTGGATACAATCACAGAAAATGAGGCCATCTTTGCCATTAAAGAACTTATGTTCTTCTAAGGAGTGATAAAACTTTCATAGAAACAAAATACAGGATATATACACATCTGTCTATCTATCTATCTAGAGAGAGAAAGAATTCAGTGGGGGCATTAAAAACAGGAGTCAAGATAAGTCAATCAAGACGATTTGCAAAGGTGACAAGGAGTAAAGTATAGTTATTTGGAAAGATGGTACAGACAGATTGTAAGAGATTTTACATACCAAATAGAGCAGTATGTGTTTTTACTTAAAGGAAATTAGGAGCCACTGAAGCATCTTGAGCAAAGGAGTCATTTCCACCAGATCTTCTCTTTAGGAAAATCAATGTGACCAATATTTGGAGAATGGATTGAAAAGGAGAAAGACTATATTCAGGGCTCCATGTAATTTCCTCAGAGGTACTGTCAATTTCATTTTTGTTCATTTTATTCCTTGGGACTTGCACATAGTAGGTACTTTAACTGAGTTGATAGAAAGTGCTTGACAAATATTTATTGATGGATTAATTGATTCAATTAAGCACTTAGAGCAAGCTATGGAATAGAGCAGCATTGATGTCAAGAGCCAGTCATACTCTTAAAAATTATTGAGGACTCCAAAGAGCTTTTCTTTATGTAGGTTATATCTATGGGTATTTACCATGTTACTTTTGAAATATTAACTTATTAATTAATGTAAAATATAATAAACCTATTACATTTAACATACTTAAAAATTGAAAAGTAGCCATATTTTCCAAAACAAAAAAAAAATAGTGTGAAAAGTAGATTGCTTCACATTTTTCCCCATTCTCTTTAATTTCTGGTTTAATAAAAGACAACTTGATTCTCATATCTGCTTCTGAAATTCATTTGTTATGCTGTGTTGTCTTAATTAACTTATATGAAGAAACTATTCTTAAACAGATATGTAATTGGAAAAGGGAACAGTATTTTAGCAGGCAAACAACATCTTACTATTATTATGGATAGTTTTGACCTTGTGGACATCCTGAGAGGTTCTCAGGGACCCCAGGAGTCTAAGTGAAATGAACGCACCGAGAATAAGTCACAGGCAAAGTCAATTAGGAATTTCGAGAGTGTCTTTATTAACCAGGCTGGTGGCTGTCTCATGTAGAGACCCAGGGGAGACAGCCCCGACCTAAGGAGGGTGAGTGCTTTTTAAGCATTTTGGCGCTACTCCGTACAGCCTTGCGGTTTCCACAACAAACAGAATTCTGACAGAGCAATAGAGGGGCTTGCTGTTAGGCAAGAGCCCCCAAAACAGAGGGGGTTGTCAGGGTACTGCTAGGCAAAGGACCCCAACAGAAAACAGGTGCCAGGAGAGGTACCCAATCACAGATTGGCTGTCATTCAACATAGAGTAGTTGTCAGGAAGGGGGTGGGGCTAGTTGCCTGGCAAGGAGGTCTAACATTAGGGGGGCACAGGTGGTCATATATATGACTGAATTCATATATATGAAATGGACTGAATTAATAAGTCAAAGGCAAAATTAATTAAGAATTTTGAGAGCGTCATTTATTAGGCAGGCTGGCGACTGCCTCATGTAGAGAACCAGAGGAGACAGCCCCGAACTGAAGTGAGTGCATTTTAAGCATTTTGGCGCTACTCGGTACAGCCTTGCAGTTTCCACAAGAAACAGGGTTCTGACAGAGTAAGAGAGGGGCTGGCTACTAGGCAAGAACCCCCAAACAGAAAACAGGTGCCAGGAGAGGTTCCCAATGAAAGACTGGTTGTCATTCAACATAGAGTAGTTGTCAGGAAGTGGGGGGGGGGTTACCTGGCAATGGGGGTCTAACACTGGGGGGGCACAGGTGGTCACCATGCAAATGGACTAAACAAGAAATGACTGTTAACAATTTATCAGATATTAAACCAAAGGGGAATAACATTTTGACAGGGGCTTAACAACAGAAAAAACTGTTACTAGGCAAGTTATCCAACCCTGCCCAGTAACCTAACAGATATCCCTAGGGGCCCAGGGAGAAATAATGTCCATTTTAGAAGAAAGTTTTTATCTTCTATGCTTATTTTTGTTTCAGGTCCCCCCTGCATTGATAACATATTTTTGCTTATTATTAATAAAATCTTGCTTCTTAATGGAAAGATCTTCCCCTCCCATGAATGGTCCTGGGGAGATTTCTAGGAAGGCCCACACCTTTTGTTAATGAGGCACTGGTTCTCAAGGACTGTGATGCCCTTTGACTCTGAAAAATGTATAAGTACTCTGAGGTGAGGTTTTCCTTCCCGACTTACAGATTGGAAGTGTTCTGTTTGGCCAGAGAAGACTTTGGGCAGCTGCTAAGGAGCCTCCTGGCTTTGAAAATCCAGATGCTGGTACTTCTGTCTCTGGTAACTATGTATGTGTATATGTAATGGTCAGATAGTTGAATCTGTCTGTTGATCTATGATGCATGTATTTCTTACGTCAGACAGTTGGAAGCCATGTCTGTTAATTTTTATTTCTCTGTATTTTCTCTGAAGTCCCTTTTCCCCCTGAACTAAGTGAATGATACATGTGCTTGATTAAAGTGATTGTTGACCCCTTAAAAGTTGCTTTCCTTTCAGAAAAACAGATCAAAGAACCTGTACAGCAGGCCCTCCTGCTTATGTTGGGGTGTTTGCTGAAATACCCCCTTCCCCAGTTTGATGTAATGTGAATACTTGGACTGAGATTGTTGCCACCTCTACTTGTTTTGTTTATTCAGCATACCTGGTGCATTCTTCTGGTCTTTATCAAATATGCAGTCCCAAGGTAACAATGGAAATATCTTCATTATTAACATAATAAGAAGGAAGCAGCCAGCTTGTAGAAATTGTATCTGTATATTTCTGGAATCTGCCTTGTGTTATCTACCTTTTGCTAATTACTCCAACTAACAATAACAGAGACTCTAAGAGGGAAAAGAGCCAGGGGATTATAGTAACATTTTATGATAGCCACTTAAAGATCTACTTAGCTTTCTTATTTGAGATTCCTGAGGTACCAGGTCAAAGAAAAACAGCCAAAACCAAAAAAAAAAATGTACTGCAAAGTTTCCATATGTGGCTTTGGAATGTATGTGCCAAACGAACAGATGTGCACCTCTGATAGGTGGTCATGCCTCACCGAATCACACTTTTATCTCTCACCCATGCCCAGGATAATTGTTCATTTGTTGAAAGTCTCTTTAAAAAATTCAGCCTGGAAGTTAAAGGGAATAGGGTGACTGTCAAAATAGGCCTCTGTGACCAATTCTTCTCAGACATACCTCTTCTTTATTAAGGAATAAAAGCCCATGATTCTCTAGGCTATTTGAAGGCCTCTTGGCCTTGTTGTTGGGGGCAGAGAAGCCAATGTCCCTATGGATTAGAAATCTTCAAGTTATAGTCCCAGGACCTAGAAGTCTCCCATCATGCCTTTTCACACCCAAGTTCTTGTCTGGTCGTTTTCCTGCTTGACTTCAAGTCAGACACCTACCCTTTCTTGGATCCCTGAAGTAAGATAGCCCTCTCAGAGAGGTCAAAGATTCATAGCATGCTAGAGCTGGAAGTCAACAGAGGTCCAGGGACCATTAGCACATTATCACTGCCCCAGTCTGGATCCTTACATCTCTTCACAGGCAAGCCATCTACTGCCTCTTGGTTCAGAACTTCCTCTTAGGTATGAGAGTGAGGGAATAGGCTGGAATTACTCAAGAAGTCGGAGTCAAGTGAGGGTGTACCAGAAAATACAGGAAGCCCTATTTCTGGGCCCTGGCATGGAGCAGGATAAGAGAAAAGGGAATCTCAGACTCAATTCAACAAACATAATAATAACTAGCATTTTCATGGCAATTTATGGTTTTAAAGCACTTTATGAATATTTCATTTAATGCTCACCACAATGCTGGGAGGTAGATGCTGTTATTACCCTAACTTTATAGATAACGAAACTAAGGCAGTCAGAACTGATGTTATCAGGGTCACAGCACAGCTAGCAAGTGTCTGAAGCTGGATTTAAACTTGAGTCGTCTTTTTAGAACTTCAGATCCAGCTCAATCAAGCTGCCCCACCAAACCATCTAGCAAGTACTGATTAAGGACTTCTGTGTTCGTAACATTGAGCTAAGTGAATTCAGTCCCTGTTGTCATGGAGCTTTTAATATAGGTGGTGTGTGTGTGTGTATGTGTGTGTGTGTGTGTGTGTGTGTGTGTGTGTGTGTGTGTGTGTGTGTGTGTGTGATAAGGGGCAGAAATATGTTTCTAAGCTACCGTGTCATCTTTCAAGGCTCAGTTCAAACACCACCTTTTCCCTTCCCTTAATTTTCCTATCTACAAAATGAACCTTGCTTCCCTGAAACTCCCATAGCATTTCATTTGTAGCATTGTGATTACTTGTGTGTTTGTCTTATGTCCTCTTTTAGATTATAACCTTTTTTGGGACTAGAGATGGGCATCTTATTTATCTTTGAATATCCCACACCTACTAAAGTGCCTTGAGTAAAGTCGGTGCTCAATAAATGTTTATTGAACTAATGATCTCCTGCCTGCCTGAACTATCTGGAGACTTTCATTCTTCTCTCTGGGCTCTTGGGATCCTGGGGTCAGGCTCATTGGATTGTTGCTATTTTATTAAATGTCACACACAGGTGGTGGGATGTGTGAGTATGAAAAAAATAAAGTGATTGACATTCGATTTTTTTTTCCTTTTTGTACTTGACTTATGCTTTCACTGAAGTAGGGAACGCTCAATGAAGAAGCTCCTATTTCCAAAGCAGAGTAGCAATCATTCTGCAAATTGTAGGTCTTAGAAGGTTGCCTAGGGGCACTTAGAGATTAACTGGCTTTGCCTGGGTCACCCAAACAGTATTTGTGGAGGAAGAACCTGGTCCCTCCCTCATTCTGAGGCACCCTTAATTGCGTAGGCCAAATTGCCTCTCATTCCTAGGCAAAGGAAAGATATTAAAGGAAATAAGGTACATTAAACAGGGGCAGAGGATTTGGGTTTAAATATCAACTTTACTTCTTGCTACACATGTGAATTTGGGCAAGTCACTTCATCGATCTATGCTTTGGGTGCCTTTGAGTTGGACTAGAGGACCCCATTTTAGCTCTGGGGCATTATGGGTTCCAATCTTGGATCCTAAATGAGGCTAGTCATGATGAAAAGCAGGAAACTGTTTTGGAGCACTCCTCAGCTCTCAGGATGAGGTGCTGACTCCTAGTATTGTCTTTGGAAGGAAGTACCATACAAGTGGGGGAAATTTTGCCTTTCAGTCCTCACTGCCCCCTTAATTTTATTCCTGTGAAAAATGTGATTGAAGGGTCTCCATGCTCTAACAAGTACTCTGTGAATCCCAGGGCTAAAATAGTTTCTCTGACAAGCTGGGATGAATGTTTGGTTTCAGAGCACAGTTGCGTTGTAAGGCATCAGCAATGATAAAAGTCTCTATTTCCGACGACAAGCAGTGGAATGGAAAACCAGAAAGGGAAAGAAAGAAAGAGAGCATCATAAAAGAGGCAGTATAGCATGTCTGGTTCACTAATGTACAGCCATGTGCCTATTCTGTGAGCTTAGAGGTTATACAGAGAGCCAGAGTTCTCTTTTCGTTTCCTCCTGGGAATGACTACAATCATTGTTTGGATTCTATTTATGGGCTGAATCTCTGACTGCCTCAGCCGCCCGGTGGGGACAGGGAGGTAACTTTTTTTTATTTCCTCTCTTGACAAAATGGTTGTGGTACTTGGCAAGGTAAACAGGGACTTCCCAGCCTGACATTAAGAGTGGAAGGCTAAGGAGAAGTGGAGATGGTTCAGAGAGCCACAGTGGGAGGGCAGCAGCTGCCATGCTGACAGGTCTATTCAGGGACAAAAATAATGGCTGTAGCCAGGACAAAGAAAATAATAACCATCATTTTAGGACTGAGGTGTACAGTAGGATTTTCTACCCTTTGGCCTATCTTTGGCTCACTGAAGAGGTTTCATTCAGTGGAACAGGTGGCTATTTTGAGCATCCTGCAGTCGCAGAGAGTGGAGGGCAGTGTAATTGACAGGTATGGCCCTGAAGCTTGCCGATCTTTCATCTTTACCTCAGAAGTCTTGTGTTCTTCAAAAAAGAAAAGGGGTGGGGGAGACAGAAACCCTTTAGTTTTGACAGCTATTTCCCTTATTTTGCACAGACTTATATTTCAGTGAGGTCATATTTAAAACACATTACTGTTGACAGCAGGACAAAGAACACAGCAAATAATAGAAATTAATGCTTGCTTAAGAACAGGAATAGAAAAAGTGGATTATTTTCATGATTTACTTGTAACTCTGCTACTGCTCCTGAACCTGACATTAATGGTGACATGGCTGATTGTCTTTACAACAACATTTGAAAATACAGTATAATTAATGTTTGCACATTTGGTTAGATTTGACATTTGAAGCACAATTTAAGGACGGCATTATTTATGGAGGATAATGAATAAACCGAGGATGGAAAGGTGTGCCATTCGGCTTAATGAAATAGTCATGAATGTTTATTTGTGAGCATGTATAAACATTCCACAGCAATCCCTTTGTGCTCAGGGAGCCTGCCTCGGCTCCTACACCAAGCAGGGCTGTTGTGTGAGCATCTGGATGAAGTTTCAGAAGTACACCTGGGGAAGCTTGGGCAAAGAAGGGCTGATGATCCAGCTGGTGACACACACTGGACCCACACTAAGCCATGCCCTGCAGGACTCAGAACAAGTGGCAGCTGGCAGGATCACTTTTCAGGACAAGTGTAAGACCAACAACCTAGGACAAATCCCACCTGCTGATGCCCCCCTACCCCTACCCTGTGGGGTTTTTTTTTCTTTTTTGACATTATCTAGTCTGGTTAATCAGATCTGGTCTCTTGACATTTCCTATTTAGTCTGGCTAAAGTGGCTTCAGCCTCCATTCTGGAACTATTATATTTCAGACAGGTGAATAAGTAGCAGGGTTGGGTGCTATGATTTCTATTAACCATAGACTTAGGAAATGTTGTTTAATGGAAAGGTCACTCACTTGGAGTCAGTAGTTTTGAATTCCAAATCTGCTACTTGCTCCCTGAACAAGTTACTCCTTCATTCACTCATTAATCTACCTATCCATCCACCTATCCATCCACCTATTCATCCACCCATCGATCCTTCTATCCATCCAACTATCCATCCATCTATACATCTATCCATCCATCCATCCATCTATCTATCTATCATCTATCTATATAAGAAGCTCTGGAGAGGTAGGGACTTGTCAAGCATTCTTAGGGGGCCTGGGGCCATGTCTTACTGTACTTTGGCCAGTTTCTTTGACCTCTACCCTACAATTCATTGCACTGTTATTCTGTCCTGAATCACTGCAACAATACATCAACAGATGTATAGGGAATTTCAGACAGAGCAATTGCCCTACTCTTTGTTACCACTGTGCTAGCACCAAGACAAATGCTCTGTTTTTAGGTGTGACCTAGCCCAAGATCAGTGTTTCACATACCTCTCCTTCCCCCTATAGAACCTAAATTTTATATCTTATGCTCAAACCAGAACCAGACCTTTCATGCTCACTACATGCCCCCCTCACTTCTAACCCCAAGCACCACATCTCTCACATTTAAGACTAGCGTTTTCAACACTACACCTTCAAGGATTCATATGGGGACAAGTGACTCAGAAACAAGAATCCTAATAAGCATTCCACCTCCATGAAGGCCACTGAAAATACATCTGATCTCTCTTCTTCCTTGCTTCTTAAAGCAGAATTGACTTTACCCTCTGCTTTGCTATTCCCAAGTTCTCTGATAATGAACTCTGACCAAGAGGTATTATAGCTTGTCTCATGATTTGTAAATTCCTGCCTCTTCCTCTCCCAGTGCAAAAACTATAGACTCCTTACCCATCCAAGGGAAAACTATACATTTTCCCCTAACTTTTGATATTACCACTCTCCCTTCTCTCATTCCCATTCACTCTAATTCTTTCTCTTCATATTCCCAATCCAGCTCAGCCTGGCCCTTCCTTTGTGCCCAGTGGAATGCCTGGAACCACTTTCTATACCCTTTCAATCTCTCATCTTAAGAAGAGCTTAGATCTTTTTCTTTCATACTCTTTCTATTTTTTTTCTTTTTTAGTACTAACAGAGACCTTGTTGCTTCCTCTAGAAGACACTATATCCCTGGTCATCCTCTTCAGTACTGGATGCATCTTCTCTCATGCCCCTTGGCATACTAGGCCAAGCGGAGGAATAGGAACACTCCTTTATTGACTCTGACATTTCCATATCCTCTCTTTGTCACTTCTTTGAAATTCACCCTATACAGATACTGGTAGCAGTTTCCTACTAACCTTTAGATAATTCTCCCTACTTTCTTAACGGGCAGAACATAATACTTAGTTCATAGTCTTCTTCTCTATTCCTATTCCTGCTCTTAGACTAGGGAACTTCAAAATACATATCACTTTTCTCACAAACACTAGGGAACTAGATTCCTCACCTTCATTTCCTGCAACCCCCATCTTCATGCCACTTTAGTTAATAACATCAATCAATATCAATAAATATTTATTAAGCACTTATTATGTGCCAGGCAGTATGCTAAGGTAGAAAACACTTCCTACTCTCAAGGACCTTGCAGTCCAATGGAGGAGATATTATATAAACAAATGTACAAAGGATGCTATATACAGGATAAATAGGAAATAATTAATAGAAGAGAGGTACTAGAATTAAGAGGTGTTGGTAAAAGCTTCCAGTAAAATGTAGGATTTTAGTTGGTGCTTAAAGAAGTCAGGGAGGTCTGTAGGTAAAAGAGAGATCTCAACTTGACTTCTTTACAACATTTGATACTGTTAATCATTCACTCGTTTTGTGTGCTCTGCCTCTCATGTTTCTGTTATCCTAATCTCTTGATTCTACTCATACTGTCTTGTCTGCTCCTTCTCAGTTTCCTGAGCAGGTTTATTATCCATGATGTCCTACCCAGTAACTATGGGTATCCACTAAATCCCTGTCTCCTCTTTATTCTCTATACCCTCTCTCTTTATGAGCTCATCAGCTCTCATGGTATTAATCATTGTCTTTCTGTAGATGACTCCCCATGAACAAATCTAACTCCAGTCTTCGTGATGAGCTCCAGTCCTTGAGAATTAGCTTTGTAGTAGATATCTTTCATTATATGTAGCACAATTATCTCAAAATCAATATGTCCACAACAGTACTAATTATCTTTCCATTTGTTTTTAAAGATGCGGTCAATGATTTTCAGAATTGGATTGACACTATGGATATTAACAGATTTCTATGGCAAAAGAAGTAAAAAAGAAGACAGATTTAATATGATTTCCTGTATTTTACCAGTGCCCTTGACACTTTTCAATGACTTATAAAGGTGTTCAAGACTCATGCTTGGAAGTATTAGTATACCTGGATGGAGCTCATTGTTTTTGTTAAGATACTGCAAGAACTTGAGAAAAGCTTATTAAAAGGATTGGATTGACTAGATAAAGCTATACGAAAATGCCAGTGGGTAAGTGTTGAGTTTACAGGACCTCTGGCAACTATGTGAGTCCTACTGTGATTTGTTGGGTTCATCCTTCATTTTACTAAGCAGTGAACATTGACTCAGAGAAAATAATGTGCTCATGAGATGATCTGGCCCAAAGAATTTCTGAGAATTAATAATTTTTTTAGGAGATAGAAGTAATTATCATATGTTTGGTAAAGAACTATGCTGCTATTGCTAAACCACTCAATGATCTCACTTATTGGATATACTATTGGGAAAAACAGAAATAGAAAGACAAGAAAGGTCAATTTGTCCTAAACTCTCGGAAAAAAACCTAGAGATCATGAGAAAGAGAAATGTGAACAAGCTTTTAAAGTCTTGGCCAGCTGCCTCACATATACACAAGTGGTGGCCTATACAAAGTAGGGCAAGTTCTTTGTGCTGCATACTAATGGAAGACAGGAAGGTGTGGCAGCTGCTCCCCACCAAGAGAACAATGGTCACTAGAAACGTATTATATTTGCTAGCAGAGGACTTATTGATGGTGTATTTCAATAACCTGTTCACAAATTTGAATTTTTGACTTTGGAGTGGGCTGTCACTGAGTTTAAAGACTGTATTTATAGAACTAAATTTTGAGAGACAATAAAATTCTATTGATTTATTTTTCTGTTGACAAATTTTGAACCGTGTCAAGTTGGAGAGACAGAGACCATTACTAGCCCTTGATCGCTATGAGTTCAGCCCAGACTAACAGCAAAAGTTTTTAAGAATTTAGATGCTCTTCTCTGCAGACCATGACACCATGACTCTCTAGAAAGTCGACCTCTATTCAAATAAAAGTTATGTTGAGAGTTTCAAACTTCAATCCAAAGGTAGGACATCCATGTATATGAACTTCATTGTATCAAACTAATTGCCTTTGCCTTAGTTTTTCTTGAATAGCTGATGACATTTTCAAAACTGTGATAAAAACTTTGAGATGATAAGCTAAGAAGAAATGGAGTAACTTTTGTGGGCTCATACTTGTTCCCTATAGACCATCTTATTATTGATACAGTGGGAGAAATTGGATCTGTACTAGACGATCCCTTATATCATACATAGTACCAGGAAGCAGTTGGTGCTGTCCCTGACATTTTGCCCTATAGCCATTAAGGCATTACATAAATGACTAATAGTAAAAACTACCATTTACATAACACTTCAAGAGTTACAAAGGACTCTACAAACATTATCCCACACCCCAGGGGAGACAGATACTGTTATTATGCCTGTTTGTTTTACAGATGAGGAAACTGAGGCTTTCAGCAGTTAACTGACAGAGATAGAAAGTATCTAAGGTCATATTTGAATTCAGGTCTTGCTGACTCAAGTCCAACACTCCCTCCACTCTACCTTCTCCCAAGTTTCTTGCTAATTTGGTTCCAGTGAAGACACCAAAGCCTGTGTTAGTTTTCTCTGGTCCCAAATGGAAACAGATGTCTTTAAGAAGTGTGAGATATGCCCGATTTGTACAAAGAAAAGTATCATTAAATTATGCTGCATACTTGAAAAATACATGTATCAACAATGCCCTGACATTAATGTGCCTTGACCTTTTGTCTTTGGAGATCAGAAGAATGTAAATAAAATCCTAGTGATGACTGATCTGGTAGGTATAGGCAAACCCACCTAGAAACTAGAAAACTTCTAATGTTGCTAAGGTATTGTGGGAAAGAGCTTAGATTAGAAAAATCAATCACTTGCAGGAATTTTGGCCTCATCAGAAATAGATCCATACCTTACCATACTCATGAAGACTCACAGAGATGTCATTGTACATTGCTAAACATGCCAGGGATTCTGAGGCTTGAGGAGAAATCCCACTATAATATTTTAAATACTTTCCTTCCATACCACCAGGAATGATGCCTCAGTTTTAATGGAACACTTGATGTTGGGGAAAAATTCACGTTTGCCTGTTTGTTGAGGTTTAAGGAAACCCAAAATACCGATCTCCGGGGTCCTACCCAAATGACTTTGACCCAAGTCTTCCTTCTTTTAGCCAAAGTAAAAACAAATTTTATTTAAGATTCACCATATTGGGTTGACTCTTAAGGAACCTAAGCATTTGTGATGCTTGTATTGACAAGTGGGCCAGACTGAATCTTAGCTAGACAGAATCAGAGCTACATTGAATCTGAGCACCTTCATGGAGACAAGAAGGATATTACATACAGAAAGACTGTGGGAGGGATCTGGGGTGATGGGAGAAGGGTTTTAAGGAGGGTCTTGAGGAGGAGGCTAGGGAGAATCTTGATGGGATTGGGGTGACTAGAGGCCAGAACCAAGAGAGTGGGATTTTGATACGATCAAGGGTGGGAAACAGCTGGAGATAACAAACAATGGAGGGCTAGGTTAGGTTAAGTGTAACAGATTTGGGCATAAAAAGTCAGATTAAGTGGGAAGATTCAAGGAGAGTTCAATGGGGTTCCCAGAGCTGATACCCTGTCTGGTATGACTCTAAAAATTCCCCCTCAGTAGATGAGACTAACTCTTTTTACAGACAAAGGATCTGGATGGACATGGCTAGTAAGCTGGGGTGATTGTGAGGTAACAGAGAACCCTAGGAATGTCAGGGACCTGGACCACAACATGGCCAAGGGATAATTAGATCTAAATAGGATCAAGGGTGAGAAGTGGTTGGGCACATTATAGAGGTAATGGAGAATGGAGGGCTGGGCAACAGAGAATTAAGAGACTGGGCATAGGCCAGTTGAGAGGATTACTAGGATATCTTAGAGATTTGACTATATGGGAAATTTTAAGGAGAGTTGGGCAGGGTTTTCCAAATCCTGTACTCTGTCACTCCCCCTTTAAACAAATGGGACCCAAATTCTTTTAGGTTAAAGGGCAAAGGTCTCTGCTTAGGTCCATGCCTCATCATATTGATTTGTGCTTTGGGTGTTCAGAAAGCAAAGGTGTAGAGATTCAAAACCAGCAGTATACCTTTCAGCTCAGAAATAACTGAAGGAAGCCTATTACTTAGCTGTGTCTTTAGCTCATAAAACCTTTGAGAGAAATGTGATGATAGGATACCAAAGTTCTTTGCCAAAGTCTCCAGAAAGTTGATAAAATTAAAAAAAACTATATAGAGAATACACAAGATAGTAGAAATGATGAAAAATGATCTACCATTTATCAAGAAGTTGAGAGAGTGGATAACTTGCTTATTTATAAAATAATCCCAGGGTGATTGGGGCTCCATCACCTGTTGAGAAATTAGATTTCTTGGTGAGCAGATGAAAAATAGTTATGGATAGTCCAGTAAGCAGAGCCCAAGGTGCCAGGGGCCAGAGTCCAAGTTGTAGTGGGTTGGGTGTGTGGAATGTAGGTTAATTCTGGGTGAGTTGCCATAATCAGAAATATTGAGAACCTGAAAGAGTATCTGAGGCAGCTGAGTTCTGGGGTGCTGGGATTACCTACCACAAGGAAGATGGTGAGGGGCATATAAGTAGAAAAAATGGAGTGGCACCAAAGAAAAAACTTCACCCATATAATTTTGCCTGGGGTCAGCCCCAAATATTAGGTTGAATATAGAGCCACAGAAAACCTTTGGAGCATACCAGAAGAGCAATGATAAATATTTCAAAGCTGGAACTGCAAGTTTTACAGCACAACAGCATTACAAATGTACTAATACTACTGCAAATCTCCTGTATGAGTGCATTAAGGTGATTCATAAGAATGGAAAATTCATCCTTGTCAGCCAGGGCTGAGAAGGATAGATTACTTGTGGGCAAGCTATTATGCCTGTTCTTAGCACTCTTAAAATTACAGCTGACATTTATTTCTAATAAGTTATAGCACAATAGGTAAGAGAATTTACATGTACTGTAGGATAACGAACTCTTTTTTTTTTTTTAATTCATGGCATTTTCTTACAGGTATGTGATAAACCACACAGTATATGGTCAATCACAATAGAGAATCAGGACTATTTGACTGTTAACACTGGTAAGGGATAAGAAGAGTATGATACAGTTACAGAATTGCCTATTGCCTAGTCTAGTCTAGTTCCTTTTATTAGCTTTCTGAAGACTGAGCCAAGGATATTAAAAAAAAAAGTCACTGCTGTTTGACACTAATAATGCTAGCATTGATTAAACTAATAGTAAGGCCTCTAAAAATGTATTTAGGTTTTTCTTGGTTAGGCAATCATCTACTTTGCCAGGAAATGTGTGAAAGGGAATGAAAGATGTTGTGTAAGTATGGTCAGCCCTAGGCAAAATTGTATAGCAGGTATTAATTCTCTGCCAATTTTCTCCCATTGACTCTGCAACATCCTTTTGGTGCCCTTAAGGCTCAATGTCTGTAACCCTCTCCCTCTCCCCCCATTCTTTTCTCCTTTTCCTCCCCCCAGGTGATTTTGCTAGCTGACACCCTAATTGAAACTAATGGTTACTAATAGACTACCCTCTCAGATTATTTTTATTGTATGGAAAAGCAGCAATTATAATAGATTGGTGATGGAGCTAAAGTCAAGAAGGTCTGGACCCAAAGCTTGCCCTCACTATTAGTAGCTGTGTGGCCATAGGGACATCATTTAACCTTTCTGATCTTTGCTTTCTTTGTATATAAAATGGGGACAATATGAAACATTTGTTGGGAGGTCCAAATAAGTTAATGCATAAAAATGCTGTGCACATGTAAGCTATTGTTATTTTAACACTAGGCTTAGAAGCCTTCATCAGAAGAATGAAATTGGAGGGAATTTCAAGTACTGTAATGGGATATTTTTGGTGGGATTGAAGGTATTTTTGGCCAAGATATGAGTGGTTAGCTATTTCCTTCTCCAATGGATTAAAGTAAACAGAGATTGTGATTTGCCTAGGGTCCTAGATCTGGTAAGTGTCTGAGTCTGGATTTAAACTGAGTGTTTGTGAATCCTGACTCCTGGCTCCTGGCCCAGCACTCTATCCATAGTGCCATCTAGCTGCCTCCATCTTTCTGTATAGAATAGCGTATGTCAAGGTCCCTGGGATCTCTCCACTCTCTATCTTCCTGTTTTCAATTCCTTGGAACAAGAGGACCCTCCCAGGTTAATCTCATCTGACCTCATCACCAGGTTTCTAACTTGAGTTAGAACTTGACTGAGACCATTTCCCTTAGCCTCCTCTCCCTTCACACTGGAGGGCTAGTAGATGAGTACAAAACTGCTCTCAGTGCCTTCCTTTGTAGAGGGTAGAAACTGGATTTTTTTTCTCACTTTATTCTCCATCTACTGCTCTTTCTGAGGAACAAGATGCCCCTACATCAGGTATACTTTGTCCTCTCTTTGTTAAATTCCCCTTTCTTACCTCCTTTTGTATTCAATGCCTGGCATGCAGTAGGTGCTTAATAAATGTTTATTGGATTAGATTCTTCCTCTTTGCCTCCCATACTCACAATGGTGGCACTTCTCCATTTGGTACTTGTGGGAACCAGCTTGAAATTCTCTCTTCTCACCTACCCCAGGTATGCCTGAGTGGGTAAGATTATTGATAAGCACCTTCCATCAACCTTTGTATCTTTTGATTGCTGTTCTATCACTTTTTTGGAAGAATTATTGGAGGAAAAGAGGAAAGAGAAGGACCTAGTCTGTATTCCCTCTATTTCTGCCACTAGCCAGTTGAACTGTCAGATGCATTAAGGCAACTGGCATTAGTAGAACAAAATGTCCCCATAAGGTTTTGCCTTCCACACATTCTCCCTTTTCTCTCTATCTCCAGTTGTAGTATCATAACTCCATCATCTACATAGGTTACAGATTCGTCTAATCTGTGAGACTTTTGCTCTTCTTGGGGCAGATTATGGAGATGAGGGCTAGACTTAAGTATCAGGATGAACTCTATACAAATCCTGCTTCTGACACTAGCTGTGAGACCCTGGGCAAGTCAAGCAGACTGTCTGCTTCAATTTCAATATCTGTAAAATGGGGATCATAAAAGAACCTACCTTCTCTAGAGTTAATATAAGGATAAAATGAAATAATATACATAAAATATTTTGCAAACATTCAAATGTTACATACGACTTTGTCATTATTCTTTTCTCTGAGCACCAGGATTCTTTAGGTAACATCTGAGAAGTGGATGATACTCTCCATGGGGTCCTTGTGAGCTGGGGTCCTTTCATTAGGGAGACTGCCCAGGGAGAGCCAGAGGATAATTCCTAATGGCCACTGACCATTCTGAGATACTTTGTTTTTGTCAGATCATATCTGTAGTATTATGTTCCATGTTCAGTCCCACATTCTTCAAAGGGATGTTGACAAGCAAAAGCCCATACTAAGATCAGGCACCAATGTGGCAAAGGGATCTGAAAACAATGTTTTATGTTAATTGTAGAAGGAATGTTTGGTCTGGTAGACAGAAACCTTAAGAAGGGTGATTGCCCTGGATAGCAAAATTGGGAGTACTGGATAGAAGTCACAAATGCAAATTGGTTTGATAGAAGGATAAAAAGCCTAGTAATTAGAACTGTCTTAAGGGAAACGGGCTTCTTTAGGAGATAAGTCTGAAATCTCTTCAAAATTTGAGATTCTGTCATTCCAAGATTTTGAGAAGGAGGAGCTCATGAACCCAATTTCTACCACAACTTGGGGTATAATCTCAAGGAATCTATGGGGGGAGGGAGTGTCAAATCCCAAAGTCAATAAATTGAAATCAAGCTCCAACAATATTTTGTACATGGTCACTGTCTGTAAAAAGAACTCAAACCTTGTAGCCCTATAGGGTGCCTTTGTGATTGTTAGAAATAAGTGAAATAATGTATGTGGAAGTACTTTCAAAATCATAAAACATATTGCCTTCTTAATGGACAAGGGAGGGAAGGAGAAAGAAAATTTGGAACTTAAAATTAAAAAAACATGAATACTAAAAGTAAAAAAAAATAAATGCACTGAAATAATGAAATATTTTGCTTTCTCAGTGGATGGGGGAGGGAGAGAATTTGAAACCTGAAATAAAAAAAAGAATGCCAAAAATAAAAAAATATATATATTTTACAAAAGAAAATCATAAAACAAATCAAGGACTTGTGTGTTTTAGTATAATAGAAAGAGCACTAGAGTTAGTCAATAGATCTGGGTTCAAGTTCTGGTTTTACAGTTTACTTGCTACATGACCATGAGGAAGTTGTTTTACCTTTCTAAGCCAAAAATTCCTTATTTGTAAAAAGGGAATAATAGCAATATTCCATAGGATGTTGTGAGGAAAGTAGATCATAACCCTTAAAAGGGCTATAGAATTTTAGAATGTTGATTGCATTGCAATATAACTAAGGTGATGTCAGGAAACTGACATCTAGGCTCAGTCTAATGTTAGCTGTTGGTGACATGGAAACTATATCTTCAGGGCTCATAAATAATAACTAAATAAGAGACTTGTTTAAGTTCATTGGCAAATAATTAAATCCCCTGTGCTAATCTTGTGAGTAAAGTATCATCTTTACCTTTTTACAGGGGATGAAATGGAGGCAAATATCAAATAACATATAATATGTTCTCAAGAGAAACTTATATCAGAGAAGTTATGATTAATCCTCTTCAGCTAACATTTTAGTCTGATGCCTTATTGTAGTGTAGAGGTGCTCTATCATTTCTAAAGGCAGTATCTGTTGATAGAGCTCAGGCTCTGGCATAGTTGATAGAATCCAGAAGGGTCTCATTACAGCCCCAGTTATGGTCTATAGCTGTCCTTTGAAGACATAAAATCATAGATTCACAGAATCTATAAGTTAAAAAAAGGTCAAACAAACAAAAACCTTAGGGGTCATCTAATTAGTGTAGCATCCCAGATAACAATCCACCTGAAACATGCCTGGCCAAACTTCTATCTAGACTTTGTTCTAATACCTCTAATGACAGGTACTGCTGGCATTACCTTGGGATGGACATCTTGTTCTATTATATGTCATTCCTTTTGCTAAGGCACCGTCTTACACACTAAGCCAGATTCAGTTTCTTTGTAACTTATTTCACTAGATTGAGAGGCATAGATTTGAAGCCAGAAGACATTACTATGTCTTTATTTTATAGAAAAGGAAATTGAGGCCTAAGGAAGTTAAATTACTTTCCCAAGGTCACACAAGTAGTAAACATAAAGGATGGAATATGAAATTCCATATGAGCAGCTAGACAGCACTAGAGTGTCCAGCCTAAAGTTAGAGAGACTCATAGAGTTCAAATGCGATCACAGACTTACTAGCTGTGTGACCATGGGCAAATCACTTAACTCTGTTGACCTCAATTTCCTTATCTGTAAAATGATCTGGAGAAGGACAAGGCAAAACATTCCAGTCTCTTTGCCAAGAAAATTCCAGATGAGGCCATGAAGAAATGAAATTTTGTACCTTAGTTGTATTTCTGAAAAATATTTGGAATAAGAAAGTCATGGAAATCCTAGCTCATCTAATTACACTTGTTATGGCACCTATATATGTATTCATTTTCCCAAATGAATAAAAAGACAGACCTTGCTCTCCATTAAGAGGTAGTTTTCAGTTGTTTGTTCGGCTGTATCTGTAATTTCAGTGGTATAGCAAGCTCCCAAAAAAGCGAACTCTTCAGCCAATAGAGATGGGCATCTGCTCTGCAACAGAGAGCCTTAGAAGGTCATGCTAGAAGGAAGGAATAGGTGCAAGACTTTATATGGAAAGACAGGTTGAATGAAAAAATAGTCTTTCTCTGGGTTCTATGTATATTAATAGCTGCTATCTGAATGCAGCCATCAGTTAGTCAACTAGCATTTTCTGATGGCCAACTATATGTTAAGCACCATACTAAGTGCTGGGAATACAAGGAAAGGCAAAAACAGACCCTAGTCTCCAGGAGTTCAATATGCAAACAACTCCAGACAAAAGAGACTTAGACTTGTTCAGGGGACAGCTGTCTGAACTTGGCCAATGAAACACTTTATATATACAACCAACACCTGCTCAATCAATCATTGACCTCTTGGAACCAGCCAGTGAACCTCCCTTATTTGTAAAACCCAAGGTAATGAGTCCATGAACAACTGCTTGCATTACATATAGTATTGTTTAGATTGTGTCAACTCTGAAAACCAAGGAGTCACACAGGTTATACAAGTTCTTTTAACTCTGAAAATACCAAAGAGCTCACACAGGTCACAACCACAGTTAACTCTGAAAAATACAATAAAATAAACACAAATAAAACCAAAGAGGGAAAAGAGGTTATAATCAAAAAACTTTGTTTATTCTATTGGAGAAGGAAAACTAGACACATGTAGGAGACCTGCTTTAGCACGGGTTAATCTCAATGCACATATCAATGGCTACACAGGGAGCTATAGCCCTGACAATGAGGTGTAACAGCGACACTGAGACAAGTTTGATTCACTGTAGGACTTCATCACCTGAACATGGCGACTGTAGATGCTTGTCTGAGCTCAGAGACTACCTGGTACTAGTGTGAAACAATTCTGAGATTTTGCTGTGCCTGAGTTTATCCAGACAGTGAATGCAAAGGATTATTGTTATGCCAAACTCAGGACACAGCTTGCTTTCTGAGGTTTAGCTCTGGAAGACATGGGTGTCTCCTAAACATGGGGTACTCCTAAAACAAAAGGAGTAAAAGGAGAGGGTTGATTTTGTATCCTTAAAGTTGCATACTTATAGGTGATCTAAATAAATAGGACCCACCCCCCCCCAAGTTGACGGTATTATCTCTTTATGGATCAAGCCAATCATGCAAGAGTTTCCCTCAGAGTTAGCTGCTCCACAGAAACTTTGCCAGGACTTTCTCCTTTGACAGAAAGTGTGAATTTCCCCCTTTAATTATTTTTTTCTGTTACCTTTATTAAAGCTCTTTTTTCATCTACCATTCTGCTTATCCTCTGTCATTTGAATAATCTTTCCTCTCTCCCCCAAGTCTACTGTTGCCTGGGGACACTCAAGAATGAAGTGACTTGAGGGAGGTTGTATGGCCAGTTTACGTCAGAAGGAGGACTTGAGATCTTCTAGGGTCTGAAGCTGACTTTGTATTCACTGTGCCACCCTGCTCTTAAAATGCCTGTAAACATCTAATCAAATGATTAATTTACACTAGAAACAAGAACACAGGGACTATGCCTTATCACAAACATTAATGTTGTAAGGAACCAGCCTGTAGACCACCTGGGAGAGCCAAGTGAGTCCCACACTGAGCATGATGACTGCGGTGTTTTAAGACTTGCCATGTGTAAGGATGCGGGGTGAGGTGAACTTATTTGAAATACGAACTCTCCTGGATCTTTGCTCAGAAGATGATACATAAAGCCAGGTTCTTATTTCAGCTATTAGTGGCTTAATCCTTAACAGTAAATTTCTCTTGCTCCTTCATCCTGGCCCCAGACAGTTAATGCTTTTTTAATGCAATGTGTGTGAGGTGAACATTTTCTCTTCCTCTGAAGTGATATTCAGCAGACAAAGTGGCCAAATCGGTTTTCCAAGTGTATCTGTCCTTAGGTGATTTATTTACCTGGAGAAAGCTTGAAAGTTCAAATGGAGTTTCTGGCTTTTATTGTAGCACCTTCTGGAACTTGACTCAATTTTCCATTAGGTCTAACTGAAAAACAAGGATGTCACATGACTTGGCACTTAGGTCATTCAATAAATCATGCCCCCAGATTCTTTGTTTTCCATTTGAACATCTTGATTATGAGCTGGGCATCTAAATAACAAGCTGGCAAAATCATGGCACATACTTGTAGGTCCCAAATTAGGCAAGTAGCCAAGAAAACTGCTTTAATCACAGGCTTGATCCAGATACAGGCATCACCCAGCCAATTAGGGCAGTTACATTCATTTAGACTATCCTTAGGTATGTGACTTAAACAGTTATATAGGTGATAAAATGGGCAGTTCCCCAGGGCAACTGGATTGGTTAGCACCTTGAATGTTGCAAATAATGGAATTCTGATGTCTGGAGATCCTAGACCTTAGTCATAGATGCTACCTGTGAGCCACTGGAAAAATGACACTGTGATTGTGAGGAAGACAGTGCCTGCCTTGGTGGTGATCATAAATTCATCCAAGTTACAGTTCCATGCATCTGTTACCTTTATGTGCTCAGCTCTTTGCTCTCAGGTCTGTTAGCCCTCTGAGAAATACCATGACTGTATGTAAAGAGGGTTAAGTAAGTGTCAAGGAAGGTCTCCTTTAGTGTACCAAATGGTAGACTGACTATTTAGACAAATGGGAAGTAGGAGAGAGGGAGAGAGAATCTTATCTAAATGATACTCTGCTGGAATGTCCTTCATCTCTCAAGATCTCCAAGTACAGACTTTAGGTTTATTCTCTTGTGACCTGATGTCTTGTTGTGGCTCAAATGTTGTTGACAGGTACATATTATTCTTGAAGTGCCTGGTGGTTGCTAAGAGAGACTCCAGATTACTTTGTCTTATCTCCTCCAAAGATCAACTCATCACACCCTTCTGTCCTAAATTTTTAGCAAAGAGTCAGTCTATGGTTTATGCATTCAACTCGACAAATCTTGGTTTCATGGAGAGCACAGAATTTGGAGCTCTCAGAGACCAATCCTTGTATTTTAGAAACAGAAAAATGAGGCTCAGAGAGGGGAAGAGTCAGAACCAGGATCTGTACTCTGGTCCTCTGAGTCCAATCCATTTGTCTTTTCATTAGACTTCAAGTTCTGTTGCCTTCCACTTCCTAGGCTTTTGCTTGGGATGCTCATTAGAGTACAAAAAGTATCGAGTGTGGGTCATATGCAGGAGTGCGTTGGCCCAGTTTGGACCTGTATCCTTAATAATTGGCAAACTACAAATAAGGGTTTGATTTATTATTATGTTGATTGTCTAAACTTAAGAAAATGGAGAAATGTTAATAATGCAGATTAAGCATAAAGGTATGTATTGAAGATATTGCCTCTATAAAATCCAGTTGTTATAAACACATCAGCATATCCCTGGACATTTTTTCTGTTGAGAAAGTGATGAGGTTGCTTCAATATCATATTCTTTTGTACTTCTACTTGAGATGAGGGCTTCTTAACATTTTTTTTTTTTTTGGTGTGTCATGGATCCTTTTTATCACTCTGATTAAGCCTGTGTATGAACTCATAGTAATATTTAATAATGTATTATAGACTATGTTTGTGTATGTGTATTATCCACATTGGTTATGTGTGTCCACATGGGTCTGTCTACTTGTGGCTTGCATCTAGAGGCATGAATAGTTTTCTCCAAAGTCTTTTCTCCTCATACATTTCCAAAAGAGATTTTGATTCCTGCCAGAAAGGAAAGCAGAAGATAAGCAGAGGAGACACTAATGATAACTATTGTATAAAATAAAACATATAGGATTACAGGAGAAATCATCGTATTGCTGAGAATAGCGACATCATTCATAGTTATTCATTTGTACAATACTGCTGTTACTCTGTGCAATGTTCTCTTGGTTCTGCTCACTTCACTTTGCATCAGTTCATGCAAGCCTTTCCATGTTTCTCTGAAATCATCCTGCTCATCATTTCTTATAGCATAAAAATATCCTTTGCAGTCATATACCACAATTTGTTCAATCATTCCCTAATTGATGGGCAATTCCAATTCCTAGCCACCACACAAAGAGCTGCTATAAATATTTTCATACAAATAGGTTCTTTTCGTTTTTAAAAAATATCTCTTTGGTATATAGACCTGCTAATGGTATTACTGGATCAAAGGGTATGCACATTTTTATAGCCCTTTGGACCTAGTTGCTATATTGAAATATAGGTATCAAATGTTCACAGACCCTAGATTAAGGTCCCTGCTCTACAGACTTATTATTTTAACTTTTACAGAGTCACCCTGATATTCTCTCTCCACTATCCTTCCATCCCCCTCACTTCTAACACCCTGGATACATACGAAAGGAAAGAAAGAGAACTAGAGACTAAGAGCCCAGAAATGCCATTATCAAAAAAAACAGCATAAAACATGAAACATTAAGGAAAGCAAAGACTGATTTATAACAAATATAGAAAGGATGACATGCAGGTACAGAAATATGAAAGTGTTTTGAAGGATGAACTTTAAATGATATGCCTTCCAGGTATTGAATATGTCTTTCTAAAATCAATACATCTGGAATTATGTAGCAACACATGACAAAAATATGATCTTTTTTTATTACAAATAGCTAATCGTTAGTTTTCTGTTATTCATGTCTCTTTTTCCTTGAAATTCAAGGTGGCAGACCATCCTCCTTGCCAGGGTACTTTTAATGTAGATGTCAGTCTGTATTCCAGGATAAGTATTTATTACACTAACAGGCTGAGCTTCTACTTTGTTGGACTTCAAGATACATACTTGCAGCACAAACGACTTCCAGTAATTGAAAAAAAAAACTTCTAAAGTTCCCAATTTTTAAAAGAGTACCAATTCTTGAAGGATTTTTTGAATTCCTGAATCATAACATTCATCCATCCAAACGGTCAGTTTGGCACTGGTAGGAGAGGGAAAACTACCAGCCATTCTATGGGAGAGGTCTTTAACCTGGGATTCAATCCATATAGGATCATAGATCATAGATAGAGAACTGAAGGGATTTCAGAGAGAGGTTGTGAATGATTTACTTGAGGTCACATGGGATTTAAGCCTAGATTCTCAAACTCCAAAGCTAGTGACATGTTTTATTTCAGCTTCCCAGTGATAACATCGTCCATCTGAATTACTCTGTTTACCCTGTTTATATTTTGTATGCACATAATCATTTCTACCTTGTCTCCCCCATCAGAATGTGAGCTCGTGGAACACAACAACTTTTTGCTTTTCTTTGTATTTTTAGAGCTTAGTTAGATCTTGCAATATAGTAAGCACTTAATAAATGCTCACATTGCCTTTCTTCTGTGGCAGCAGCTCAGTAAGTTGTCTTTTCAGTTGGGCACCTGATTTTTTTCTCCCTTCAAAAGCTGCTACCTGCATGAGTGTCACGTCTTCCTAATGTCTGGCTTCATGTTCTTCAAGGTATTTGTCTTCAAAGTGTGATTTGGTTTTGAAAAGCTGCTGATGATAGTGCCAGTTCTAAGCTCTCTGGGTTATTTGTTTTTGAGGTTGTATATAAACAGCTAACGTTATTATGACACAATTACCAGTAAGTAATCATCCAATTGCCATAAACATGTCCCACTCAAAATATTGCAAATTAATATTCATGCATTTCTCTAATCCACTATCCTGAGCTAATGTGTGGCTCCACAGTTCATCAAAAAGTGTATTTTTTCCCCTAGTCGAGGGAAGAGTTATTATTCAATGCTCCATGTTGAGATATAAAAAGAAAATGCTTTGATTACTGTTTTGGTTTCACTCAGAGCAAAGTTACATGTAGCTGCTGTACCATCCATCAATATATCATACAAGAGCTGGTCAAAAATATGCTATTCTTTACCCCCTCCCCCTCCCTAGGGTAAAGAGGGATTGGTTGGGAGGCAAAGCATAGTTCCATCAATGCTGGCATTTAGGTGAAATCATCATTGTAGCTGGCATCCTGTCATGTGAGAAGCCCGAAGTTCTACCACTGCTACAGAGGAATATTATAGAAACATTCTTAACCGATAACCACAGAGCTCCTAAATCCATTAGAGGATGACAAAACAAAACATACTATGATTCAAAAACAGGAAAATGAAAAAAAACCCCAAATAAATGGTGTTTGAAGGGGAAAACCAACTTCTTACTCCCCCTGTCTTTAATCTCTTCCCTCTTCTATCTGTCCACCTCCTCCAGATGCCCCTCAAGATCTGGGAGCAAGTTAATGAGAGTTACAAAATGAACAGGAGTTAATGTTACTCCACATTTCATTCATCTTATGATCATTTCTTTTGTTTTTTGTTTTTTTATTCAATACAATTCTTTTTATGTAAAGAGATAAAAGTATTTTAGATGTAACAGCCTAATGCTACAAACAAGAGAGCACAATGTAGTTCATCTTTACTAGAATGAAACATTAAGCCTCTGTTCCCTCTCAATTTTTTTCCTATGACTAGACACTAGATCAATCACATCTTATCACATTGTTCAGGTGAAAATGAAAGATCTACTCAAAATGGACACAGAATAAGATCAGAAAGATATACTGACATTCAATATTGTCATTTGAGAAGTTACCTCCTCCTACTCTTCTGCAGAGGTGGGAAAGAGATGATATCCACAAGTGAAATAATGCATATTATGTTTGATTTTAAAATTTGGTTTTGCTGAATATTTTCTATTCTTTCTCTTTTCTCTTTTAATTTTTTATTATTATGAATGACTCATGTTCTTTGTAACAAGAAATGGGAGGGGAGAAGGGGTAAAGCTATAGAGGAAACGTAGGGGCATGAAAATATATCAATATAATTTATTTTAACTAAATGGGAAAAAGGAAATACTTTCAACACCTGTGGACTGATCCAAGCTACCCCCAATTCCCTTGGCTCCCTCCCTTTGGAAGGGGTTTAGTCCAGCCTGTTTCCAGACTCTTAGCTTTAGTCTAAATGCATGTTATTGGCCTAGACTCCATTCAAAGAGACAAGATACTATGGAATTAATACTAAAGACTACAAATATGTTGTATTTTCATGTCTGAGTCCTGGTTGCTGCTTTCCACAGGAATGCCTTTTATATAATATGTATTTTGTGTAGTTGCTGCTCCTAGCACAAGAAGTAAGGTCTGCAAAGAGTGGCCATGAGAAGCCTACATTATCCACAATATTTCTATAAAGTCTGGCAGGGTGATCTGGTGAAAATTCTTTATTTGGAGGTTTCCTTTCCCTACTTTCTTGTTTTTCCAGGCTTTCCCAGAGCTCCTCTTAAAACTCTATCCTTAGAAGCATCACTGGACCTATCTAGGTTCTGTTGATAGAGTCTAGCTGGTTCTAAACCCTTACTGAAATAAGGCAAATCTTGGGAGAAGCTTTCTTTATGTAGATAGTATACAAGCATCACACTAACCTACTAAGAATACACTTAAAAATGTACACAGTGATTTCTTTGTGAGGAGATGTACGATAGGAAAAGAAAATGAACTGGGTAGGTAGTGAGGGTAAAAGATAGATAGCTGGAGTGCTCCATTAGTATACTCATGACATCCATAGAAAGTGAATAAGGCCTCAACATTGTGGAAGGGTCCCTTATTTGGAACCTATGGGAGGATATGGACACAGGTTGAGCAGACATGGAGGAATTATGATATGAAGCCTTGGTTGATGAGATCAGGGACTCATTTCATTTCAGTATTTGATTTCCTTTGTAACAACCTTCTGAAGTAGCTAGTACAAATACCATTCCCATTTTGCAGAGGAGAAAACTGAGGTCCAAAGAAACTAAGGGGTCTGTTCAAGGTCCCATAGCTGCTAAGTGTCAGAGTCAGGATATAAACTCAGTTCTCTATTGATTTCAGGATCAGCAACCTTTCTACTGGTTTATATGTCCCATTAGGAAAGCTGAATTAATGTCCTCTCCCAGGCTAATGCCTAATGAACGTAGCTGTAGAATGATTGTGGAAAGGACAGAAGAGAGAAATGTAAATGGCACTATTCTCAATGTGATTTATGACTTAAAAATTTAAGTTATCTGAAATTAGCAACTTTTGATACTATAGTTATTAAATATAATATTTTGATATTACTAGAGGCCAGAGCACAAGTCTTAGAGTCAGTCTAGTCACTGACTATTATATCTTTCCATACGACCTCCTGGGCCTTTGTTTTTCATATATCATAACTTGCAGGTATTTTACAGTTCTTAAAAGACCTTTCAACTCAGAAATTCTATGATTCTATAAAAATTTCAGTCTCTTCCATAGTGGTGGCGGCAGGATGGCTGCATTTTGGTCCATTATCATTCATCACAATATGCTATCCCACCTGTGATTACTCCCCTTTTCTGACCCTAGGATCCTTTTTTGCCGCCATTACTATTCTACTGTACCTAATGAACCACAAGGTCAACAATGTTGCCTTGACTAACACATTAGTCTTGACTCCTTAATTTTACTTTGTGCCAATCCCTAGCCTCAATCACCCCTTACTGCCTTCTTTCTCCAGTCTTGCTTCCCATTGCAGATCACTGGGAGAGAAAGACGCAGAATAGTGCCCATATAACTAAGTAAAAATTCTTTCTATTTCATTCTCGTAAACTACATGACACACTCCCCACAATGTCTATTACAAACTTCTGTTCTCCTTATCCTTCCATTACAGCTCATGACAAATCACCCTAATTTTCTTGTCTTTGCTTTGAGATGTATAAAGATCTCCCTGTCACCTACTACATCTAGACCCAGTCCCAGATATGCTTCACTTCACTCTCCAGTCATCTTCTCAATAACTACTTTGGCTTTCCTTTCACCTAACTTCTTTTTGGGAAGGTAGGTGGCGAAGTGGATAGAGTACTGGCCCTGGAGTCAGGAAGATGTGAGTTTAAATTTGTCCTCAAACACTTAACTAGCTATGTGAACCTGGGCAAGTCACTCAACCCAGCTCGCTACTTCAGCTTCCTCATCTGCAAAATGAGTTGGAGAAGGAAATGGCAAAGCACTGCCGTATCTTTGCCAAGAAAATCTCAAATGGGGTCATGGAGGATTGGACAGAAATGAAGTGATGCAACAGTAGCAACAACAACCACCACCTTCTTTTTTTTCTAATTCTTGAACCACAATTAAATTAATTCTGTCCTAGTCCTTGGAAAGGATGTATCAGTCTACTTCCCTATGGCTCCATTCAACTATCCTGCAACTTTTCAGACTAAAATATCCATCCACTCCAGTATTTTCCTGTATTTATTGCCGCTCCCTGTTAGAATGTAAGCTCTTTGGAGGCAGGGATTGTATTTGATTTTTATTGGTATCCCCAATACTTAGCACATGTCTTGGCACATAGTATTTAATAAATGATTTTTCATTTATTCGTTCAAGAAAAATTCTTCACTCTACTCTGCTAATTGCCTCTTTTAACTAAAATATTTTTTCTCTATCCTTTCAATGATGAACTTCTCAAACAAAGGTTTTTTAATACTTCCTTCCATTCCTCATTCACTACTTAACTTCTTGCCATCTTACATCTCTTTTCCTGACTTATTGGAATGGCACTCCTCAGGGTAACCAACAGTCTCCTAGTCACTGAATCACATCTTTGGAAGGCAGTATGGTGTGAACTTGCATTGAACTTGCAGACCAGAGACCCATATCTTTGCTACTTATTTCCTCTGTGATATTAGAAAAGTTCTTTGACCACTCTCTGCCTCATTTTCATCATCTCTAATAATGAGAAATATGGACTAAATGAACTTGAAGGTCCTCTCCAGTTCTAAATTGTTCTCCTCTGCTTCTGGAGTATTTGACACCATTGGCCACTTTGCTTGCCTTAAAACTCTTCCTTTTGCTCCTAAAACATTAAAATCACCTTGCTTGTGATATAGTTTAAAGCCTGTAGCTTTGAAGTTGGAGGGCCTGTGTCCAAATCCTGATTTTGCTTCTAATTGCCTTTGAGTAAAGACAGCCTTTTGGTGGCCTTGCTTTTCTCATCTGTAAAATTGAGGTTATGGGTTAAATAATCTCTAAATGTGACCTTATTTCTTTTCCTGTATCTTGTCCTTTCTTCTGACATCTGCAAGTACATTGCACATGGTTAAGTGATCTGCCTTTTCATCCTTTAGAGGTCTCATTTACTCATGGTTTCATCTGTGACCTCTATATGGGTGACTCTCAGATCTATATGTGTAGCGCTCACCTCTCTCCCAAGGACTATCTTTCTTTCCATCCTTATCTCTCACTACTTTCTTATAGAAATTCTTTGGTGGAGTCAAATTCATTATTTTTGAAGGAAGGAACATTTATGTTTATTAAGTGCATTCCACGTGCTGGGACATTGTACTAAGTGCATCTGATCCTTACAACAGCCCTGAGACTTAGCTACTTTTTCACCCCCATTGTATGGTTGAGTTACCTGAGACAGACAGATATTTAGTGACTTGCTCAGGGTCACACAGCTAGTAAGTGCCTGAGGCCTTCCTGACTCCAGGCTAAGTGCTTTCTCCCCTAAGACACCTAGGTACCTTTAGCAACTGAACAATCTAACATTTACCTATCTCCGTCTTTGTTTACAGTCACCCCTTCCTTTGCCTCTAGACCTACCTACCTTTCTCTTTTCTACTATTGAGTTTCTGACATTATTTTCACATGATCACAGGAGTCAGAGCTGGGAGAGAACTGAGATCATCTCATTCAGTACCTTCATTTACAGATTAGAAAGTTGAAGCCCTGAGAGATTGTGACTCAGGATTACTAACATTTATTAACCAAACCGACAGAGAGATGTCCAAACCCAGGACTTTTGATCTCAAATCCAATGTTCTTCCCATTACCCTGTATTTCCTCTTCTCTTTTTTGAGACAATAGTTAAGTGACTTGCCCAGGGTCACATAGCTAGTAAGTATCTAGGCCAGATTTTAACTCAGGTCCTCCTAACTCGGGGGCAACGTTCTATCTACTGCCCCTTTTAGCTCTCTGTACGCTGTATTGTCACTTGAAGTCCAGCACAAATCCTACCCGAGAAACCTCTTCTGGATATCCTAGCATTTAATATGCTGCCTTATTTGCTTACTGACCTTTATACATATGCATAACCTTTCAAAAAAGCTCTTTGAGAGTGTGAACTATTTCTTTGGGCTTTGGTACCTTGATTACCCCATCCCTGGATTTGTTTGGTGATGGATTTATTGATAGATGGTCAAATGAAGTTGCCCCTTGAAATTCCCTGTGAGCCTTAGCTCACAGTCTTTGATTTTACTGAGCTTGAAGTTAATAACATCCTCGGCTTCAAGATTTACTTTAGTTACATTATCTCCTTTGATCTTCACCATAACTCTCTGAGGATGAAAGAGGTAAGTGGCTTGCCTAGGGCCACATAGCTAATAATTGTCGAAGACAGAACTCAAACTCCGGTCTTCCTGGCTCCATGTCTGATTCTTTCTCTACCATACCAGGTAGCTGCCTTTAATAATGAGAATGAACATCTTAGTTAACATTGAAACAAAATCTTAATATTTTTGAATAGAGAATTAAGGCTGGTTTCATCACAGACAATAAATTCTCTAGTTATAGGAGGAATAATAATGTTATTAATAATAAAAACACATCGCTGACATGTATGTAGCCCTTTAAAAACTGCATAGCATTTAACATAGAATATAGACATAGAGCTGAAAAGGACATTAGAACTCACCAAATCCAACTCCCTTATTTTATTGAGGAACTTATAGTTATTGTTATTCTCTCCATCTTACAGAGACAACAACCGAAGTTTAGAGTTAAGCGACTGGCCCAAGGACACACAGCTAGTAAGTGTCTGAAGACAGAAACTGGACCCAGGTCTTCCTGGGTGCCAATAAGAGTACTTTATCTACTGTAACATATTGATGCCAAGTTACATGAGCTACTACAGCACATTCCTCTCTCCTGGGAAGAACAGCAGAGAGAATCCTTTGAAATAGGTCTCATCTTTGAGCAGTGACAAAGATACATCAGTTCACTTGTGTTATTGTTAACAATAGTGAGCCTTATCATGCCAAAGATAATTGCAAGCCAGCATGAAATAATGTGATTCAAAACCTGAGAATTCTTTTCTTGACTTGAGCCTGTTATCATGTCACATAGAAGATATCCAGATGATGTCTCAATAAAGCAAGAAAACAAAAGGAGATGAAGCAATCAATGCGTCTTAGTAAATGACTACCAATAAATTTGACAATGACTTTAAATTTCAAATGTGTACTCCCTGAATTATTACAACTTGAATGCCCTTTAAGTTACAACTCTGCCTATATTCAGTATCAATTTCAATATTTTTTTCTTAAGAAAAGGATACATTTATTTTATATATCTTCCTTTCAGAAAAAGTTTTTTTGAGGGTATTCAGTTATTGTAAAGAGACTGAAAGTCTCTGATTTCTTTGAATACTTCTTTGACATTCCTGTTTAAATTTTCCTTTTTTAGAATTTCCAAAGAACTTAGTGCTCATAGCATTCATTTAGCACATTTTAGACTATTCTGTGATATCCTCCCCCCTCATATGTGCATGTTTTCTCTCCTCCATTAGATTATAAGTTCACCCAGGGTAGGAAATACCCTGAGTTTATAGTATTCTCTGTATCCTTCATGTGTCAGTAAGATTCAAGATTTCAGAGAGTAGAGATTTTACCAGAAGAATGTGAAGAATGACCTACAAACCATGTGGACATATCCATTTGCGCAAGAAGGATTCAAGAAGACATGTATATCTTGTTGTTGGTTAGTTTTTTCAACTGTGTCTGACTCTTTGTGATTCCATTTGGAGTTTTCTTGGCAAAAATACTCGAGTGGTTTGGTATTTCCTTCACCAGATTATTTTAAAGATGAGGAAACTGAGGCAAACAGGGTAAAGTGACTTGCCTGGGGTCATATAAATAGTAAGTGTCTGAGGCCAGATTTGAACTCATGCCTTCCTGATTCCAGGGCTGGTACTCTATTTACTGTGCCATGTAATTACACATCTGTATGCCTACATATAGGCAACAAGTACATCACATGCCATTTTCTGGGTCCCTGCCATTTCTAAACCCAGGGAAATGAAACTCTACATATACTTGCTTTTAGGTGCTCTCCAGACCATAGACTGACCAAAATCACCACAGACTCTAGGGCTGAGTGGTCTTATGCTTTGGTGGACAAGAGGAGTTGGAAGTTTCAACCTGAGTTAAACACATTCCAGCTACTTTGGAATACCCTTGCCATAAGTAGATCAGATATGACTAACCACAGAATGGTAGACTCTCTTCTAAGTCAGGATTTGGTTTCATGACTTCTACCATTATCAATTATCTACTTGTTTATTGGCATATTCCCCTTGCTCTGGGTGAAGGCGCCTGATCTAACCAACCTGTATTGCTCCATGACAGAGAGTACATTGTCTTGCTCATACTCAATAAATAGCCAGCTAATTGACTTTGAAATACCAGAATGAACTACCATGGAGGAGATGGCACCTTCATCCTTGAATAGTTTTGAGAATGGAAACTTTTGCTCTAGGATTATACAAGCTAATGTAAATAGCCAGAACACAAGCCATCTATAAGTATTCCTCCTTGAAAAATGTCCTTTTATGTTATCCTACTGTCAATAAAAGAGCCTTTAAGCCATTCACTTGACATATTCAAAGATACTGTGGTTAAGAGCATTGCTACCCTGTGCCTAAGAAAGTTCAACTGCAAAGACAGATTTTGTTGTGGTTGTTCAGTTGTGTCCAATTCTTTGTGACCCAATTTGGGGTTTTCTTGGCAAAGATGAGGAAACTGAGGTAAGTAAGGTTAAGTGACTTTCACAAGGTCACATAGCTATTAAGTATTTGAAGCCAGATTTGAACTCAGGAAGATGAGTATTCCTGACTTCGGGCTGGGTACTCTAGCCACTGTGCCATTTAGCTACCCCATAAAGATGATAAAATTTAAAACTAAACAACTTGGAACTCATTAATGCTTTCTGTACTTTGGATTTTAAGATAACCCTTGGGGGTAATTAAAGGACACTACCTTGGAATCAGAAGTCTCAAGACTTGAGTCTGCCTCCTTGATCAAGTACCATTTCTTCTTTGAGTCTCAGTTTCCTGATCTGTAAAATGAGAAGCTTGGAGTTAGATGATTTCTGAAGCACTTTCTAGCCCTAATATTCTTCAATTCATTGCCATTATGGAAATTCATGAGATCCTGCCATAAGATAGAGCATATGACAACCTGAGTAGGAAAATTATTTCATTAGTATATTTTGATTGCATAACTAGAGCTATTTTCTAACTCGAGGAAACTCAGTGATTGTGTGACGCCCAAGGTACACAAAGGATATCATTACCTTCCCTTTTAAATGACATCTTTGCGGATCAGAACTGACACTGCATATTCACAGAATCTCAGATGAAGTACATCTTGGGGGAGAGATATAGTAGCTTCGGGATGAATTGAGGGACGTTGTTTCTGAAACTTCTCTCCATGTTTATCTATAATGTGCCAGAAATGGTCCTTTGCATCTAAACCAAATATAATCACTGAGGTAAACTTCATTACTCAGCATTTAACAGGCAATCAATTTCTACCACCTAGAGTGAAGGATAGGAGTCATGGAGGGGCTGGAGAGTGGTCAGGTGCAACACATAGAGGGAACTTATCACCACAGGACTTGGACTGTGTATGTAGAGCAGCTTGGATCTGGAAAGCAATAAATAGATCCTCTTCACAGAGCTCTGGGGAGAGTGCACCTGGATTACTGTGTTCAGTTTTAGAAGGTAACTCAAGACTAGAAAAATGTTAGCAATTGGGAGAGAATTCAAAATGATTAATAGGATGGCAGCATTGCCTTATGAGCAGAAATTAAAATAGCAAAATATGCATAGTCTCCTCAACCAATTATTAACTAGGAGAGATGAGAACTGTCTGCAATTTAGAGTAATGAGGTGAAATGAAATAAGTGAGGGAAAGTGTAGGTGGAAAAATACATAAGGAAGACTTTCTTAAAAATGAAGTCTATTTACTTTTGGAGGGGGAAAAATGGCCCCTTTTGGAAATGTAGAGGAATCCATTTCACAAAAATTGGAGTGAGCAAAAGACAGTAAATCTGGAATAAAGCCACGACTAAGACAGGCAACCTGTGCTTTACCCCAGGGCACCAAATTCAGGAGGCACTAAATTTAGAGGTTACTAATAGTCCTTGCAGCCCTTAGGCCACTAGAAAGTTAGGATCCAGTTAAGAGAGTTTAATGCCAAATTATCAAGAATAATTAGTTATTAATAGGAAGCTAACAGATGAGCAGAGTTAGCTCCTCCTTCCCCTCCTTTCCACACCCAGCTAGCGCACAATGATGAGGGTAAGCTTTGCGCCCATTTTTCTGGGGCCTGACTTTACTTGTCCTGGATGCAAAAATTCCTAACTACTATTCTATAGATCATAGTGGTGGAGATGCATAGCTACAAAGGACCTTACCAATCATTTAGTTTAGTCTTTTCATTTTGGAAAAGAGGAAACTGAGGGCTAGAAAAGTCAAGGGACTTGTCGAAGGACCTTTGCCACATGTTTAGGTCCCTGGTCTAATTTCAACTGCAGAAACAACCCCCTATAAAGGCTTCACAGTGAAGGTTTGAACCCAAATTATAGAACTATAAATTTAGAATGGAAAGAACTTGTCTGAGGTCATACTGATTGATAGTAAATAACAGTCAGGATTTGAACCTGATTCTCTGATTCCAGATTCTCTGATTCCCAAACCAGGGTTTCATTGTATTCTGATGCCTCTGAATTAGAACACATTTCCACTGGCTTATGAGATTAAATAAATGTGGGGAAGTAAGGTTTTTTTCTTTACTGACAAGGCTTTTAAATTGCTGTCTTTCTGGTTCAGCACAATTTGTTAGGGGTGAGAATGGAGTTCTTACTTCACCTGAGGAAAAAGGACCTTGCATTTTCTTGGGTTTTTGCCCTCTTTGTCAATTGTTTATAACATCAGAAGATGGCAGCAGAGATTGCTGAGTCTTTCACATTCCCCCGATAATGTTTGTTTAGCAGAATACAAATGCATACAGGAGAGGAGAGCAGAGTCTTTTGCAAAAGTCATATATATGCACACATATGTTACACATACATGTAATAAGTATGCATGTATTATACTTCTAACACAGTGTGTGTATATACATACATACACACACATATATAAATATATAAATATATATATATATATATATATAAAGAAAAATTTCTAAGTTACACCATTGTATTTTATCAGTCTGTTTTGGGCAAGAGATGCGGGAATCACAGAGGAAAAACATTCCCTAGTGAGTCATCCTCCCTTGTTATTTTTCCAAATGAAGGACTATGATGAGAGCAAGGTAAATTATTATGGAATCTGAAAGCTGTCTATTGATAGACTAGACTACTTAAGGGGTGAGGAACCTGTGGCCTTGAGGCCACATGTGGCCCTCTAGGTTCTCAAGTGAGGCCCTTTGAGTCCAAATTTACAGAACAAATCCTTTTTAATCATGGAGGCAGCTGCAGTGGATAGAATGTGGGACCTCAACCCAGGAAGACCTGGATTCATATCCCTTCTTAGACAGTTATTATCTGGGTGGCCCTGGACAGGTCCTTGACTTCTCTCTCCCTCAGTGTCTTCAGCCGTAGAATGGGTATCATAATAGCTCTTAGCTATAATAGCACAACTCCTAGGGTTGTTAGGAGGATCAGATATGGTAATATTTGTTAAGTCTTTAGCACAATGCCTAGCATCTAGCAAATACTTAATAAATGCTTGTTTCCTTTTTCCTTTCCTCCAAAGTATACTTACCAACCCGCAGACAATGCACATGGGCTTAAATAATCACCAGATATGCAAAACTTCCTCCTAGTCTGTAAACATCTGCACTGGCCTTTTGGGTAGCTCTTGGAACCACGGTTAAAGGAACACTATTACCTTGAGGCAATGGATAGGATGCTGGATTTAGAATCTGGAAGAAAGACTTGAATTCACATTCCGCCTCAGGTACCTAGTGGTTGGTAATCCTGAGTAAGTTTCATTGTGTCATTTTCCTTACCTTTAAAATGGCGGGTAACAAAAGCTCCTGCCTTGCAGCTTCTTAGGAGGATCAAGCGTGATAAAATACGTAAATTGCTTAGCAAATCTTAAAGCGCTATATAAATACTGGTTATTATTTTTTTTTATTCTTGTTGAATTCCACTTGGACACAAGAAAGCCCAGAAAAATATGCACTTGTTTTGTTTTGTTTTGTTTTGTTTTAATGGGTGGGAGAAAGGAGTGAGGTGTTAAGAGATAATATAAGAAGAAAATCTTTGTATGGCCGAGACCGCAGTTTGTGCTTGATTTACAAAGACTTTTGATCATAATGGAAAAGATGAAATAATTTCCTGATGCAAAACTGAATAGATGCTTTTCGTTTGGGAGGGCTGAAAACGAGGCATGTACAGGTCTGCTTATTACAGCATGCAGCAGGCTTCACTCTGGATTCAGGCACTAATATAACGTGCCTGATGAAACCAACCAAGGGCATCCTGCAGCTCAATATCTTAACAGGATATTGAGCAATATGGGATCACCTGTTTGACTCCAGAGTGTAATATTTGGAAGAGAGCTATTATTAGGGAGGCTAAGATGACACAAGGATATTTCATTTCCACTGCCAGAAGGTTGAGGATGCTACGAGAAGAATAGGACTCTGGCCTCACTTTAATCTTTCTTGAGATATTGGCTCTGTGACATCTGCCCAGAACTCACCCTTTTTTTTCATTCATTCACCCAGTTTTAGAATGCGTTGTGGGCCAGTTGTGATATTGCAGGGCAGTTCTCCCATTTTCTCCCAGATTTAGTCTGATTGCAGGCCATGTTTTGAAACCATTCCTCTTCAAAAGCCTGTTGGACCATTCTGTCTTTTAATGTTTTGGAAATCATCTAAATCTAGAAATTTAATCTTTTCCATGTGACAGTCTTTCCAATACTTCTATAGAACTATAATATTTTCCCCTAAAGCCTTTCTTCTTCCCAGGCTCAATGTAATTCATTCAATAAATATTTATTAAGTGCCTACTAGAGGGAAGGGAAGGTAATACACATTTATATAGTATTTATGTAGTGTTTACTAGGTGCCATATATAGTATGTTTTTTACAAATATTATCTCCTTCAGTCTTCACAATAACCCTGGGATGTAGGTGTTATTATTAACCCCATTATTAAATTGAGGGAACTGAGGCTAAGTGATTTGCCTATATTTGGTCATACAGCCAGTAAGTGTCTGAGGCTAGATTTGAACTCAAGTCTTCCTAACTCCAGACCCAGAACTTGATCCACAGTCTCTACCCAGGATAAATTGGAAATAATTGATAGAAGGAAAAGGTCTGATCCTTCTATACCTTGATATCAAGGTCATTAATCATCCTCAAAGCCATCCTTAGAAGGCTTTCCATTTGATAAGTGTCTTTCCTAAAATGTAGCACCCAGTACTCAACATAATACTAGGCTAATAGTTGTGTGAATGAAAAGAATGGGGAAATCACTAGCAGTGGCAGTTTGGGAGACAAGGTGATATCCTTGGATTTGGATGTTTAATATGATGTGATGATGGTGATATAGGCAAAGGGAAATACCCAGCAAGAGGTTGGAGATTTAGGCCAGAGGCTTAAGAGAGATGTGGTCTGTGTAGGATACCATAAAGTGGCCCTATTGTCTCCTTTTTGGCTATTAAAACACACACTTTTAATTCCTATGTGTTTGCAGCCTGTTTCATTTCTACTTGTGAAGCTGATTTCTGAATCCATGTGTAAGACTTTCCATTTATCCTTTGTGAATTTCATTGTTTTGGTTTTAGGCTGACATTCTACTTGAGTAACCAGGTAGCACCATGGATAGAGTGCTGGGCTTGGAGTTGGGAAGACCCGAGTTCAAATTTGACCTTAGATTCTTACTAGTTGTGTGATTGGCAAGTCACTTAACCCTAGTTGCCTCAGTTCTTTATCTATAAAATGATCTGGAGAAGGAAATGGCAAATCACTTCATTTTATTTGCCAAGAAAACCCCATTTGCGGTCATTAAGAGTCACATGAGACCGAACAATGAACATTCTATTGTGTTTTGGTTTTGTGTTGTTAGCAAATTTGATCAGGATGCCATCTGTGACTTTTTCTAAGTCATGGTTAAAAATATTAAGCCAAATAGTGCTAAGAACAAACCACTGGACCAAATTTAATAGAGAGATTCTTCGAAGCTGACACTAAAATATATTAATGACTTCTCATTGGATCTGGGCATTCAACCAGTCTGGAATCTACCTAGAAATATTCTTCTTCTTCTTCTTCATCTCACTTGGCCAGGCGATTCTCTGCTTATTCATATTAATTTCTTCAGATCCCCTTTCATCTTCATCAGAAATATTTCTCTTTGTGTTTCAAAATTTTATTTTTGAGATCTTGTCTTTCTCCGGGATGGATTTCCTTAAAGAATTTAATCCAATGGATGCTACATATCCTTTTGGTCAAGCCTTTAAATACTGTTCTCTTCAAATTTAGGACGTGTGCTAGTATACCTGGGTTTTCTCTTCTTCCTAATCATTTTGGTCTCCTTAAGAATGTTGTCCCAGGTTTCATGGAAATAAAAATTGAAAACAAGTTCAAGTGGAACTCAATTTATAATAACAACTATTTAAAGTTGTTCTGACAAGGTGATGAAATAAGCTTAAAATTAGACCAGCAATTATTCATGATTTTGAGGTGTGCCTTCCCTTGCTCTGTCATCTTTTTTTTTTCTTTTTGAATTCCATTTCAGTCTCCAGGTTCATTAGGAAATGGTCTGACTTTGGCTGCTTTTAAGGGCAACACTGTGAAAAGAACTCTGGTCATATTCTGAATTCTGATCCAAAGCTATCAACTAGCTATATGAACTGAAGCAGGACACTTTACCTTTCAGTTTCCTCTTTTGTAAACTCCTGTGATCTTCATGGTTTATCATGCTTCCTTAAAATGTCTTAGCTAGCATTGCCAGTTTTCTGTCTTTTGTATATTTAATAACTGATAAATTTGAATGGAGAAAAATGTTAAAGAGCATGAGACTAAGACCAGATGCCTTTTTCTTATCTTTAAAATGAAGAGTCTGGGCTAAATGGTTTTTAAGGTCTCTGCCAGTAACGTTCTTTACTTTATCAACCCAACATATCTCTAATAGGGACATAAGGCCTGAGACAGTGAGATGATCTCTAATGTAGTCCTGCATATCCTGTTTGTATGTAGTTATTTGTATGTTGTTTCCCATATAGGCTGTAAGCTCCTTGAACGAGGGACATTTTTTGTGTGGTTGGTTTTTTCGCCTTTCTTTCTATGTCCAGCATGTAGCATGATGGCTGGCACATAGTAGGTGCTTAATAAATACTTATTGATTTGTCTTGTGAATCAAGAAAAAACAGGGAACTTGAAAAAGGAGACAAATTAGTGGGCATAGTAGATGTCTGTGCAATTTCCTTTTGCAGAATGGTAAATCCTACAAGATGGGCATTTAACATTCTGCTGTGGTCTCCATAGGGTTGATGCTTAAGCTTGGTTGCTTTGTCCTCCTGGTGCTCAATGAATTTCCATGTCAATTGAAGGAAACTAAGTGTATGTTAAATAGTAGGAATGCTTTTATTGCTTAAATGGATGATATTTGGCTGTGATGAATTGCCTAGACTAAGGAAAGGTTGACAAACCCCAGCCGTGTGTCACCCACTCCAAAATGAAATGGAAATCAACAGAGCAGCTAAATACCCCACTAAATGCCAATCCCTTCTGCAGTCTAAACACCCTTCTAATTCTTTCATGGAAATAAATTGGAGGCCTCTTCATTATATATTCATTTTCTGAATCCATTTCTCTCATTAGGTGGAAATAAGGGGTAGGTGAGGGTTTATTAGGGAGTAAGCATATCTGATAAGCATTAAATTACTTCTGATGGCTTTATGTATTTAATACGGTTAGCAAATTAGGTCAGACTTTGATCTAACGGAATTGATGTTGATGAGGATTGTGGCTTTAACTCTACTCTAACCAAATAGCTGATATAATGATATAGTGTAATACACTTTGGGCTTTGCCATAAGACCTAAATTCAATTCCTGTCTGTTAGTAAATTAGAAATCTAGTAGTTTTGTGACCAAAGGCAGGTTATTTGATCTCTCTGAGCCTCAGTTTCCCTTTATGTAAAGTGGGGATTACAATACTTTACTAAAAAGAGCTGTTATGAGGAAGGTTCTTTGTATACTACAAAGTGGTAATAGAAATGTACACTTATTTAACACAAAAGGTTTCTTTGTATTCTTCTCTGCTCTTTTTCCTTGGTGATCTCAGGGTTTCATCTATTACCTCTATGAAGTTGATTGTCAAATCTATATCTCCAACGTTGAAATTCTGTCCTAAATCTTTGTTTAGCTTTTTTTTTTTATTTCAGTGACCCCTTGGCAAATTAGACCCAATTTCCAAAGGCATAAGTATCATCTTTTCCCCTGCCTACTCTGTTTTTATCAGTGATCCTGTTCTATATTCATGCCTTTCCCACTCTCTATGCAATTGGTTTTTCTTAAGTGTAGGACTTTATTTTTACTCCTATTAATTTTATTCTATTAGATGAGACACTTTTCTCCCCTAGTACACTGAAGGATGCAGCATACAATGGTGAAAAGTTAAGTGTCACAAGAATTGAGTTCAAATCTGTTATCCCACTTAATAACTGCAGTAGCAAATCATTTGATCTCTCAAAACTTTCTTTTCCTTTATTGTGAATTATTACCTTTTTGGACCCTGATTCTGACTTGCAATGTCAATATCACTCCCAGTTTTTCTCTGGTAAAAATATTGATGAGCACAGGTTTAAGGCCAGATTCCACGGGAGATTTCTTTGTGGTCTGAAATTGGCCTTCCTTATTTTCTTGATTTTTATTTTACTTATGTAATCTGTTCTTTTTCATCTCATCTACGTGAGAGGCAGCTTGGTCATGTAGTAGACAGAGTGCTGCATTTGGAGTCTGGAAGATCTGAGTTCAAATCCTGACTTGGACACTTGTGTGACCCTGGGAAAGTTACTTAACCTCTCTTAGTCCTAGTTTCCTCATCTGTAAAATGGGAATATTAATAGTACCCTCCTCATAGGGTTTTTGTGGGGATCAAATGAGATAATGTACATGTATATATATATATATATGTATATATATACATACATACACATATATGTATACATAGATTTACTTTGCAAACCTTAAAGCATTATATAAATTCTAGTGTCATTATTAGATTAAACAAAAACTGTCATATACCTTGTTGAAATCCAGATGTATTATGTCTATGTCATTCTTCTGTACTGTTAGTAAAGAAATCTTCTCAAAAAAAGGAAAGTCACACTGGATTTTAGTGGGCACCTCTTCCCTTATATCAAGGAGTTTATGTAAATAAAGCTCCATTACCTATAGATTGAAGGTTTAATCATATTTATTCATCCATCCATCCATCCATCCATCCACATCCATCATCCATCCATCCATCCATTCATTTATCTCTATCTGTCTGTCTGTCTATCTATCATGAAGAAGAACTTTTGTCTGTCTCTTGTTTTGACATAAAACCTCTCTTCACTATGATTTTTTTGAGAATTACAAAGTGTCTCCATAATCACATTTCTTAATTTTTTTTTAGATTGAGAGGTTTGTTTGTAATAATCTGATTTTGAAGACTTAAAGTGATTAAGCTCAATTACATCCTCTCTTGTCATCTCCTTGCTTGCTTTAGGTTTCAACTCCCGGGTAACCATTTTTGTCTTATTTTCCCCAGAATATATAGTTCATTTTCTTTACCAGAAGAAACAGAAGAAAAATAAAGTTGTGCAGTTCTCCCTTCTTTTTGATGCATGAGCATTATCCATCCCATGCACACCGAGGGGTTAGTAGCCCTCTTCTTTCTCTGATTTTTTCCCCCCATATAAACGAAAAAAATCTATTTTTATTGTTCTTAGCCTTCATTGTCAGCCTGGGTTCATTCTGAGATTTAGTGTTCCTGATAGTATTTTTATAGTACTGTCACTCTTGTATTCCTTCCAAATATACTTTAGCAAGAATTATCTAACTGCCTTCTTGTTCTGTGCGTCTTTATGTAAAGGGTGTGTGTGTGTGTGTGTGTGTGTGTGCGTGTGTATGCATGTGCATGTGTGTGTGTATGCATGTGCATGTGTGTGTTGCTGTTGTCCATGTAGGTTATGTTTGTGTTTATGTGGGTTTGTATAAATGTGACTTATGGGGAGGAATGGAGAGATCTCTGAAATATCACCAGTCCTTCTCCAAGAGAGACTTTTACAGGAGACTGGGTCTATAAGACTGGCCTACTCTGCTGTCATCAGAGTGAGGATATGGATTCTCTCTCCCCTTCTAAATATTGCAGATTAGGGGAAATGATTTTGTATTTAGACTCAAGCTACTCTCCTGATTGCTATACTTTAATGGGATAGGAATGACCCAACCTGTAACCAAAGGCTTGACTCCCTTCTCACCAAATGTTAGTGAAAAAAGACTGTTGCAGATATTGACTAGCCAATGAGCCCATTTATCCAAGCAGATAGCAAACAGAAATAAGAAAAGTTATATAGATTAGAATAAACTAGATAATACAGGGTGAATGAGCTCTCCCACTAAGAGTGAGATGGGTATCTTCATCTCCACTCATTTAAGAGAATGCCCTGTCTCAACCTGGTACGGGGCGGGGGGTGAGGGCATGGAGGTAGAATTCTACTAAATCCCTAGTGTGGCAAGCTGGAAATAGGGACATGCTCAAGACACTGGTTCCTGTATAGGAACTTGTACATCAACTTCTTTCCAAAGGTGTTTCTCCCTTTCTGTAACCTCCTCCTCGCCTCTGGGGGCAGGGGGGAACTTTCCCTGAAAAGACCCTGAAACTGTGTGTGCCCTCTCTTAAAGCCAGAAGCTAGATTTTCTCTCCTCCCCAGCTCTCACCAACTCTGCTCTTCAGGCAGTCATGGAACATTGAATAATCCTTTCTACCAATGAGGAGAATCTTAGGGAAATACCCAGGCTTGAACCACAGGTTACATTAAAAAAAAAATCTAAATTGTTGTGAGAATACTTGCATGAAATGTCAGTATGAGAAAATGGAACAAAGAGAATGATAGGCAGAGTCTGAAATCATATCTGAACAATAGTAATACTAAAAAGGAGTTGAACTCTGATGATTTATGGTGAATAATCTTAATCCTAGAGACCTGACAGTAGGGATTACAAATATAGAATATTCCAAATGTGGTTACTATGGTTGGCTTTGAGAAAATATTTTTCTTCATTACAAAGAAGGGCAAAATGGAGGAGGGGAATAAAAGGAAATAATTATGTTGCAAAAACAAAACAAAATCAAAAAGCAGTAATAAAAGTTTAAAAAGAATTTTAAGCTTGTGTATGAATTTTATGAACATACGCATATCTCCTTAGCACAAATCCTACTGTTCCTCCTTGGTATCATCTGTATTAGTGTTGGTAGAATTTCCTTCTTGAGAGTACCTATTACTCTTGGACTGACTTCCTTTGTAGGGTTTTACTTATAGGAACTTCCCTATCTTTCCTTCGTGGTATTTGATATTGAAGTTATGATATCTATTTGTCTATGACTGAACATTCTTTCGTTATCCATGCCTAATCTAGATAGAGGGGTCATTTCATCTCAAGTTTTCCACGACTTTGGTAACTAAAGCCTTCTTCTGGGTTGCTATGAGGTTCACACTTGAGTCAAATTGATTTTCTCCTCCCCTTGAATATGCATTGAGCCTTCCTACCTCTTGCTGAATTTGTGTTGGATTTATTGCTCTGGAATGCTTTCCCTTCCAAGGTTTTCCTGGGAATTTCCACTTATTCTTTTAGGCAATAATCAAATGCCACTTCCTCTATGAATTCTTTCCTGATTCCCCTAATGAGGTACTCCTTGGACCTCACATAAACAGTTTATTATTTTGGCCAATTCTAATTCTCTGATGATACATGTGGTAGCTGTGCTTGTGTTATCTTACTTGTTGTAGGCCACTGAGGAGCAGGGATGGTGTCTCATCTAAACTTTGTTTCTCTACTAGTGAACATAGCACATAGGAGATAGATAGATAGAAAGAAAGAAAGAAAGATAGGTCATTTACTAAGCAGAGACTATCTGTCAAACACTGTGCTAAGTTCTGGGGATAGAAATAGAAGAAAGAAAGACAATTCCTGTCCCCAAGGAGCTTAAATTTTAATGCAGAAACCAACACATAAACTTTAACTATTTTTGGAAAGAAGGAACAGGGACGTTCTTGCATTGTTTCCTACCCCCAACTCTCTCCTAGCCTCCAATGTGGCATCTATAACTGCCTATCAGACATTTCAAACTGGGTGTCCAGTAGATATCTTAAACTCAACATTTTCCCAAGCTAACTCATTATCTTTTCCTTAAATAACTTCCCTTATTACTGCAGAGGGAAACACCATCCTCCTAGCCCTTTGGGCTCACAACCTAATTGCCATCCTCTACTTACTATCTCTTCATTCATCATATCCAATCTGTTGATAATTTGTCAATTTTGCTTTTGTGACATCTCTTAGACATGTCCCCCTTTCTCCTCTGACATTACTATCATTCCAGTGCAAGCCCACCTCATCTCATACCTGGACTATGGCAATAGCCTGATGTAGTCTGCCTGCCTAATGTTTCTCCCTATTCCAATCCATATTCCAGTCAACCATGAAGTAATTTTTCTAAAGCAAAGGTCAGTCCATGTCATCCCCCTCCTAAATAAACTCTTTTCGTTCCTGATTGCCTCCAGGATCAGATAGAAAATGCTCCATTTGATATTCAAAGCCCTTCTTAACTAGTTCCCTCCTACTTTTCCAATCTCAAAAGTTACTCCCTGACACATACTCTTTCATTCAATGACACTGGCCTTCTGGCTGTTCCATGAGCAGCCATCTTTTGGTTCTGGGCATTTCTCTGACTGTCCCTCATTCCCAGATCTGCCCCACCTACTGACTTCCCTACTTTCCTTAAATCTCATATTTTATTGCAAGTCTTTTGCAACTCCTCTTAATACCTTTCCTGTTAGTTATTTCCTACTTGTCCTGGATATACCTTGATGTGTATATATTTGTTTGCCTGTTTTCTCCCTCAATGGATCATAAGTTCACTGAGGGCAAGGACAATCTTTTATTCCTTTTTGTATTTTCAGGACTTAGCACAATGCCTGACCCCAAATAGTTGATTAATAAATATTGATGGTTTTGAGTGTGAGGATAGTGGGAAGTGGTATGGAGGTCTTGTTTTCATCAATATAAGGTAAAAACTCACTCAGCAGGTCAGGGAGTATAGGCAGCCCATAAGAACTGGCTCATGAGAGCTTAATAACCATAGATGGAAGGACAGAAGGAAGGAAGGAAGAAGGAAGGAAATGGAGAGAGGAAGGGAAGAAAGAAGCAAGGAAGGAAGAGGAAGAAAAAAGGAAAGAAGGGAAAAAAAAGAATAGACTTTTAGTGAGGGAATTTGGGTCAGAGTCCTCGCTGTGATACCTACTAGCCATTTGACTGTGGATAAGTGATTTTGATTCTGATTCTCATCTCATTTTAAAAATGTAGAAAATGATACTTAACTCACTGAATTAATATGAAGTACTCATGAAATAGATGTTACCAATTGCTATTTCACTGCACAGAAAATTTTAAATCACATTTTAAGTTTGTTGTTGTTGATGCTGTTTTTGTTCAGTTGTTTCAGTCATGTCTGACTCTTCATGACCGCATTTGGCATGTTCTTGGCAGACATACTGTAGTGGTTTGCCACTTCCTTCTTACAGACGAGAAAACTGAGGCAAGAAAAGTTAAATAATTTGTCCAGGGTCATAAAGCTAGTAACTGCCTGAGGTCGGGTTTGAACTTAGAAAAAAATAGTCTCACTAACTCCAGGCCCAGAAGTCTATCCACTGTGCCATCTAGCTGCCCCTCACAGACACATTTTTATTTAATGATTTATTTCAAAAATCCAGATCACTCAGCAATAATTTCCTTATATCAGGAACCTACTAATAGGCACCTTGCAAATGCTCATTTAACTAACTCTTCGGGTTTCAGTTTTTGATTTGCCCGTTAATGTTACATGTATTTCTCTGAAAATTTCCTGTGTGTTTAGGTACATAACGATCAGCTTTGTGTCTGGGACTTTGAGGGCAGTTAAATAGTAAAGGCCAATGGTCCCACTCAGGCGGAATGGGAAGCAGCCCCTCCCATTTGGCGTAACAAGGGTCTTGGGTCTTACTAAGGACTTGAAGTCAAGTGGGCGATTCAGTTATAAGACTGAATTGAGATTGATCATAACTGACTTTTTCTGAATACTTTTTGTATATCCCAAAATCTTACATCACTCATCAATATCAAACACTCCATTCATTCAATCAGTAATTTTAAATGACCATTATGGGCAAAGGGTACAGCAAAACAAAGAGGTCACAGAATCTGACCTCAAGGAACTTACAGCTCATTGAGAAGAGACAACATGTAGAAAGCAATATAAATTACATGCTGAGTAAGTACTAAGTCACTTCAGGGAGGGGGGTTCCAGCAACTGAGGGATTTGGGGTAGGATCTGTGTAGGAAGTGAGGCTAGAACTGAGATCTGAAGAAAGCAAGGTTTTTTCCAGAGGGAGAGATGAGGAGGGATTGCTTTCCTGGCTTAGGTCCATACAGTCTTCTGCGTGGAATCAGAAGATGGAAGTTACACACAGGGAAGAGCCATTTTTTTCCTTTGACTTGTTCCTCATCCACATCTTTGGCTATTGTTATGATCACAATGACTACATCCCCAAAGGGTTTTACAAAATGCCTCAAATCAAATTCAAATATTCGACTGAAAGCAAAAACAACAATGATAAAGAACTGAGCGGATCAGTTAAAAAATTAACATCGTCCAAGTGTCATTGCTGAAATAAATCTCTTTTATAGACTTGTTCTGATTAAAATAGTACGGGATTTTGTGTATAAGACTTAGATTCAAATATTGGTTCAGAGAAATATTAATAGAAGAAAAATGATGATAATGCTGGTTCTCATAATAGTTAGAATTTTTATAGTGCTTTAAGGTTTTCAAAGCTTTTATTAATATCTCATTGGATCTTCACCACAAGCCTGAGAGGGAGGTGATATTTTTTTATCTCCAGTTTATAGATGAGAAACCCAAGTTGAGAGAGGTTAAGTCAGTGGCCTAGGGTCACATAGGTAGTAAGTGAGGCACAATTTGAACTCATATTTTCTTGACTCCAAGTCCAGTGCTCTGCTCATTGTGCCACCTAGTTGCCTCATTATTGACACGTGACCTTGAGCTTGTAAACCTGTATTTCTTTATCTCTAAATGGAGAAGAAACAAAATGATTGCTAAGGTTCCTTCCAGTTGATGACCCTATAAGTCCATGTTTCCTTTTAATGCCAACCCGCTGAGAGGCATAGTAACATCACCTTTGATAACATGGAGTATGTTTATATTTAAATTATGTCTGTATTAGAAACTTAATTAAGTGTATCATGTAAAATAAAGTCTTGTTATAGGTTTCATCTCCCCTGGATTGTTTGTGTGTGTGTGTTTTTAAATTTTTATTATGGCTATATGTTTATAAAGTTGCACATGAAGCTATTTATTAAGTGAACCTGTAGTTCCAGTTAACTTGGGGAATAGAATATTGATTTAAGCCATACTTTAGGAGGCTTATCTATCACTTGGAACAAATAAAAACTTATATGAGATTGGATTTCAGTGCCTCAGACAGGGGAAAAAAACATGCTTTGCTAAAAACAGCTTGTAGTTGTAAGGACAAATTCTAGAGATGCCATCAATATATAGCGCTCCTGCTTTCAGTTTTTAATGATCACTGTCAAACCTGATAAAGATACATTCACTTTTATTGAAGGAGAATTTCCTCTCTTTTTTGCTTTTCTTTTGTGCACAAGCAGAATGTACCTTCAGTCTGTCATCCTCCCAGAATTGACATCTCCACCTACAAGATTGGTCAGTATTGAGAGTCAATTCGTTTCCCAGACTTTGGATACATTTCTGACTGTGATTTTTTGAGTTTTCTAGAGTGGAGGCCAGGCTCATTTCTGAAGAGCTCAGGTGGAAATGAGATGAATTTAAGTTTCAAATACTATATACCTCAAACTTGATGTGATCACTTTTTTCTTCAATACAACCACATTAGTTGATTTTGGGGAGTGCTTTCTATCCAAACTGTCATCCAGTTTTGAGAGGAAGGTGTCTCAAAGACTGATTGCCTAGGGAGAGCATTGATATTTCATCTTAAATAGAAAGAAGATAAATTAATAATATTTTTTCCATGATGCATTTGCTTTCCTCAAGTAGAATTTTTGGTGCTGATGATAAAGTTATCTTTTATCCTTAAAGCAGGGATTTGACAAGTTATAACAGGAAATAATTTACACATCTGTCTATTGTGATGCCCTGTTTTAAAGATGTGGGAGGCAGCATGGCATGAGAAATTGATCATTGACTGGGCATAGATTAACTCAGGTTAGAATCCTGCTTCTGATGCCTATAAGTTGTGTGAGCATGGGCAAATCACTCATCGTTGATTCTTTGTCTCTTCATCTGTAAAATTGTAATAATGTTCCCTTTAGTATCTGTCATACAGATTTGTTGTGAGTCTGATGAGATAATTTGTGGAAAGTGTTTTGTCAACTTTAAGACTCTATGTATTTGGCTGTGCTACTTTGGGACATCCATGACTTCATTATCACACCCAGGAACCTCATAATTGGAAAACTCCATCATTCTGCAAGATGGAATCAACCTTGACACTCATATCTCTTCACTACCCTCTGCCTCCTGATAGAAAGGAGGAATTCTGAATCTCCATTCTGGCCAAGGATAAATATCTCTTCATTTTCTATCTGGCTGCACCACTTTGGGATTTCTCAGACTTCACCATGTCCTGTCTTCATTTTAGCTTCTTTTCCCATATTATCTTCCCTCCTTGGTTTGTAAACTCTTTGAGGGCAGGGGCAATCTTTCTTTTTCATATTTGTACTTTCACTGCTTTGCCCAGTGCTTGGCACTTACTAGAAACTTAATAAATATTTATTGACTATTGACTAAATGTCCATTTTATTGTGACTATGGTTGAGTATTTTGGCTATTTTTTATCTTTCTATGGTACCTTTCTATGGTACTGAACAACTTTAGATAATATTGGCTGTGAAATCTATCAGTATAGCATGTTGTACTCCAATCTGAAATATGCTTCTGCTTGGCAACAATGCCAATGACTAGCAGAATGTAGGGGATTTAAGAGAGAATTGGCCTGTGGTCTCCAACTCATCTGGAACTCAGGTCAAAATTGGATTATGCCTTTCAATTGAGTAGTTCTATCCTGTTAACTATACTCTCCATAGCTGAACCATCTGGTTCTCCTATTAAAGTTGCTATTTAACTTGAATTCTAACATTAAGCTATTTACAGACACTTTCTATGTACACGAGTTTGGTGCCAACAGCTTTGACTGAGTCCTAAACTGGCACCAGAAGCATGAAGATAATTAGGTAATATTCTACACTTTCACTCCTGACTAGTTTTGGAGAGACCATATTAGGTGAATGAGGCCTCAGGGAATGAAGGTGACTGAATCATAGACTCCCAAGATCTTAAAATTGAGAGAAAATTTAGAGAATATTTAATTCAGCTTTCTTATTTAGTAGAGGAGAAAAATAAGGTTAGGGGTGGGGAGAAGTGTTCTTGCCCAAGATCACATAGATTATTAATGATAGCATCTGGAGTAGAATCCAGGTCTCGGGCTCCTACCCCAGTGTTCCACTATTCTATGCTTCTTTAAGGAAAACAGGAAAACTAAGAGCTGGAAAGTGAAAGAGTATTCCAAGCATGGGCAATAGCCAATGTGAAGGCATAGGGATGAGAGATATGGAGGGCTGTGTACCAGGAATAATAGACTAGTATGTCTGGAACATAGAAAACTAGAGTATGTGGCAGGGAATAAAGTATAAAATGACTGCACAGTTAAGGTGGGTTTAACTTTTAAAGAGCTTGAAATGTCAAACAGAAGACTATACTTGGGAGTGACTGGAGTTTAATGAGTTGGAGCTGGCATGCTAGATATCTATGTTTTGGAAAACTGACTTTGTCAGTTGTGTGGAAGATGTATTGGGGTGTAACATTCCCTTATGTGAAGGGGAAGGTTTTGGTCAGGATGGAGGGCTTCAAGAATGATGTATTATTGTTCAGACTTTGGGGAAGAGGACTGTCTTTTACATAGCATTTTATAGCACATAAAGTTCTTCATATCTTTTATACCATCTAATCCTCATGATAGCCCTGTGAGGTATAAATTCATCCTCCTTTTACAGAGGAGGAAACTTAGCTGCAGAGAAATTTCACTCATTACGAAACACTTTGTACATGTGAGTGGTAGAATTCAAACCCAGACCTTTCACATCTCCTAATCCTGTGTTGTATCCCTCTCATCCTGCTGGAAAGTCAAATAAAATGAAGGAATTAAATGGCAAATGGTCCAGGTGAAAGGTAGAATAAAGACAAGAGAATGCAAAACAACTTTGAACTTCCATGTTGACATAGCTGGGAATGAATGAATGTCCACAAAGCTTTCTAAAGACTTTCAAGTTGTGGAAAGAGGGGAAAGGGCATGGAGTGGTAATACTACATTTATAATAATTGACAGAATATATGAAGTCTCATCATGGGAAATTACTTCACTGATACAGACTGGAAGAGGTCTAGGATTTCATTGATAAGTCATATGAAGTGGTCTGAGGCGCTGAAATGCTAAGTAGACTGCCCAGGGTCACAAAGCTATACTAAATGTCAGAAGCAGGATTTGAGTACACATCTTCCTTATTTTAAGCCCAGAATATTATCCATTAAGCCACTGGTTCTTCAACGGTGGTCTGGGGACCTCTTTCCATTCCTGAGATCCTTTTAGGGGGTCTGCAAGGTCAAAACTATTTTCATAATAATATTAAGACACTTTAATTTCTAATGCAGTAAATATCAAACAATAGATTTATTTATCCCTTATAAATAAAAACTCTTTGCGTAGTCCGCAATAATGTTTGAGAATGTAAAGGGGTTCTGAGACCAAAAAATTTGAGAATCTCTTCATTAAACTTTGGCCTCCCTTAACACACTCACACCTATTTGTTTTCATCTGGGGTACATGAACCACCAGAATCTTGCAACCTTCTATAATATTTCATCTTTGAGATTATATTTATATTTTTTGTTTTGACCAGGCTTCAATAGCAAGATTACAGAGACCGGGTGCATTTTGTTTTTGACAACTCTTTGATCTAAATTTCAGATTCTCTCATTTAATTAAAAAATTTTAATCAAGAATTGATAGTTATTATATGTGCTCAGTTAAGGGGAAAATCTGGTGCATTGTTTGTATCATTACACTTTTTTCTCTTCATTTTTACGCCAACACAGTTTTCTTAGAAACAAATGGGAATTGCAGACACAAGACAGAGAGTGGAATTGGGCCCCATGATGTTTTTTTAAGAGTTTCCAGGATCACGTAATTACTTGGGAGGTAAGAAAGTTGCCTCAAGATGTGAGACAGCTCTTGAAGAATTTGGCATTTGGTTTCATGGTCAAGGTCATTTCCCCTTACCTCTGGGACCGTATATGGATAGCTATGATTGCCTTGCAAGCTAGTCACTGTTTGCAGAAGCTTATGGCATGGCTCTGGGGTGCTCTTGTTTTCATTTAGAATGAAACCTTCCACATTAAAGGTTAACTTTGGAACACAGAGGCAAAGGAAGAAGAAAAGGTAAAATGAAAAGGTGTGAAGTGATAAATGGGTACCTGGTGTGAGCAGCTTATATCACTTAATCCAGTGGTCTGGAAAAAATCCAGACTAACAATAATTTAGGTTAGAGTTCTTCTTCTGGGGTTGGTAGCTTGGACTCCAGGTTGGGAGAATTGGTCTTATGCAATTCATGATTATACAAAATAAAGTGAGAAACCATTAGGACTTGGAACAATCTCTATTTGCAATGTCTGGAAGATTGTGTTTGCTTTTCTGTTAGGAATGTATTTTTACCCTGAAGAGAAGAGACGTACAGAATAGAAAAAGAAGGGATACTGTTGTATAGTGATTAGAGCAGTGACTTTGGACTCCCTGTACTTAGGTTCAAGATAGGATGGACAGCTGGGCCTTGAGTTAGTAGGAAGCATCTTCCAGAGTTCAGATCTGGCCTCAGCTGCTTACTAGCTAGGTGACTCTGGGCAAGTCACTTAACCCTGTTTCCCTCAGTTTCCTCATTTGTAAAATGAGCTGGAGAAGCAAATAGCAAGCTATTCCAGTATCTTTGCCAAGAAAACCCCAAATGGGGTTGCAAAGAGTCAGACATGACTGAAATGACTGAATGATAAATGACCTACGTTCAGCTCTTGCCACTGGAATTGACCACCTCTGTGATTGTGGGGAGGTCACTAAACCTCTCTGGGATCCCATTTCCTCATCTGTAAAATGTGAGGATTTGGACTAGATTGATTCTGATGACCACTCTAGATCTATGATCATATGATACATTTTTTTACCCTGGCAATGTGATTTTTCATATTTGGCTTTGGAAGTAATTAGGCATATTAAACAGAAAGTAGGATGATGACCTCATTGCCTTGTGTTTCTACAGTACGTCAAACTATCTGAAGGTGTTACTTGAATTTCAGACTAGCTATTCCTTCAAAGAAGTGAGTCATAGTGGATGGCATGCTGAGTTTATAGTTAGGAAGACCCAAGTTCAAATGCTATTTCTGATGCTAATAAACTGTGTGAGTAGATCACCTGATCTCTATGAGCTTCTGGTTACTCTTTTCTGGTGACTGGCCTCAGTGAAGGAAATATCCTATATTGATGGAGTTTTAGCTCTTTCATACATCCCTTTGTAGTCTTTATTTTTATATGGTTGGACAATTAGGGTCACATAGAGGTACTGGATTGAACACATCAACAGTCAGTCATTTGGTCAACAAGCAATCATTAAGTACTTCCTAGGCACTGTTCTAGACATTGCACTTAGCACTGAAGATACAAAAAAAACCCAACCAACCAAACAAGAATCTCTATCCTCAAGAAGTACACATTCTAATGGGAGATGCAGTATATAAGTAAACATGAACATACAAGCTACACATGGATCTGAAAGGGAAGCTTTAGCAGCTGGAGGGACTGGGAAAGACCTTTTCTAGAAAGTGAACTTTAAGCTGATTCTTAGAAAAAGCAAGAGAAAATCAGAGGGGAAGGTGAAGGGACAGCTAGACAACTTACAATTATATGGTGAATTAAGAGTTACTAGTAAGTAAATCAATTAATCAGCAATTATGAAGCCCACGAAATGCCAAGCATCAGGTTGGGGATGCAAAGACAAAATGATATAGGCCATGATCTCAAGGAGTATACATTCTCTCAGTAGAGACAACATATTTCATCCACAAAATTCCTACTCTAATGCTTCATCATAGCATTGAAATAACTATTTCTCAAGGATATCCCTGTGGGGAATTAATTCTAGGGGATTCTGCCAAGTTACAGCTTAGGATACCAGTAATAAATTGTCTGGTGTATGAAGACCAGCCTAGCTAAATATGGAATGGCTTGCCGTCAGGAAGTTGATTATTGGGGGTTGGATTCTTTGTCTATGGCAAACCATGAAACAAAGAAAAAAAATGGCCACATATACCTGTTTGTACTCATTCTGTGATAGTGCCTAGAACAAAAAGGAGAGAGATTTCTAAGAATCAGTCAGTCAATCAATCAATAAGCATTCTTAAGAATTTAAAATGGATCAGGGACCAAACTAAGTGTAGAGATTCAAAAGAAGGTGAACAAACAAACAAAAAAAGGAACATATATTCTAAAAAAGGAGATGATGTGAAAAATTAGGAAAATACGTGATCTATAAAGAGTATTTGGAAGGTAAACTGTTAGATTATATCTCCACAAGCATTGCTCCCCTCAGTCATGGCTAATGGAACCAGGTTAGAAGCAATAGGGTCAGTGGTTTGGGGGAGAGCAGCATGGCTTACCTTCTGGTCAGCAGCAGTTGGTAGGTGTCTGGCATTGGTGGGAATGATCACCCTCCATGAGGACTGATCCTTTGCTGGCTCCCAGAGATGGGTTAGAAGCTGGGTAGGTGATTTGGGGGGAGCTACTACTTCTGGAGCCCTTTGAATCAGGGTCCTAGGCTGTCTTCATCAGAAGCTGAGGGGAGCTGATGTTTGAAGTGGTTGTGGTGATTTGAAAGAAGAGAATGAAGAGAATGGGAAATGTTATGAACAATTTGATAGGATATTACCAATCAAGCAAGTATTAGTCGACAATTAATTACTAAGCACTTTTTATGTATTAGGCACTGTTCTATGGGCTGGAAACACAAAGACAAGAATGAAACAGTTTTTGCCCTCAAAAAACTTATGTTTTATTGGGAGGAGAAAACATATGTAAAATAACTAATATAAATATGTCCAAGTAAATACAAAATAATTTGTTAAAAAAGGAGGTAGTAGTGGCTAAGGGAAGGAAATTGAAAAATTCTCCCTTCATGTTGAAGCTGGTATGTGAACTGAATTTCAAAGAAAATTAGAGATTTTAAGAGATAGAGATGAGGAAGGAATATATTCTAGGCATAAATAAGAGTTGGGTGAAGGCAGCGGATGGAATTTCTCATGTGAAGTATAGCAAGAAGATCAGTTTGGACTCATGTGCCACACACTGTGCTAAGTGCTTGACAAGTATTATCTCATTTGTTCCTTACAGTAACCTCAGGAGGTAGGTGCTCCAACCAAACTGATAGAATAAAGAGTGACTGAAGGGTAGGGAAGGTAGGAAGGACATAGGAGGGTAAATCAATGCTCAGTGATTTTATTGTGGTTTGGCATAGTAGAGTACACCAAAAATATGTTGGAAAATACAGCCAAATATTTAGAAATGAGAGACCAAAGGCCTGCAATTTATCTAGAAGTCTCATTCCTATGTCATGAACACATTTTCAAGAAGAGAAAGTAGTAGATGAGATGAACACTGAATCACATCACTCCCCACCCCCGCAAATGGAATTGACAATTGCTTTTTTCAAGATAGGAATTGGTTAGACAATCAGACTATCAACTAATAAGAGTAAAGGCCAAAGTTAACTTTAAATGTGAAGGATAAAAGAGACATTGTAGGTAATCACAGCAACTCAAAATTGATGTATTCCAACAAGGAGCCGAAAAATTGGAAATGGATTAAAGAAAATAAGTTAAGAAAGGCTGTGACCACTTCCTGCAATTTTTTTTTTTTACTGATTTAAAGTAATTCTCACAAGGACTACATCAAAATATCCCAGGAATCACCTCGGGTGCCAAATGCTTAATGTCTTGGCCAAGAGATATGGTAGGTCAGAGCAACAACAGTTAAGAAATGCAAACTTGTTTTCAAAATTTTGTGCAGTGATAAAAATCGTGAGTCACATAATCTGATAAAACAGCTAAGAGCAATGAAGGGGAAAACAAATTTACATAAAATTTGTCAGGAGGTACAACTAAGCCAGATCCATTCTAAGAGCATTTATAAGCAAAACTATAAGGGCAAGAGATTAAAAAAATGGAACAGATGTGCCCATGTATCAATAACTGTGGAATTGCTTTATTTAGGATTTAATCCCTCAGTACCTGTTGTGTTAAATGAAGAAGAAATAGTACTCATGAAGATAAAGAAAGGCTGAACTAGACCAAATGTATACAGAAGAAATTCTGCTGGAAGCGACACAGTTTTGAAAGTCTTGGGGAACTAATTTTCAAGATGTCTAAAAAAGAGGATGATTGAGAATGGTTGGGAAAAATTCTTAAATGGTATTATTAACAAAAAGGAAACAACAGAGAGAGCATCAATAACCACTGAGTCACCATCTCCTTTCTCAATCTTCAAAAAAATTTTTTAAAGAGAATCATTTACACCTACGTTGAAAGTACACTTGATAAAATTTTTGTAAAATAAAACAAAACTATAGTACAGCACTTTTTCAAAGTTATGTAACTGACTGAAAAGAATACTTCTGCTTATTGTTTGTTCATTATATAAAAAAAGAATTTGACTTGATATAGAAAAACACAGGTTTTGTGGTTCTCATCCAATTAAGTAATTCCACACTCATATGTTAGGATCATACCAGATTCTTTCTAGATATGATATCTTTGTTCAACATTCCTCATATCGACATCCAGCAAGGCATTAAACAAGAAGGCATATGCTCATCAAAGGTGTTTGCCACTGTGAGGGATTCCCTATGGTGAAATACTACAGATGTTTTTGCTTGCCGATGACAATGTACTGATTGCTTCAAGCTACAGTAGAATCCTGTACAGGGCTTCCTCAGTGAGATCTACCTCCACTCAAGAGATCAAGCTAGCAATCTACACAGAGGGAGAAGAGAGGGGGAGGAGAGGGGGAGGGGGGAAGCAAACGTATGAAGAATTTCTGTTGTCTGATGGGATTTTCACTGAACTAATTCACCATAAAGGACATATGTCTTGAATAGGCACCGTAGATCAGCAAAGATCGGATGCAGAATTGAATTACCGTGACTAACATTTGTTAGCTGTAATATAGAACATATACTTTATATATAATATATCTATATGTATTCTTTATAATATGTATTATGTTCCAGGTACTGGGCTAAGTGCTTTACAACGATCATCTCATTTGATCCTTACAGCAATGTTGGGAGATAGTTGCTACATTGGGGAAAACAGGTTAAGTGACTTGCCCAGGTCACACAGCTATTAAGCATCTCAAGCTAGACTTGAAGTCGAATCTTCCTGTAGTGCTCCACTAAACTGCATCAAAGAAACAAAGACTGATTGCGTTTGGGAGATCAGTTCCAAACTGCTCTGTAATAGAAACAAAACAAAATGAAAACCTCATCATTTTTTTTTGACACAGACATTCTCCCAGCTATACTGTATAACTTCAGATCATAGAAGAACAAAATCTTTTAAGAATTAAAATTGTAAATGATCGTTGACATTGGAAAAACACATTACCCTCACATATAGACTGTACTGTAGTATCAGTGGGGTAGCAAGGTGGTACAGTGGAAAGAATACTGGCTTGGAATCAGAAAGAAGCATCTTCATGAGTACAAATCCGGCCTTAGACACTTACTAACTGAGTGACCCTGGGTAAGTCACTTAACCGTGTTTCCTGTCTCAATTTTCTCATCTATAAAATGAGCTGAAGAAGGAATCTTTGCCAGAAAACTCTAAATGGGGTCACAAATGACTCATCAGCAATGCATCATCCATGATGATTTGTGCTTAAGAGGTGCCATAAAAGGTATCATATAGGGAAATGTAGAAAAGAAGGTACCCTGGCCATATAGAAAACCAAGTTAACAGTCAATCAGTCACCTACCATTTATTAATTGTCTACGATGTTCCAGGTAGTGTGCTAAGTGCTGTAGTTACAAAGGCAAACAAAAATAGTTGCTACTTTCAAGGAATTTACAGTCTAATGGGTGAGACAATGTGCAAACAACTATGTACAAACAAGATATATATGATAAATGAGGGTTAATCTCAGAGGGAAGACACCAAGATTAAGGAAGACTGCAAAAGGCTTCTGGCAGAAGTTAGGATTTTGACTGCAGCTTGAAGGAAACTGGAAAAATTTTGAGGTAGAGATAAAGAGGGAGAAAGTACTAAGCATGGGGTTTAGCCAGTGAAAACTTTAAATAAGGAGGTGGGGTATCACATGCAAGGAAGAGCAAGAAGACCATTGTCAGTGGATTTCAGAGTATGTGGAAGAGTAAGATGTAAGAAGACTGGAAAGGTGGGAAGGGGTCAGATAATAAAGGATTTTGACCTCCAAAAGTGGACTGTATATTTGATCCTGGAAATAATGGGGAGTTCCTGAAATTTATTGAATAGAGAAGTTTGCAGTAATGGCAGCTATGGCCTCAATACCTAAATGAAGGTCTTTGGATTGTTGGAGAGGTCTTCTATGTATGGTTTATGGGGAAATAGTCAGTACCCTGGGAGCTCAGCTGCAGTTAGTGGGTTCAAGTTTATTTTCTTCTGAACATATTGAACTTGGGGTCAGAAAGCCCTGACTTTGAATTCTATCTTAGACAATCACTTGTTCTGTGACTGTGGGCAGTTTCAAAATGAACCTGTCTTGATCCCATGAGCCTATTTTGGGCATTTCTTCCCTCAGTCAAGTTCCTCTCTTATCTTCCATATCTTAAATCTTTTATTATCTATTTACTTTTTCCTTGTTGCCTATAAGCATACCTCAGTATTAACCTTTACTTGTCCTTTCCATCCATCCACACAATCCTCCAGTATCTTTTTCCGTTTAAAGACCAAAATTGTAGAAATAGTCACCAAAATAATCATTCTCAAATACAGTTAATACCACATTTGACTCCTAAAACCATTTCAGTGGATTTCTATTGCTTTGAGGATAAAATAAAAACTGGATAATCTGATTTTTTTGAGTCTTTTTTTTACATTCCAGTTCCAGTCATCTTTTCCAGGTATTTCCATTTGTTCCCCTTTTACCAAGAATTGTCCAGTCAAATTTTCTCTTTTCTCTTCCTCTAGCTTGCCATCCTATCTCTTGTTTTCATACCATTGCAGAGACTGTTCCGTATAACTGCTAGGCTTTCCCTATTCAGACAGTTTTTTCTATTTCTTAGCTTCCTTCAAGGTTGTACTCAGATGCCACCTCCTATGGAAAGACTCCTAATTCCCTCACTGTTAGTGTTCTTTCTAGTGCTTAACACAGTGCCTGGCACATAATAAATACTGAATAAATGTTTAGATTGATGCTTAACTTGTCTCATATTTGCTAATCTATAGACATGTTATATCCTTTAGGAAAATTTAAGGTTTTCAGTGACAGAGTGTTCTGTGTTTTTTCTTATATCCTCAATTCCTTGCATAATGTCTTACATACACTGGGTGCCCAATAAATATTTGCTTTGAATGGTGTTCACAGACAGAAATCATATAGGTGGAACTGAGAGGTATGGTTTGCAATCTACAGTTTTAAGAAAGTACCCACATTATGAGCATTCCTCATAATAGTTATATAAGTAGTGGAAATATTCTTATCCACATTTAATACTTGAGGTAACTGAGGCTCAGAAAGGTTTCATGACCTACTCAGAGTCACACAGCTCAAAATTAGTGACATAGAGACTTCAACTCATGTCTTCTGAGTTCATCCCTCTCTTCATTCTACTGTGCTACCTGTCTATGGACAAGCATGCTCACTTGTAAGTAATCAGTCTTCAGATTCCAACACCACTGCTCTTTCTACCCCATGTCCTTTTTTGCCAACTGCAAACTTGATTGTCATCTTGGAGGAATAGAAATATTTGTGTACGTATGTATACATACACGTAAATTAAGTATATGCATGTATACATGAGCATGCACTTTATATACGTGCATATACACATACATACACATATATATATTTGTGTATGTATGCATATGTATGCACATATGCATATATACATAGACATATATACATATAGATATTTCTATATAGTTTATGTATATCATTTCTATTTAGATAGACTGGAATTCAATGAGTTTCTAGACTTCACAATTAATGGTATAGCTCATCTTTAGTCTTCATTCCTCTAGCAGGTTGGTTAAAGAAGAGAAAACCTCAAATTTAGCTGCCTTCTTGATACTCTAGACCTTAATATTTATAGTGGGAAAAGATAGTGGGAAAGATTAAATTATATTTCTTGAAATGAAAAGAGACTAGACCCTTGGAAGATCGCTTAGAGCCCCATGCTTTGGAGGATAAGCTGCGTGCTACTTGTTACCTCATTGCATCATTCACTTACTTTTAACTACTCTTGTCCTAAATGTTGACCATGGCCAAGTACTGGAATGGGATGAATATATGCATATCATTTGTTTGATTGACCTTCCAGAATAACTCTCAACCACTTATCTACTGAATAATTCATTGAACAAATATCTTAATTACTTTGTGCCTTAGTTTTCCTACCTGAAAATCCCCTGAACATGGAGATTGCTATTTTTTAAGCCGAACTTTTGTCCAAAGATGTGAGAAAAGGGAATTAAAATCTATAAGATATTCTGAGTATCCTGGATATGAACACTATATAGTAACCAGGTACTGTCATTACAAAATTTCAAACTTAGAAACTATGAATCTACTTTATTTCGGGAAGGGTGATACCAGCTTTCCCTGAAATCTTTTGATTAAAAATCATGGATTAGTGAGACTACTCTCCATTTTGAAATACATTTTGGAAATCGCTGTTTTCTGGCAATCCTGTTTGCTCAGCAGAGTCAGAAGCTACAGGCAGTGCATCAAAGTCACAATCAGGCAATATGGGAGAAATAATAAAGGTTCTGATTCTTATTCTGAGCTGCTGAAGGGAGGACATATATCCTGGAGGTGCTGATTGTTATGCACGTTTGAACCACAGAGTATAATAGCTCCATCCTGTGCTATCTATGCCTCTGACATTCAGCCAGTGCTATCCATGCCTTTGACATTCAGCCAAATATCTCAGGTTAATCAGATCCATTATTGTTTGCCTGTCGGTCTTTCCCATCTGTCTACACATTCCTCTCCTCCTTTCCCTTTGGGGAAAAGAGAGAGAGAGAGGGAGGGAGGGAGGGAGGGAGAGAGAGAGAGAGAGAGAGAGAGAGAGAGAGAGACAGAGAGAGAGAGAGAGACAGAGAGAGAGTCTCTCTGGCCTCTAATGTTTGCACAGGATGACTGAGTGGACTGAGGCAAAGAGATAAGGATGTTTCATGCCATTTCTTTTGCTTGTGTGAATACCACTGAGATTGATTTCAGAAAAGGAAATTTATTTCCCTGGAGACATTTTATCATTTGCTTGAATTCTTTGATTCACCCATATGTAGAGTACAGCCAAGTCTCCTTCAGAGGGAGAAGGAAGGAAAAAAGGATAACACTTAAAACCTGAAAAAAAAAACCCCAACATATAAAAGGCACTGCCAGATAAAATGTTCTGTGACCTATAAGCTTTGGAATGGGTCAGAAGGATTATACTAAGGCTGACATTTAGAAATGATGTGATCCATTGGCTGCTACCGTATGCATATAGAAAGCCAAAATACCAGTTATAGGTTCACCCTCTGAATAAATCCTCTATTGAAGCAAAAACTGAATAACAGGAACTTTAACCCAAGAGGTAAGAGCAAAAGTCTAAGAGGGTCATCATGTTGGCTTTTACAAGGTGAGATGACTTTATTTAAAGGGACATGTTCAACTTAGTTAAGCTCTCAAATTTATGTACTCTTAAAAAAGCAGGCTTAGCAGAGTTTAATATAAATGGAAATGATTTCAGCTAGAGAGGGGGAGAGAGAGGACAACAGTGAGAGCATAAGTGAAGAAGGGAGAGGAGGAATGGGTGTGGGCAGGGATGGGTTGGGAAGCTTTTGGTGAAGACTAGAAATTAGCGTGCAAAATTAGAAAGCTTACTTTGACACTGGCAAATGACTTGTTCTATAGCATAAAGTTCATCATTTAAATTATGTCTGTGTTCAATAGGAAGCATATGTGGGCTGGCACAACAATGAGATTTGTCACATTGTACAAAATTACATCACTTTTCATCTTATCTTAATGCAAGCATATTAATGTTTGGTAGTATTATTTTTGGCAGCCAACATCAACTTCATTGTCTGAATAGTTCATCTTATAGTTGTGAGTGAACTTGAATGGGTGTGAGATGTATAGGAAGACTGAATCAACTTAAAAAAAATCACCAATTATTTTTTTGCCTCTTATGGCAATATAATGCTACAGGTAGAGAGATAGCTCTGGTCATTTCCTCACTAGGAACTCCCTATGTCAATATAATCACATTTGGTTAAAAAAAGCCATTCCAATAATTTCTTAGCACTTAATTTTGCAAGTGATGTTTGAGAAGAATATTGTGCCTCTATATAATGTTTGTGTGTCTAGTGTTTGCCATAAGGATTTTTTTAAGTTGCCATGTCAGTTCCAAGAAGTGTGTTGTTGGTAAGTCAATCAGTTTTGTCTGACTCCTTGTGCCCCGATGGACCACCCATCCACTGGCTTTTCGTGGCAAAGATACTGGAGTGGTTTGCCATTTCCTTCTGTAGCTCATTTTATAGATAAGGAACTCAGGCAAACAGGATTAAGCGACTTGCCAACGTTCATAGAGCTAGTAAGTGTCTGAGGTCATATTTGAACTCATGAAATGAATTTTCCTGACTACAAGCCCAGTGCTCTATCCACTGTGTCACCTAGCTCTGTGTGTGCGTGTGTGCGTGCGTGCGTGCATGTGTGTGTGTGTGTGTGTGTGTGTGTGTGTGTGTGTGTAACAACTAGGAAACCAAAATCTATGGCAATTTACAAATCCTGAAGAGCAATCCATTAGTATGGTTCCTAAGGACCATGCCAAAGATTTATCCATCATTACCTTTATGGAAAACAAGCAATAAACTTTACCTTTCTGGTCAGGCTTCTGATACCTATACTATTTGCTAAAATTCCCTACCAAATTCTCATGGTCAACCCTGTAAGGAAGTACCTATAATATTTCAGGTACTTACTAAACACTTCGTAATTATTATCTCATTTGATTCTAACAACAATCCTGGGGGCGGGGGGGTAGGTGCTATTATCCCCATTTTTCAGGTGAGGAAATTGAGTTAGGCAGAGATTAATTTGACTTACCCAGGATCACATTTAGTGTCTGAGGCTAAATTTGAACTCACGTCTTTCTGTCTCCAGGCCTAGCACCACCTAGATGCCTTTTAAGGCTAGCTTTTACAACTTCCACAGTCCTTTAGCTGGTAACAGCCCTGTTTTTTAAATATCCTTTAACATAAGCTTCTAAGGAACTCTTCTCTACAAGTTATCTTTGTATCTTTTCAATATCACCTTCAGGTTTCTTTTAACTGACTCACTGTGGTTAACCTTGGATGTCTGCTCATCTCTTTTCCCATGTTTCGTGGCAGGGTGATCCCATCTGTTCATGCAGCTTGAACTATTAGCACTCTGTAAAAGACCTGATATACTTCTCTGACCCACAGTAACTGTTTAGACTTGTAAGCATCAGCAATAATAAATAATATAATATATGGCTATTTTGGTTTCATAAAGTCAATCTAGTATGTATCTGAAAACAAAGATAAATACTACTCTGCCTCCTAAAATGCTTTCCTTTTACAAAAGTTTTGGACTCTGAGGGCAAGACAATATTTTCTCCAGCTCTTAAGGAACATAAAACTAAGTGTAGGCTTACCTGTTAAGAGTTGCTGTTACCTTTAGATTTCTCTTCTTTGGATTAAATCATTTTGATTCTTTTAAAAAAATGTTCTTGTAGGTTCCACTGTTCAGCCTTCTAATCATATTACTCAACTCTAATTTCTTTTTTCTTTCTAAATATGTGAAACCTACATCTTTAGCTAGCAAGCTACACTACCATATTTGATTTTTAAGATCATAGTGCTGCACTGATGACATAGGCAACTCTTTTACAGTTGTTCAGTCATTTAGTCATGTTCAACTCTTCATGACTTCAGGGATCATAGCACGCAAGCCCTTCCATCCTCCACCATCACCCAATGTCTGTCCAAGTTCATGTTCATTGTTTCCATGACACTATCTATCCATCTCGTCCTCTACCATTTCCTTTTCCTTTTGCCTTCAATCTTTACCAAAATTGGTGTCTTTTCCATCTTTTCATGATGTAACCAAAGTATTCAAGCCTCAGCTTCAGTATTTGACCTTCCAGTGGATAGTCTGAGTTTCTTTTAAGTATTGACTGATTTGATCTCCTAGCTGTCCAAGAGATTCTCAGAAATCTTTCTCAAATTGAAAGTGTCAGTTCTGCCTCTCAGCTTCCCTTCTAGTCCAGCTCTCACAGCAATACATTGCTACCCAATGGCACTCAATTCTTTTAGTCACAACTACATTTTACTTGATAGTTACAAAGCAATCTATATAAGTGAATTCATTTAATTCTCATCATAGCTCTGTGAAGAATCTCAGAAAGAATTGCAGATTGTTAGAACTGGAAGGGATTTCACAGGATAATCTAACCCATTTTGAAACAAGAAATGTCTCTGTAACATACTCCCCAAAATGGTTGCTAAGCTTTGTTTGGAGACCTCTGGATGGAGAACTCATTGGTTTGTAGGGCATCCCTTCCCACTCTTGGATAGCTCTAACTCTTAGAAAGTTTTTTCTTGCATCAATCCAAAATTTGTAACTTTTCATTCCCTCTTCCTAACTTTTCCCTCTGAGGCCAAGCAGAACCAGTTGAATCCCTCTTCCATATGTGAGCCCTTTGAACACTTGAAGACAGCTCTCAGGGAGTTCACACATTGTCTCCATTTTATATGCAGAAACTGAGGTTCCAACATATTATGCTAACATATTATTTTCTTAACATCAGGTAAATAGTGAATGAAGAAACTAATGAATAACGAGGTTGGGACTTGGACACAAGTTTTTTAAAGTTCTGAAACAATGCTGCCTTCCAAACTAGCCAATCGTTAAAAAAAAAAATCATCTAATCACTCTAGAGAGAATGTCAGCTCTATGGTCAGGAAAATGCAAATTCAAATCTGGTCTCAGAAACTTACTACTTATGTGACCCTGGACAAGTCATTTAACCTCTCTTTGCCTCAATATCCTCATCTATAAAGTGGGAATAACAGTAACACCTATCTCCTAGGGTTGTTTGAGGACCAGATGAAGTAGTACTTGTAAAACACTTAGCACAACACCTCCCATATAGTGAGCACTACATAATATTAGCCTTTATTATTTTTGTTACCTTTTAATTTTTTAGACAGTAATTGATGAGTTTCATCCTCCACGGCTAGAATGGTTTATTTGATTTGGTCAAGTATTCCTACAGAAAAAAGGCAAGATTTCTTAAATTGCCTGGAGAAAGGATTCGATATTCATCAGCATTTGAAAATATTGTTTGTTCTTGCCAAGTCCTTTGCTAGGGCATCAGTCACCTTACTGTCTGAGTTGGAGGAACTTGCCTGCCATTTTTCACAAGGACATTTGTGGGTGGGGGGATTCAGTTCACACTCAGTTTGCTTATCACATCTCTTGATTTATTTAGGAGTAGAGGGAGTGAGGTAGGAGGGTTGACATGTGGTGATAGCTCAGCAAGTTAAGCTAGAATATCACTGGATAAGGAAAAGACCATTAGCCAAACAGACACTCTAAATACCATTGAAAGGCAGAAATAAACCATGCGGACAGGAATAGGGCTCCTTTCCAAACATTACAGAACCTCTGCCACACTCCAACAAACTTAAAAAACACACATTCACACACATACATATGTATATTTCCTTTCTCATCGTTACTGGTTAAAAAAGATCCAACGGTTTTAATCTTAGACTTGCATAAGCCTAAGTGCTGACAACTTATTTTTATAGGGCAGCCTTGAGAAATCAAACAGAGGTAAACCAAACAGACTACAGAGAGGAAAGGGTATATAATTTAATCCCCATCTTTGGCACACTGCTTTGGCACTCACTGCTCTTTTTTTCACAGTGACCTTGCCTAATAAAGTGAGAAGGCAATATGGTACTTGGATATAAAGAAAAATAAGGCATACTCAGATACTGTGGGAAGAGATGTGGATTATGATATAAGGTGATAATCTCCTTGGGCAGACAGCAGAGGAGATGGAGTTTTTTGTGAGGCCCCACTTTTCTGATGAGCATAGCATTCAAAACCTACACTGCTTATAAGGTATTTTCTGACTCTAGAACAATCTTTAAGAGTAAAGGATATGTGATTCTCCTGTTTTTTTTTTTTTGTCAATTTTAATTTGGCTAAGTTTAATTAATTCACTAGGGCGGTGAGGTGATGTTGTGGATAACTAGCCTTGGAGTCATGAGGACCTGAATCATCTTCAAACACTTTCCAGTTGTGTGACCCTGGGCAAGTCACTCAACCATGTTTGCCTCAGTTCCTCATCTGTAAAATGAGCTAGAGAAGAAAATGGGAAACCACTCCAATGTCTTTGCCAAGAAAACCCCAGATGAGGTCACCAAGAGTCAGTGCCTCAACAAGTGAAATGACTCAACAACAATGTCAATAAATTCAATGTTTTTCCTTCCTAAAAGCATCTAGGAGGTTAGGTCATTGTTTTCTCCTGAGGCAGAAGGATTCCCACTCCAGCTGAGACCTACTCCAAGTCCCGGTCTTGCATAAGCATCTTCCTTTAAAGTTTCCATCATAAAGATGCTATCCATATCCAGAGAAAGTACTGATAGAGTCTGAATGTAGAGAAAAACATACTATTTTCATTTTCTTTTTTTTTTGTGTATTTTTCTTTTTGTTCTGTTTCTTCTTTCACAACATGAATAATGTAGAAATATGTTTAACATGATTGCGTGTGTATAACCTGTATCAGATTGCTTACCATCTTGGGGAGGGGGTACAGGAGAAAGGGAGGGAGAAAAATTTGGAACTCAGAATGAATGTTGAAAAATATCTTTACATGTAATTGGAAAAAATAAAACACTGTCTAAATAAAAAAAGTATCCATCATAGAATACTTCAATGTGGAAGAGGGTCTCACTTTCCTGAGTTGATGCCACTCTGGCTCCTCCTTTTCATCTTCCCAATCATTGAAAAGAACCGTTGCTACTGCTCTCCACATTTAGGCCAAGATGCGTTGTCATTAAAGGCCTGGAATTCAGGTGTGATGGTGACAGGAAAAGCAAAAATCCCTCCTGCTCTAAGGACAAAGATAATAAGATGGAAATCGTACTGCAGCATTTCTTTTTGCTTGATACCTCCACAGGGTAAATGGCCCTCCCAATGTGAGAGAGGCCCAGAACTTCTGAACAAACAGAACACCAGGGAGATGAAAGGACAGGAACCCACTTATCAGAGTTGCTCAAGGTCACTGGAGGAGGTCTTCTTTCCATTACTCATAATTTCATTGTTTGTTCAGATTTTCATGAAGCATCTCCAGTGAGCAATGTATTGTAGAATGGAATTTTAATAGCTACAACGATGTCTCTCTTGCATATAATGTTTCCATCATTTTGGCTATAAAACTAAAGTCTCTCAACAATGACCTGGATGGATAGGCAGTAGTATTAAAAATGCTAATTTATGTCAAATGACATTTTAGAGGTTTTTGTATAATCTTCATTCTTATTCTTTTAAGATACATTTTTATTAATATAATTTGTTTATATGCCATCTATATTTCCCAATGTATCCCTACCTTCTATCAATCTCTTACAATGAGGAATTAAAAAAGAGAGAAAAACCCATAAAAGTTCAACAAAAAAAATCAAATATTGAAAAATATCTGACATCTATACCATTTCATACATATATTTTGCCACTTATGCAGTGAAGTGTTTGTGGTATATATCTTTTTGTACCTTTTTTTAAGGATCATGCTGGGTTGTTATAATTTCCAAAAATTCAGTTTTAATTGTTTTGACCTTTCTATATACTCTGTTGTAGTTATTGCATATGTTATTTCCCTGGTTCTGCTTAACTCACTTTGCATCAAGTTCACTTCCCAAACTTTTCCATTTTCATCATATTAGTTCTTACATCTTATTAATATTGCATTAAATTCATGCACCAGAACTTATTTAGACATTCCAGAACCTTCTACTTTGTATCCAGGTATTGCTACTATAAGGAATATTGTGAAAAAAATATTTTATCTTGTACAGGGCCTTTATTTTTGTCACAAGTCCCCTTGAAGTAAATACCTAGTAATGGAATCTCCAAGTTGAAGATGAACATTACTTTCTATTTTTGTATAATTAATTCCAAAGCTTTCCAGAATGGTTGGACCAACTCACTACTCCACCAAGGAGTTAGTGTCCCTTTCTTTTCAGAAGCCTATCAACACCAACTATTTCCATAGTTAGTCATTTCTGGCAATTGGCTGAATATGAAGTGAAATGTCAGAGTTGTTTTGATTTCCATCATATAGTTTTTTAAGGGGAAAAAAGCAACTTACTGTGTAATATGACCAGTTTTATAATTTTGCCTCTCTAACAATGATATACACATATCAGTATGTGTATAAATTGTACAATAAGAAATAATGAATATGATGAATATGTGTAAAAGCATCACTACATCTATGTATATATAAGAATTATTTGCTTTGGAAAATGTTCTTTATTGCATACATATCTAGATAATATGTATAATAAAACATATATACATGTACATGCACACATATATTGCTGTGTGTGTGTGTGTGTGTGTGCAGCTTGGCATAGTGACTGTCAAAGAAGATTGGAACTGCCTTCAGCAGTTCTAGGGCAGCTAGGTGACACAGTGGGTAGAGTGCCAGGCCTGGAGTCAGGAAGACTCATCTTGTTGAGTTCAAATCTGGTCTCAGACATTTACTAGCCATGTGAATGTGGACAAGTTACTTCACCCTATTTGCCTAGGTTTTCTCCTCTGTAAAGTGATTTGGAAAAGGAAATAGCAAACAACTTCAATATCTTTTCCAAGGAAACCTCAAATTGGCTCACAAAGAGTTGGACACAACTGGAACTAAACAATGACCACAGAGTTCCATATACAAATGAAATCGGAAGTCTAGCCCCTATCCCTGTCTATTTGCTTGTGTAACCTATACCTCAAGGTCTTTTGAGTAAAGGTCTCCTCACTGATGAAGAATGAGTACTCAATGCTCCAATCCTGTGTGAGGAGTGAAATTAGGAAGGTCTTGGGAGATGAGAGATCCTAGTTCTTCTAGCTTCTAGAAAAGTTACAAGTTCTCTTGAGGGAGAAGTCTCTAGAGGAAGAAAAAGTGAATCTCCCCTGCTGAAGAGAGTTGTACACAAATGAGCTTGAGCAGTTACACTTACATAATAAAAAATTTGAATTGTAGCAACATTAAGAGGATTATCCCGGGTCAGTCCATAAGTGTTCTGCATCTGGCAAAAACTCACAGACTGTTTTGGAGACAATATGGCTTTGTCCTTTGGATTCGAGGTCTTTCTCTTTAAGAGGTTGTCATTGTACTGCCTTAATATTTACACTCATATAGTAATAAAGATGGAAGAGACTTTATATTTCATCTAGTTCAATGAATCCACATGCATTTTTTGAGCATTTTCCATGTACTCGACATTGTGCTAGGTTCTGGGGGTATGGAGATAAAAATGAAATAATCTTTGCCCTCCCTTGTTTGATGGATGAACCAATTCTGTACCTTTCTGGTTAGTGACTATCTAAGTTGCTAGATAGGACAGTACCAGCTCTGGAATCAAGAAGGCATGAGTTCAATTCAAGCCTCAGACACTAGCTATGTGATCCTGGATAAGTCACTTAAGTTTCCTTATTTGTAAAAAAAAAAAAACATAACAAAGCATCCACTTCTCAGGATTTTTGTGAGGATAAAATGAAATAATATTTGTAAAATTCTTTGCAAACCTTGAGGTGATACCTAAATTCTACCTAGGATGATGCTAATGATGAAGATGATGATGGTGATCTGTGTGATGGTGATTGATGTATGAATACTTTTAGTGATGAAGAACTCTAGCCCATAAGGAATCCCATTCCATTTATAGATAGTTCTAAATAGTGGGCAGTTCTTCCTTTCGTTAAGCAGAAATATGTGTTTCTGTAACTTACCAATTTGTCCTAGTTCTCTCCTGTGCAGCCAAACATAGTAAGTCTAATCTCTATGACAACCCTTCATTTATTTGAAGACAATACTATTTCCACTAATATTCTGTCCTCCTGACTAAATAGCACTCATTTCTTTAACTAATTCTTATATGAGATGATTTCACATTTTCTCCCCAAGCTGATCCTTCTCTTGTGGACATAGTCTAGTTTGTCAATTTCCTGCTCATTATGTATTTTATCAACTAAGCTGTTCTTGAACCTGTTTTCATATTCAACCTATGCCACCTAATGGTGGATTTCTTCAGCCTCTATATGTTCTCTGTTGTCCTTACTTTGTCCCCAAACTATCTACCTCTTTCGCATTTTGAGAGGTGTTCCCTCAGTTCTAGTGACCTGGAATTAGATAGAAGAAGTGCATATTTAATTTTGGCACAGTGGATAGGGTGCTTGACCTGGAGTTAGGAAAACTCATCATCCTGGGTTCAACTCTGTCTTCAGACACTTAACTAGTTATGTGAGTCTGAGAAAATCACTTAACATCTGTTTTCCTCAGTTTCCTTATCTGCAAAGTGAGCTGGAGAAGGAAATGATAAACCACTTAAGTATCTTTGGCCAGGAAACCCCAAGTGGGGTCACAGAGAGTAGGACATGACTGAAAAACAGCAGAAGACTAAATTTATTAATTATTGATTCAGAGGACATCTCCTACTCAGTCTTTGTTTTATCAAAACTGAAGCCAGATTTTAAGAATCTATTAATAATAGATTATAGGTTTAAGGTTTGTCAAGTCCTATATATACATTATTTTATTTGATCCTTATGGTCAGTGCTCCTATAATATAGATGATATTATTGGCCTTATTTTACCTATAAGGAAACTAAGGCATGGAATTGTTAAGTGACTTGGCCATGGTCACTTATCTAATAAATTTCAGAAGTTGCCTTAGAAAAACATTTTCCTGCTGACTCCAAATCCAACTTTCTGGGTGTGATACAATGCTACCTCCTCATCATCTTGATTCACTCATTTATTCAATTATAAAAGGATTCATTCATCGATTGATTTACTCAATAAATTATCAGAGTTTTACTTTCTGTCTTCAGTACCATTTATAGAGTGAGCTCTAAGAAAGACAGTATCTTCATTTTATTTTACCATGAGAATCCTGTTACCATAATTCACAGCTTTACTAATGATCCATAACCTTGTTAATAACTCTACATTTCCTTCTCAAGAGTCCATGAATATGTGGAAATAGAGAATATAGTCCTGGATAGTTTTGTGATGATACCATCTTTTGGAACCCAGGTATCCTAACGGTTTGGCTATTTTGCTTTCTCCTCACAACATCTCTGAGCAGCAGAGAGGATGCTGCTGTTTTACTGATGAGGGAACTCTGCCTTGGAGAGGTTAAGTAACTGTCAGAAAATGTCCTCACTTTTCCCCTTTCATGAAGTATAGCTAAAAGGTTATTGAGTTTTTACCTAAAGGCTTATGCTATAGAGCTGGGTGGCAGCCCTGGTATCCTTGGAGGAGCTTCAACCTCTCTCTCTCTATAGAGCTGTCAGGCCCTGACTCATCTCTAAAGGTAGGCTAAAAGTTCTATAGTTTTTCAATTAAGTTTATGGAGGTGGGGGTGGGGTGGGGAGGGGCATAGCTTGGAAGGTATCAATCTCCAGGGAGAATACTAGCAAAATTTAACCCTCAGCTGAGAAAGGAGGCATTTTTATCATTAATTTCTGTGGCATACCATAGCATTTGAGATACTTTTTCTGCTTTTTCCTTGAAGGTCACAACTCACCTTCCCCAATGATGCTTTCTCTGATTATCTTTCACTGATGTCTCCTTTTCTCCTTTACTCCCTACTTTTATATCTCATTTGCATTGTGTAATTTACAGTGCTTTTACATTCTGCTTTGTAAGTATTTTTAAGTGCCTTTGTGTGCCTGTGCTGTGTGTTACCAAAAAGGTTATAAGCTCTAGGCAGGTAGGAACTGACTGGACTCTCTTCCATTTCTTTAGCATTCCTCCAACATTGTCGAGAAATCTGGTTAATAAACATTGTTAACTGACAAAAATCCTACTGTAGAGGTGACTTTGGCTATCTAAATCCAACCAATAAACATTAGAAAATAAAATAAATATTGAAGGAGAAAGTTTAAATATGATGAGAAATACCGTGTGTAATGAGGAAAGGCATGTGTAATGAGGAACCACTTGTTTAAATCCCCCTTTTGACACTTCCTGGCTTCATGACCCAGAACAAATAATTTAATCCCTCTAAGCACTAGTTTCCTCATCCTTAAAATGAGATAAAAGCAGCACCTAGCTCACAGACTTGTTATGAAGATTACTTTTTAAAATTAAACTCGTGATTTCATTGGTATAGGGAAGGTCCTACTGTGGTACCTCCCTATTTACAGATGTTTCTTCCAGTTTTCTTCAGATGCTTTGGATATTTGCCAGAAAAACAAATGTTTACAACTAGAGTTAACAATTTGGCTGGTAAGATGAGGTAAAATCTGGTTTTCTCATCTTTTTTAACTTTAAGTGAAGCTGTGGAATTTCCACTTTTCAGTTAAGGCTTGCCAGGGGCATTGTGAGGTTATATGACTTTTCCAGGATCACAGTGGTATGGTGTCAGAGTGAAGAATTTGAGCCCAGGCCTTCCTGACTTTATGGCCAGTTCTCAATCCAGTATACTATGTTGCTTGTCAATTGTGAGAATTATGCACGCAAAAATATATGTATTACTATAAACTAGGAAATACATTTATTTAGAATATGTATATATGCACTTATAAATCTCTGCTTTTATGGGTGCAGAGCTTAACTGTACTCTAATGGTCTTATTAGCAAAATTGCAATCGATGGCTAGCAAGGTGATGTGTGCCTGTATTTCCAGTTACTGGAAAGGCTGAGACTGATGGCTCACTTGGATTCAGGAGTTCTGAAATTTGTTAGGTCTAAAGGCCTAATATGTCCCCAGTAAATCTGTTATCATTATAGTGAGTCCCTGGGAGGTAGGAGGAGAGGCACTGAGCTTTCTAGAAACGCAGAACTGACCAGAAATGGAGAAGGTCAAAACTTCTACAGCCATTGACAGTGGGCCTTTGAACGGATACAGCACTTCTGATTTGAACCAGATAGGGTGAATCATTCTCTCCCCCTCCCCCCCCAAAAAAGTCTCATCACCCAGGAGTTGATGAGTCATGAATTAAGTCATGAATTCTTTCCTGATAGGAATCCATGAAGACAACTCATACACTCCATGGGGATAAAGAATGTGATTTGCTTTGTTGGAGGGAAAATGAATGAATGGATGAATGAATGAATGAATGAATGAAAAATACTGATTAAGTGCTTACTCTCTGCAAAGCACAGAACAAAGGGCTGGAAATACAAGATAATGAAGGTCAAAGTTTACTTGCAGCAGAAATAGGCTTATGAGTGACTGCTACCTTTGCAGCCCAAGCAAGAGAGAGAGAGTCTCAGTCTTCAAAATATAAAAATAAAAAAATGCTTTGGATATCTTTGAGTGTATGTCACCTCAGTCAGTGAGTTTGATTATGTAATCTTTTAAAAAGATGTTTCTTCCAGTTTACTTCAGATGCTCTGGGGATATTTGCCAGAAAAACAAATGTTTACAACTGGAGTTAACAATTGGGCTGGTAAGATGAGGCAAAATCTGGCTCACACATCCTTTTTAGCTGTCAGTGAAGCTATGGCATTTAATTTCCACAAAAATCTTTTTGACTGCTCTTTGCCAAGCTCAGATTCCTTTGAAGGATTCCTGAGAGATTTACAGTCTATTTTGCCATCAGAACACCTTGTAATAATAATGGCTACAGCTGTGAACAGTGAGGTCAGGAAAGCCCAATAAATAAGTCTAAAATGTCAAAACCTAGAGTAAAGGCAAGGAAACTTCCTTCCCTCCCCCCAAACTATAACATTTTCAGATGACACATCTATTTGAAATCTGTTTTTATTCAGGGCTAGAAACATTTCTCTGATGGATGATCTCTTTTGTCCTTTACCATGAATGCTGGGGTGGAAGGAGGTGAAAGCATTTGATCTGGGGTCTCTGAAACAGAAATTGCTCTCAGTCTAGAGGCTTGATTCCGATATGGAAAATTTGGTTTCTTACTCCATACTGAAGATGGCATTGAAAAGTCATCACATTTAATGTCATATTCCTTCTTTATCCATAAAATGGAGGTGACAAAATGGGGTCCAATCTACCTTACATCCATTTTGTGTGAGTGAAAGTAGGTTATATATGTGAGTACTTTGAAAAGTGCTATGCATTATACAAGTGAAAAAAAGAATAATTATTATAGTTATACACACATATCTGCACTAAGTGCAGCCACAGAGGTTGGAATAAGGGTCTCACTTCTCCAGTACTGCAATTTCTGTGCACTGCAAGTCAGACCAAGGCGGAGAATAGGCAGGAGGAAAGAATTGTGAGTCTCAGCTAGCACCTCTTATGTTCTCTTTCCTATGGAGGGAATGACCAGGAGTGACTGTAGGATCATAGATTGACAGCTGAAATGGACTTTCCCTTAGGGAATATTTCCTCCAATTGTTTCATTAAGAAAACGAAGAAATTCAAGCTAAGGGGGATTAAATAACTTGCCCAAGGTGGCGTAAGTCATAAGAGGCAGAACAAGAATTTGAGAGCATAACCTTTGACTTCACATCCAGGCTTTTCCATTGTACCATGTTGCTCTCTAAGACTATATGAGAAGAGTTTATATGCTTTATGCAAGCACTGATTGGCATACGAATAAACAGACACACTTATCCTGACCTGCACCCCCTCTACAGGATCATAGATATAATTCTGGAAAAGATCTCAGAAGTTATCTATTCCAACTCCTTCATTTTGTAGAGGAGGACGCTGAGGCCCAGGAATATTTAAATGACTTATCCCCTCCCTTTTGGAGAGTAGTAGAGTTTTGATGGTGAAAATGTATGTTTGTATATATGTGTGCATGTATGTACAAATATATACATACATATATACATGTGCCCTCCCACACTTAAAAATCTATATAATGTAGATAAATGTGTATTTGCCCACCATATTCTCTTTCCATTTTTGCATGTACATGAATATGACATTCATTTTGCAGACCCAAAGACTGGGTTGTCTTATATATTTCCTAAGTGGATCTATATTATAGACCCTTGACTCTGAGGTAGTCCTGGAAAATTGTAAACCATTTTGCTTTGCATGAAATCTGTTTTCATCAGAAATTTCATGTGTAATTTTATATACTTCTCCACCTGTGCAGAGAATGCCTCTGGCATGACTTATTTTAATGCACCTGATCTGTGCCTCTGGATGGAGTCTAGAAAATAACTTAATTTTGTATCTTTCTGCACATTACTTTTAAGTCTCCTGTCAAAGGCATCTCTATTGGTTTAGGAGAATTTTTGTAAACCTTAGCCAATCTATTCATTTTCCTTTTTATTTACTGCTGACACCAGGCAGTATAAACACTTTGGATAATATTTGCTAGCTTAATAAGAAGACTTTGACTCATCTGTGAACATGGGAGCTTTCAATTCTGTTGCCTCTAAAGACTTGGTGACAGAAAAAATATTGATGTGCATTAGCAGAATATTTTCTCTAAATATGTGAAAATGTCCTGTTACATCAATGAAATTTTCGTTGTTATTCTCTTATTAAAACTTCCATTAAGAAATGTAGAAAAAATCCTTAGGTATGAGCATTATTTTTTTAATTCCTAGAGAGGATGGAGGTAGGAAAGAATAAAAGTTTTCTCATCTCTCTGTCTCCTAGACATAGCATTCTATCTATAAGTACCAGGGAGCTTCTGCCTGAGTAACTCAAGTTGGATATAAAATCCTTAGTAAGGAACAAGGTTGAAAGGCTGCCAAGGTCAGCTGCTGCGGTACCTAGAGGGTGCTGACTCCACTGGTAGTGACAGTCTTACCTAATGAAGATGTCAATGAGAGAGCAGAACCTTTGGGTACCAGCCTGAATAATCAGAATGAAAGATGGCTTCCTCTCTTCATATCCTCATTTACAATTTAGCAGCTGGTACGAGCTGATAATGGTTTTCCAGGTCACATTTCTGAGAGTACTTCTTGGAGACTCCATTTTGCTCATGGGATAAAAGACTGTTTCTCACTCCCGCCCTTCTGTTTTATAGTGTTATGGTTAATAAGGTTTCTTTAAAATCATATGTGATACATCCATTTCAAATGATGTCTTCCAGAGAATCTTGAATATAAGGACTAATTTATTTTAATCTAAGAAAGTGAATAAAAAGTCATGCATGCACGTTGACAGGGAATATAATATAATACAAAAAATGTTAAGACACATGAAAGAAATTAGGACTGAATAGCTATTTAATATCCTTAGTGGGATTCGCCTGCTGCAGACAGGGAAAATGGAGGGAGATAACAAGTTTTTGTATTGGTTGCAATGCTCTGAGAAAGTCAAAGATTTTGTTCTGAACATATAGCCCCAGAGGATGGATGACAGTGACTTTGACTTTGCTTTTGCTTTGTTGAAGTTTATTTGCATGACAACTGAAAAGAATCTCGGGGATGAAGTCAGCTTTGTAGCCATAACCTTTCCATAGCTTCCATTATTTTTTGACAGAGTCCCCAATTTGAGTTTTGGGGACACAAAATTTCCATAGAGGGTTAAATGGATGTTACAAGGAATCATCAAACCCAAGTCAGACAGTTATTTGGGTCTTTGGACTTCAGATTAGTATCAGTTACAGGAAATCTGTATCAGTCACAGATTCGCAATTCTCTCCTCATATCTATTCTTCCCCTGTGACCTAGCTTACAGTCTTGGGCAAGGCCCAAGAACAGAAGGCCAGTAGTTGGTCTAGTGAGGGCTGAATCAACTCATGGTAGAAATGGAACAGGTCAAGGTTCTGGGATGATTAGCAGTGGGGTCAGATTCATAAGTGGCAACGACACTTGATCTTGGCTGAAGGGCATTTGGGCTGGCTTGGCCTGACTGTCCCTTAGATAGGTACATTGGCACCCAGTTTTGCTTGCCTCTGCACTAAAAAAGTAACACTGGTCTTGTCAGAGACAGCTTCATGGATTTGGAGTCAGAAAAACCCAAGTTCGTATGTTCCCTCAGACACTTATTAACTATGAGATCCTGGGCATATCACTTAAGTTTTCCCAGACCCAGTCTCTCCAACTGTAAAACGGAAGAATTGAGGTTGATGTGATCCTTGGTAATTTGTATTTTCTTTCTAGGTATCTTCCCTGACTAGTGCTGTGATGATAGCCTATAGGCAAGGATATTCTATGTGCACATTTTTATCACTTTTTTGTTATGCTGTTTAATTCAATGTCTTTTGTTTTGAATGAATGAGTCCTTTGCCTGACTAGTAAAAATGAAAAAAAGCCCAAACAAAATACAAGTTAGGAGAGGTAACTAGAGGGTACTAGATAGAGCTCTGTGTCTGGAGTCAGAAAGACCTGAGTTCAAATCCAACGTCAGACACTTAATGGCTGTATGACTTTGGGCAAGTCATTGAATTGCTGCCTGCCTCAGTTTCTTCATAATAATAACCCCTCCCTTACAGGGTTATTATGAAGATTAAGTGAGATAGTAAGGCACTTAGCACAGTGCCCAAGACATAATAAATCCTTAATAAATATTTATTGACTGATGATTTTTATGGGAGTTTATGATCAATGGTTTTGGGAGCCTTGACCTTAGGGTAGCTCTTCTGGGTCTTCTGTGAGAAGTTATGCACCAAGTTTTACATAAGATTTTCCATTATGACATCAAAAGAAACTTTCTGGGTCATCCATAAGCTAAAGGAGAGAAGAAGAAAGAAGAAGTATTTATATTTGCTGTTGAAGTCTCTATCATTTTATTCAATCTCCTCATTTTACAGATAAAAGAAACAGACCTAGAGAGATAAAATAATTTGTTTGATTAGTGTGTCAACGATAGACTAGAACTCTAGTCCCCTAAGTCTCAATCCAGTGTCCCATTAGTATATCCAGCTTTCTTATTTTAGTGAAATATAAATTAGGAGAAAAACGGCATCTAATTAAATATAAAAATTGAAGAATTATATCGATGTAAATGTGCACAATGTACTTGGATCCTATGCTTGTGAAAAAGGGAAAAATACAAAAGAATACATTTTTTTTCTCTGAGATTTCAAATTAGGTCAAAACTGGAGATGGAGAAGGCAGACTGTTCCCTCATTTCTCCCTAATCAACCCCTAGTGAGAGCAAAACCATTGTGGATAAGAGGTACTTGAGCCCAAGGGTAGGATTTAATGCACCCTAACTGAATTTGGATTCCTTTACTGAAATCTTACTCATCATCTCATCATGGGGTGGAGATGATTCTAGGTTTTCAGAGATAATGCTGGAAGACCCAAGTTTTAGAATATTCTTTTTATTTTTGATAATATTTTATTTTTCTCCAATTATATGTTGAAACAATTTTTTTTTAATTTGGGTTTTTTTTTTAAAGTCTTGAGTTCTCAGTTTGATTCCTCCCTCTCTGTATTATTTCCCCTCTCTGAGATGGTAAGCAATCAGATGTAAGTTATACATGTGCAATCATGAAAAGCATTGTTCTAGAATATTCTTCCAAAGCAGAAAGTTGTATAATATTGGTTTAGCAATGGACCATATATATGTCAACCAAAGACCAACTTAATTAAATTTGGAAAGACTTTTCTGCCCGGTGTGGCAGCAGACATCTTCTAGGGGAGAGTAAAGCTCATTGATCATTTGAACTGAGAAGTTTTGAATTGTAGTAGAAATGAAGTTGATCAGACAACCTCACTAAGTTGCAAGGCCCAGGAACAGAGGACTAGTAGTTGATCTAGTGAGGGCTGAATCAACTTGTGGCGGAAATGGAATGGGTAATTAACGGTGAGGTCAGGTGATAATAGGTGATAGTTGTACTTCCAGCCTGGTAAGACAGGAAGATCCAGTTCCCTCCAAACCCCCCAAAAAGGGAAGACTGGCTTATCACTGGAGTGGACTACCAGGTCATTAATTCTTTGGCCTTAGTAATTCATGAAGGCAACTCATGTAGATCACTAAGGGGATAAAGATTTGTGATTTGCTTTAGTGGAAGGAATATTCATGAATTATTGAATGTATGAAAAAGCATTTATTAAGAGCTTGCAATACACAAATCACAGTGTAAAGCTCTTATGGTACAAAATAAAAAGCAAGAGAGTCCCTGTTTGAAAGAAGTCCCCTTTCTAATAGAGAAAGACAACACCGATAGCTGGTTTTAGCTGTAAGTCAGTTAGAAAGGCTATGTGGTTGTTGTGCAATGGTAATTCAGACAATAATACATCTTCTTTAATACCACTTCCCTAAATAAAATCAGACTGTTTTCTCATATTGAGTCACTTGACAGTACAGAAAAATTTTCATGGTAAGAACTTTTCTTCTGAGCTTTCAGTGACTGTGGCTCCTGTAACAACCTAAAGGTTGTAAGCCTTTAAAAGGAATTTGCCAGGATGCATCTGCAAAAGAATTGTCTCCCTGCTTTATTGCTCTTGGATCTTGCCTGGAACCATGATCCAAATCACAGATAGGGTAAGGGTGTTCTACTTTTCCCAGTTTAACTCCCCTGCCTCTTTATGATAGCTTGCTATTCACGGGTGCTGGAGGTGGTTTGGATGGCAGGCCCCTTCCTCATGAAATTTACTCTCCTCAGAGATGGAGAGGCATTATAAACCTGGGGGCTCCTGGGTTCAGGGGTCTGGGCTGTCATCACCAGGCTCTGAGGGAGGGGGTGGCTGGCTTTTGGCACATGTTCCCTTTTGTCTTTCTCTTAAGTTGTCTGGTAAAACCGCAGACCCTTGAAATACTGTAATAACAAAGTTTATTTTTTTAAATCCAGGTTACTGGTTTCTCTCAAACAGAAATAGATATAGCAGCAAAAAAAAAAAAAACCCAACAAAGCAAAAAACAAAAAAAAACCAAAACAAAAACCAAAAACCAAACAAACCAAAAACAAATCCAAAAAAACTATGTGAAAGAAATTCTTGTTGTTCATTGTTATGCACAATAATAACAGGAACTTAAAATGAACACACTAAGGTGAGCTAATGGGCCTGTTGGTTTCCCCTAATCCTTTTTTTTTTTCTTTTCCCACAATCATTTGAATGGTAACAGGGAGGAATTATGGAAGACCAGAGGAGCCTCACTGCCTAGACCTTCACCTAGATCCTTCATGATTATACTAGTGGGAGTTTTCAATATGTTTTGAGGGGAGACAGGGTGACAATCAGGGATTTGGTTGGAGTTAAAAGGAATTTATTAATCTCATGCCAGATATCTGGCTGGAGTCAGGGACTTAAATCTGCACCAGGAAAAGACTTAGTTGAAAGAATATACAATCCTTGCCTGAGAACATCTGCTTGCTTTTACTGGCTGTTTGCCTGTGTCATGCCCTGGTTCTGTGTAGGATAAAAAATTTTTAGTTTTTTATGCAGTGCAGAAACTTATACAAAATTTTGTACATTGGAACATGGTGGTAGACAACAAAAGATGACCCAAAGAGGTCTAAGACCAGCAGATGGTAGCACAGAGCAGCTAAGCAAGCTCCATAGCTTGAGAATGCCAGAAATACCCAGCAAAGCTTATGTAACACACTCAGCAGAGACTTCATAATGCCCCAGTGGAAAGTAGAAACATGATAATCAGGATGTGTGGCAAAAAACATTAGAGATGTAAGTTTCCCTGCCTCATCATGTCCTTACATGCATGTCAGCAGCTACAACATGCACTTGCCCCTTCACATACATTTGTTGTAAAGGCAGAGTTTTCCCAGTGATGTTATGGTAACCTGTGAAAGAAGATAACTTTTCTTTCCACATACTTTGTTGTGCTCTTTGAGTAAATACTATTTTTTTTAAATAATTGATCCTTTTTGGTGGTTGCAGTAAAAATGAATATACAATACTAATTGATGTCCACTAAATGCCTAGACCCAGTAGTTTTGAGGGGGTCTACATGTGAAGGAAATGTCAGATGCTATGCAGATAAAATATTTTTAATGCCTGGAAGGTTATCTAATTCTATAGATGAGGAAACTAAGCCCTACAGAGATGAATTAATTTGCTTAAGATCAAAAAGTTAACTCTTAGGGGAGTTAGGATCAGAACACACTTCTTCCAGTGCTCCACAGCACACTGTCTTTATTAGTCAGCTACAATTCCTAAGTCTTCCATCATTTAATCCTGACCCTTCACATCTACAAACGATGGATGATGAAGCCCTTTGCCCAACCACCAAACCAGAGAGTCATTCAATCTCTTTGCTGGTTCTACTCTAATTAAATGTAGATTTTATGGGAACCACAACCCAGACTTTTTATGAATTCAGAAAATGCTGGCTTCATTATTCTTGTCAGACTGCAAAACTAGACCATGACAGATGAGTTTCTGAGCATTTGCTGATCATTCATCTACGAAACATAATAGTTTGATTCTTTCACTTAGGGCTATTTACAGAAACAGAAGTTGATTAATTGAAGCACCAGTACTGGGTAAATTCTCTTTATTTTTTGCCTGAATCCACTTTTAATGTATCTCAAGAAAATCATCTTTATTAATAGATTGCTAATGGAAGATCACCGAAACTAATTCTTAGTAGAGCAATGAATATGATTTCATTAAGTTCAGAGAAGTATATAAATATTTCTTTAACTTAGTATTAGTATTAAAATTGCCTTACTGAACACATGCTCACATTTTCCTGCAAAATGTATATGGGTAAAGTTAAAAATACATACTTGAATTCATAGACCATTGAGTCAGTGTGCTTCACTTACTTCTTAATTCCCCTCTGATAAGACGTGAAATATTCTGGGGGTTCAGACTAATGGTCTAGTCTTTCATTGGTCTACCTATACTCTAATGAAATTGTATTTCTGTAGATGGCTTTGTGTTTCCTACTTCTATATCTGCATCCGTGGTCCCCCTGCTTAGAATGCTCTCCCTCTTCACTTCTCCATCTTGAAATCCCTAGTTCCATTCAAGGCAGAACTTAAGTGACACTTCCCCTATATAAGGTCTTTTCCTGATCCTTCCATTAATTATCTGTGCACATGTTGTTTTCTCCTAAAAGAATGTAATTTTCACGATGGCAAGAACTATTTGTATTTTTATCTTTATATATCCAGTGCCTGATACAAAGTTGACCCATAGCAAAACTTGTTGCATTTAATGGAAGTTAATATGAACTTGGAGGACCTAACAAGAAATATTTGGGTTCTCTACTCATATTTGCTGGTGCTCTACTGGTCATGAGTTCCATGACCCTGTAGTGATACTTAGAATTCACTCTTTCAGACTGAGACCTGCTATGTTTCACAATAACTATTTAATGGTACTCACTTAGAGCTACAGTATTTCTCTTTAATGCTATCCGCTCAGGTCCCCATTTTAGTTTGTACCTCCATTTCATAATTCCCTTTGATTAACATCCCTGTTCCATTTAACCAATTAACATCAACTTCCTTTTACAAAGGAATCTTTACTTTGATGATAGAGCAGAAATAGAAATTAGTCAATTGACAGTCAGAAAATTTATTTAGTACCTACTATATGTCAGGGGTTGTCCTAAGCCCAGAGGCTATATAAAGAAAGTCAAAAACAATCTTACCCTCATGGACCTTACATTCTAATGGGGGAGACAACATGCAAACATTTTCCCATGCATATATTAGGGAGGGCATTCTCTCCTGTATCACCTCAGTCCCTGGAAATATTGGGCTCAGACAATTCAGTTTTTACATGGCACCAAGTTTATTTCCAAATATGGCATAGCTGAGGTCAAATGCTTCCTGTTGTTGAACTGAACTGGGTAATTCATTTGGGATTTATTACCCACCTTTTGACTTCTAGAAAATCCTGGCATGAATTTGACTCTCAGTCTTCTGGTGGTTCATTCTCTTGAACTTTCAAAACTCAAGAATTTATGGCTATTCTCACTTTCCTTCAGTTAAGAGAAAGACAAAACACATGTTGTGTTTTTTCTTCATTGCCGAAGAAGACATGCCACCAGGAAAATTATGACATGACTTGCACTTGACTTTGTTTTGAGTGAGGGAGGGGTGTGCAGGTCACCAGCCTCACTTCTCCTCCAGAGCCATCTGAATACAGTGACCAGATATTCCTCAGGATGACTGGAGATGATTCAGGATGCACTGGGAGACCTTGGCCCCATTAGGTATAAAGTATTAAAGGAAAGAAGCCTTATTCATGTGCCATGTGTTAGCTAAAGAAGGGTGGGTCCATGACTTCTCTAATTATAGCATTGTCTCTCTCACAGGAACACAGAGGGAGGAAAGCTATACCAAGAGTGAGGCCCTGGATCAATCAACCAATGCTTTCTGAATTCAACCTAATTTTAGTGCTATAGCCAGTCAAACAGTCTGTATCCTAGTTATGTGGTTAGTGTACTGAACCAGCTAGAGAATATCTGTGCATGCTCCAAATTGAGGAGCAGTACACTTCTGTTACATGGCATTATGGTTTGTTTTGGAAGCAGCATCTCTGATCTAACCTTTACAACATGAGAGATTGTATCAGCCTTCCTGCCTCTACCTCAACTGTATTCTTATTCTGTTGATGGAGGAAGGAAAAGAATCCAAACATAACAGATATTCCCATCCCTGCTCCTATGGTGCCCAATTTGCATAGCTATTTCTCACTTAGCCCATATAAGACTTTAGTGTCCTAGAGCCTGTGGTGATCCCAGAAAGCCAAGCTAGAAATCATAGTTATTATGTTACAGGACTATAATATCATATATTTAGAGCTGGAAGGGAACTTGGAGGCCATGAGTTCCAACCTCTTCATTCTGCAAATAAGAAAATTAAGTTACAGAGGGTTAAATTGACTTTACCCAGGATCACAGAGCAAGTAAGTATGTAAAGTGAGATTTGAACCCAGGACTTCCATAGTACCTTATCTTCTATACTATATGGCTTTTTAGCTATTAGTTTCCTACCAGCTAATAGTAAGTTCTGCTGATTCAAAAATGAAATATCCAGGGAGTATTCTCAAAGACCTCTAAGGATCCTGACCATAACATCTTTGCTTTATGTATGCTAGCCACTTCAGCTATGCCCTGTAAAATTATGGCCATTTGTTAATGTGAAATCTCTCAGCTTATTGAAGGTTAATTATCCATAATATGTTGGCCTTTTTGGAGAAAGTCTAACAGTTTTGTTTTTCTTTTCTTTTCACAATTATAACCCAAGTAATTATTGCATTCTTCACAAAAGGGCAGAGTACATAGATAATCTACTTACCATGAACACAAATGACTAGTTTCTGAATTGTTTGCTGGGAATTTCAAATTATCTATTAATAATTTATTTGGTGGCAGACACTAGGCTAAGCATTGAGAATCAAAGGAAAAAAGTTCTTGATCTCAGGGAGTTTACACTCTATCACTACATACAGAAAAAAAAATACAAGATAGTACCTTAAAGTCCTAAAGGAAGCTAGGTTATAGCTAGATTATTTAAGAAGCAGAAGTGAGAAGGGAGAGCGGCTTGGACCTGGAGGATGACTCCTACAAAAGTGTAGAGGTAAAATCTACAGTGACTAACATACTGAATAACATACAAGACCAGTTTGGCTAGACTTTATCTTTATTCAGTCATTTCAGTTGTGTCTGATTCTTTCTGACTCATTTATAGAGGAGCTGACTGAGGCAAATAGGGTTAAGTGACTTTCCCATGGAGACATGGCTACTAAGTCTCTGAGGCTGGATTTGAACTCAGGAAGATGAGTTTTCCTATCTTTAGGCCCAGCACTATATTCACTGCATCACCTAACTGCAGTGTGGGAAAAGAAATAATGTATAACATAGTTATAAAGGTAAGAATGTGAAAGGCTTTGAAAACCAAACAAAGAAACGTGTATCTTATACTAGAGGCAATAGAGAGCCACCGGCATTTTTAAAATAGGCATAAGACATTGTGGGACTAACATGTAATCAATGCCATTGATACTCATGTATTATCTGTGGATTTTTCCCCTCCTCTGGCCACTTTAAAGACCTTCTTCCACAAGAAGCCTATCTCTGTCTTCCTTAATCATAATGCCTCTTTTCTGACATGATCTCCAATCTACCCTGCATATATCCTGTTTGTACATAGCTGTTTACATGTCTCTCCCCTTAGACTGTGATATTCTTTAGATCAGATTTTTTTTCCCTTTCTTTATATCCTCAGCACTTAGCACAGCACCTGGGATATAGTAGGCATTTAATACATTATTTATTGACTGACCGACTCCATTTCTGCTGGGCAGAGGTCTGTCAAGTTTACTGCAAAAAGGTTATTGGGGAGAGTTTTCTGTTTAAAAAAAATGTAAGACTGCTCTGCACATTTGAAAAACTTTTGAATTCACAGACTTTGAAATGTCTAATGTTTATTCATTTGTTCCCTGGGATCCATATTCTAGCATCTGGCTGCACAGCCTATCTACCAGTTAAGAGATCGGGCCAAATTGTCATCCTCTGTAGCTCCCTGATATATTTAGCGATGATATAAATGTGGCTTTATCAAGCTTTCAGAAATAAAGCAATGACACAGTTTAATTTAACACTTAATTACAATATCCTGCATCAATGACAAGTTGTGAGGTATTGCATAAGTAAGCTCATTGGGAAAAGTCTTCTAATGCTTTTTTTCCCCCTGAATTAAAAAAAGATTAAAGTTTAAATCTAGCCACCTGGATGGGGAGGAAAGCTGATGGAAATGAGAGGATGACATAGAAATAATAATAGCTCACATTTATATGGCACCTTAAAGTTCACAAAGCATTTTACATAAGCTATGTCATTTTACCTCCATGGTAACTCTTATGAGGCAGTAGGCACTATTATTAATGCCAATTGTCAGATGAGGTTTAAGGAGGTTAAGTGATTTGTCATGTGTAAGAATGACATAGTTAATAAATATTTGAAAGTAAGAGTCAATCCCAAATCTTTCTAATTTGAAATCCAGGTCTCTATGTCCCACATTATCATGTCTCTCTAGAATTTCAGGATCTGGCACAGAGTAGAAACAACTCCTGGACCTTATGTTTTTCGCATGTTGGAGTCCAGGCCACAGTTTTTAGGAAATGTCTTGCTTCAGATCCCCTGAAGCGTAGAGGAGCCATTTGACTTGTCTAAGGTCACACAGGGAATATGGAGTAGGGTTATGATTCATATGAAAGTTGAACTCTGGTTCTATAGAACTTTCCAAGTCAAATAATTCAACAGATTTATTAAGAATTTGTTATGTTTGCATGCTGTCTTGGGGAGGGAGGGATGAGGGAGAGGCAGAAAATTTAAAACTTATTGAAGTGACGGTTAAATTTAAATTTTAATTAAATTTAAAAATTAAATTTAAAATTAAATTTAAAAAAAGAATCTTTTGTGTTCCAGGAACTATGCTAAGTGCTGAGGATACAAAGAAAGAAAAAAAAAGCAGTCCCTGCTCTCAAGGAACTCACAGTCTAATGATGGAGGCAATATACAAATTGTTTTTATTGCTGTTAAATTATTTCAGTTATGTACAACTCTTCATGACCCCATTTGGGGTTTTTCTTGGCAACGATACTGAGTGCTTTGCCATTTCCTTCTCCAGCTCATTTTGACAGATGAGGAAACTGAGGCAAACAGGGTTAAGTGAATTGTCCCAGGTCACACAGTTAGTAAGTGTCTGAGACTGGAGTTGAACTCAAGAATAGAAGACTTCTTGATTCCAGGACCAGAATTCTATCCATTGCCATATGTGTGTGTATGTTTGTGTATATGTATATATGTGTGTACATATACACACAAATAAATAGGTCACATGTGATTAATAAGAGATCACAGAGGGAAGATTCATTGAGGGGGATTCAGGAATATCTTTATGAACAAGATGAAATTTTAACTGAGACTTGAAGGAATCTTGGGAAGCCAGAAGACAAGAGGCATTAAGAGAATTTCAGGCATAGAAGATAGCCATGAAAATGCCCAGAGTTAAGATTTGGAGTACCTCATATGAGGAACAGCAAGGAGGCCAGTGTCACTGAATTGCAGAGCATGTGGAAAGGAAAAGGATGCAAGAAGAATAGAAGAGCAGGAAGAGTTTTAATAGTGAAACAGAAGATTTTATATTTGACCCTGCAGAAATCACTGGAGTTTATTGAAGGGGAGTGGTGGAGGTGGCAGTATGGTGAGACCCGAGTTTTAGGAAGATTACTTATCTAGGTAGAGGATGGATCAGAATGGGGAGAGACTTGAGGGAGGAAGACCAAACAGAGGCTATTGCAGTAATGTATATGTGAGGCGATGAGAAGCCTGTACCTGTGTGGTGGCAGTGTCAGAGGAGAGAATGGGGGCATAGTCAAGAGATATTACAAAGGTAGAATCAATGAGACTTGGCAAAGATTGCATATTGGGGGTGAGGTTAGAGAAAGTGAGGATGATGCAGGTTGAGAGCCTGGGAGACTGGGAAGATAGTGATACCTTTGATGGTAATAGAATATTAGGAAGAAGGAAATATTTTTTGGGGAAAGATAGTAAATTCAGTTTTGGACATGTTGAGTTTAAGACTTCTTCACAAAATCCTGTTTAAGAGGTCCAATAGGCATTTTCCAATGTATCTTGTTACCTCTTTTGGCCACAAAATATAGAGGCCAGAATTGAGCCCATCACTCTCAGAAGAACAGGAAGGTGTGTGCATCTACATAAAACATTTACCATTTCACCTTTAAAACCTGAGACTATCAGAGTGAAGTACAGTGGTCAATATTACTCCTAAACTTTTAAGAACTCCCCAGGTTACAACCCACAAATTGCTAAAAGACTACACCCATGAGCAAAACCAGAAATAGTGGAGAAAACAAGGTGAAGATTGATAATAAAAACAAAGAGGAGGAGGCAGATTGGAATCAGCTGAGGTTAAGGGTGAGGACAGGGAGAGCCAGCAGATCTGAGTCCTGGTGGGAGACCTTACCCTTGAGCATGTTCTTTTGTCCAGTGCTATTTATTCAGGGACAGGCAGATCTGGTTTGTCTTTATGTGAACTAATTGTTCTCAATAGCAGTCCTTTAAAATATGAAATGTGCTACTTTTTGGAACCAATTATGCAGTCTAATAATGATGTCATCCCCGACCTCATTCATTAGGGCACACATCAGGACACACATCTGGCAATTTGTACTGTGAGATGATGCAGTGTAGAGGCTGTGTGTGTGTGTGTGTGTGTGTGTGTGTGTGTGTGTGTGTGTTGGAGACTGGTGGCATGGTATGGAAATGTGGTAATGTTCATGGTGAGATGAAGGGTAAGACAGGCTATTTTGGCTGGTAAGGCAGACAGCTGGAAGGTTTTGGCAGAACTATTCCCACAGAACTTCAGTCATTGCTTCTTTCAGGAACCCAAAGTATTTTATATAAAGTTTTCTGATCTTCAGACTGTGTGATCCAGGGACTGCTCTCCTCCTCCTCTTCCCTTTCACATTCAAATTACCGCCTCGGTGCTTCAGATGTGCTATAGGAGCCATTATATGTGAATTAACCAAAGTTCATTGGATCCTTGAACCTATCTTCTACTTTATTCTCTAGGACCTTGCTTCATTATTTAAGCCTTTTTAATCTTACCTTCTTTACTGGTTCCTTATCTAAAGATTTCCCCCATTATGGAAAAAAAAAAGACAACTTCAACCCCCAACTTGCCCTTTATTCTCATATTCTCTTTACTTTTTTCCTATCTATTCTCTCACTTTCTGAGAGACTTCTAGGGTTATTGAAACTCACTGCCATATTGTTTTAAGAACTTTGAACTAATAAGTCATTTTGACTATTTTAAATACTCCAACTAACTAGAAAGGACATATGAAGGAGGATGCTATCTGCATCCAGAGAAAATACTGATAAATAGATGTGGAGAATGATTTTACATACATACATACATGCATACATACATATTTCTGTCTAATGATAACCAACTCTAGGGTGGAGGGAAGAAAAAGGAAAAAAGTTACATGATAACTTTATTAAATATTTAAAATGAATTGCTGTTGTATGAGAGAGATTTGCAGGCTCATGTGCTATCATCTTTTTTTTATACTGTGTTATGGAAATGCTTGTTTTATTGCATAAATTAAAAATAAAACTAAAATATAAAAAAAGCAACTTCACTGCTTATACTTCCTCACCATGTATACATTCTTCAACCCCTGAAATTTGACATCAGTCCCTATCACTATATTGAAATTGCTCCCTAACATCATAAATATGTTCCTAATGATCTTCTGGGAAGAGAAAGGGCTCAGGACAAATCTTTAGCAGTATGTCCACAGTTACATGGTGTGATATAGATGATAATTCAGCAAAGGAGACTGAAAAGGAGCAACTAGACAGGTAAAAAGAAAATCAGGAGTATAGTGTCACAAAAATCTAGGGAGGAGAGAGTATCCAGGAAGAGAGGATGGTTGACAGTATCAAATGATACAGAGAAGTCAAGAAGGATGAAGAATGATAAAAAGCCATTAGATCCAGCCACTAAGAAATGGTAGGTAACCTTGTAGAGGGTAGTTTCAGCTGAAGTCAGAAGTCAGATGGCAAGTGGCTGAGAAATGAAAGGAAAGTAGAAGACTTCCAGTTAATATGGTGATGTGAAAGACTGTAGGGTCAAGTCAAGTTTGTCACCATTTATTAAGTACCTACTATATGCTAGATACTGTGCTAAGTTCTGGAAATACAAAAGCAATAAAAAAGATAGTCCCCATTCTCAAGGAACTTAAATTCAAAAAGGGAAAGATAACACATAAAAAGAGAAATGAAAAGCTTGGGGATGGAATGGGGAGAGGAGCAGATACCTAGGTTAGGTCATCAAGGAGCAATCATGGAGATTGAGGGATGGGTGAGTTGGAACTCTTCTCCTAAATGGAGGTTCTGGGAAAAGCTTACTGTTGGAAGAATGGGTCCACAGGGCTGGAGAAAAAAGGCAGCTGCAGAATGGTACTAAAGTCAGGAGAATCAGAGATGGTTGATCTGGGGCCCTTCCTCAAAATGAAAGAAGTGTCTGGAAGAAAGCAAAGGATTAAAAATAAAATTAAAAGTGAAATCAGAATTCCTGAGGACAAAAAAAATGAGAATGAATAACTTGGTAGAAAAGGTAGAAATTCTTACCCAAATAACTGACTCCTGAAAAATAGAATGAAGAGAATGCAATGATTAAATGAGATAAGAACTATTTTTAATAAAGTCAAAGGACTAGGAAATTAGGAGTTGTTAGTACTATTAAAAATATATCAAGGTTAGATGATTTCAGAAAGACTGCTTAAAATTATGATGAAATTAAAAATGTGGGTATATTATGTCAAAAAATCTTTTTAAAAACCTTCTCTAATATTTTTGAACCAAATATAAAGATTCACCCAAAGTAGAGGTTGGAAGCAAATTTACTATACCTCAAATGAACTTAAAAAAAATTGGGAAGACAATATGTTAGACAAAGCAAAAAAAAAAAGAGTCTTGGTTAAAAGAAATATGGAGTGAAACTACATTACATTTAAAGACATTATATGTAATTAAATAATAACTGCTTAGAATATAGATGCCATATGATTTGGCATGTAAGTACTTAAAGGAAAAACTAATTAAATTGCAGGAAGAAAGATACTAAAACTTTAATAGTTGAGAACTTCAGTGTACCCCTTTCAAAGCCAGATAAATCTGACAAAAAGGTAAGCAAGAAACAAGCAAAGGACCTGAATCATACACATAGGCACAACAGCAGAAACATCACACTCAATCTTCACTCACCACAACCCAATACTAATGATTATCAGTAAAAGGCATTTAAAGAAAGGATTCAAGCTTAAGTGGAATAATAATGGAAAACAAATAACAAGATCTAAATTCCTTCAAACAAAACTTACTATAAAGTCCCTGTTTCTTATTGCAAATGCACCACTTTCATAGTAGCACATTTTTCTTTCCCTTTCTGGGACACATCCCTCCCCTTTTACTATTCTTGCTTCATTCCCTCCTCTCCATTGGTTTTATTTCCTCCCACAGACCTCTTCCTCCTCCTTATTCTTTCTTTCACTCTTTTCACTCCCCCTCCCCTTCCTCCTCCTTTCCTTCTCCTTTTTCTTCTTCTCCTCATCCTCCTCCTAATAAGGAGGAATTCAGAAAAATCACTGCAATAGGATTGCTATTTTTCTTCTTGCTTGTATTTGTATTCAGTCATTCTGAAGAATATCTGGTCACTGGATTCAGATGGCTCTGGAGGAGAAAGTGAGGCCTTGCACAGCCCTCCCTCATTCAAGACAAAGTCAAGTGCAAGTCATGTCATCATTTCTCTGATGGCATGGTCTTCTTTGGCAACGAAGGACAAACACAACAACTTAACATAGTGTCTGACACGTAGTAAGTGCTTAATAAATAGTTGTTGACTGAATCACTGACTCCAAACTCACTGAAGGCAAGGGCATTCTTCTACAGAATGTCCCGAAAGTTCTTAGTGCAGCTTTTAAGCTCAATTGTACCAAGACATTAGGGCCACCTGTATTTCTCCATGTTCCCTACGAATCCTAAGACAACTACTTACTTATGGTGGTAGGGACATGACTTGATGAAGTGATAGGAAAAGCATTGATTTTGGAATCAGAACACATGTTCAATTCCTGGATCTGCCCTTTTCTCAGGAGGGCAATTCTAGGTAAGTCACCTCAACTTTCTGAGCCTCAGTTTCCTCCTTTGTAAAGAGGTGACAAATAACACTTGTGCTCCTTACCTGTGTTACCAGGGTGTTGTCAGGAAAGCATTTGGTAAGCAATAAAGCCCTCATTAAATAGAACTATTCATTAGTACTAGCAGTAGGTGATCAACAAATGTTTGTGGAATGAATGAATGAATGAATGAATGAGTGAGTGAGCAATAAAAAAGGGGTTGCAATGTTTACTTACTTCAGTCTCCAAAGCCTTGTAGGAACTCATTAGTTAATGTTTATAAAGCATGATATGAACCTTAGTTATTAACATTATTATATCTGTCAACCACCTTAGGTTTATTTATTAAGCTGATGATTAAGCTTAGCAGTTGGTCCTAGACCAGACTCCCCAATGTCTGCCCTAAGACATCAACTGGAGAGGTTGAATAATATGGGCTGTGGAAATGCCAGAGGGGAGAGCAACACAGTTCCATGCCTTTGCCATAACACTGATCTAAGAGAAGCCAGTGTTTATTTCAGCAGGCAGCTCCCAGGGCTCTGATTCTAGGAGTGTCATTAAAATGAACACTGGAGGCAATTCCCCATGCAGAGAAACCTAAGAAATGTTGCTCCATTTTTTTCATTTTGTAGTCTTATAGATCTCTACAAAAATAAATCAGTGTGCATCACTATCTTTTACTATTCAGGATTTTATTAGTGGAGGAAAGTTAGCAAAGTATCTCCTTAGGAGATTCTCACCCTCCACTCTTCCTTATTCTATGATCTTTACTCATTCCCCAAATCTTTTTATTAAAAAATTCTAAAATGAAAATTTCCCAAGAATAAATCCACTAATATTACAAATAAGGCAACAAAACCCCTAAGGTGCACAGTGGTGACCATGCTGTTAAGAAATAACACCATTAGAATATAGATGTAATTGTATTCCTGCACAATCTCTCTGTGCAGAAATTACCATTGGGATGGTTGGAGGAAGTGACACCTTTCAGATAAGTGGCACCATATTTACAATGTGCAAATGGACTTGTCCCACAGCACTCAGCAATTGTTTATTGAGAACCTATTGCTCTGTGTACAATTCACTGTGCTAGGCACTGTGAGGGGAATACGAAAAATAATAAAACACAGTCTATGCCCATAAGAACTTTAGAATTTAATAAGGGAAATAAGTCAAGTACACATATAACCCACATGGGCAGGGAATGGGCTCTCGGCTCCTGACTACAGAGCTGCTGAGCCCTACAAAAATGTAAAAGGCTAGGTTTGGACATTTTAAAAGAGCGCCTAGACTGAAAATGAAGAGGGAAACTTTTGGAAGAGCATCTAAGCATCTAAGAGCCTATGCTTTCTTGCCTTCAAGCCATTTGGAAAAGATCTAGGTCATTTGCCCTACTGGGGAAATTCTCTCCCCTAATATTTGCTGTGTTAAAAGGGAAATAGAGACACAAGTGCATGAATGCAAAGAAAAGAGATGGCAAGGAGAGGAGATGGATATATTGTACTAGTAATTGACCTATTATAACTGTTGAGCCTGGGCTCATGCCATCTCACAAGAGAGACCAGAAAAACCGTGGGTTCCAGGTCACACTGGATTCTGATGCATGAGGGCATTTTTCCATAAGTGAGAAAATCCCATTGTGGGCAACTTATTTAATCAGTCAACAAGCATCTAAAAAGTACCTAACGTATTTCAGGTGTTGAATTAACCCCTGAGGATAAAATGAATTGTAATAAATAGGCTTTGCTCTCACAGAGAACACCTTCTTACTCCCTGTGGTTGTAGTTGGGAGAAGCAAGTAAGCTTCTGAAGTGGACCTTGTCTGCTCAGAAAAGGAATTGAACTTTGTCTGAGGAGGGAATCATGGGCTAGGAGGAAATGTCAGTACTGGATTTATCGATGTATTTTTTTAAACTAATTTCTAATATTATGATCAAAGAGCTATATACAGATATACCTTTGTAAATGGCCTCAATTCAAACACAGCAGAGACGGGAGGAGAGAAGGAGTTTGCAAAGCAGGTGGGGAGCATTTCAGTATAAGAATAGGATTGGATAGACCCTGGACAAGTTACTTTACCTCCCTCAGCTTCAATTTTCTTGTGTCTCAGTGGCACCTCAGGGTTGTTTTAGCTTCTGGCTTTCATTTCAAGAGGGGAAGGATCAAAGGGATGAGTCTTAAAAGTTGCCATTAAGAAGGAAGGTCCTAGGAATTAGACTGATACTCAGGAGCATTCATTGGTATTAGACGTTGTACTGGGAATAAACATAGGATTGACAGTATATAGTTAGGTACTTATTTCTAAAGGATCAGGAAACTAGTCATACTACCCTGTGGTGGCAACATAAATAACTATAACACAAAATTAGAATTTGACAAGAGTATATGATAAATACACAAAAAGAGTGCTTTGAGAGTTTGAGAGGGAAAAGAGAGCAATATAAAAACCTGTTATATATATATATATATATATATATATATATATATGTATTCCTGTGAAATAGTGTACATACGTATTATTATTTCTTTTTTAGACATGAAGAAAGTGAGACTTTGAGAAATGAAGTGACTTGCTTAGGGTCACATGTACATTTCTGGGTTGGGATTTGCACCTAATTTCCTGACTCTTTCCAGGATACCTCTGTGGAGGCACTGGGTATATAGTTTTGCAAAAGAGGTAGCATTTGGAATGACCTTAGAAAGACAGGGTTTCAATTCAGGAAAAAATATTTTTATTTTAGAGAAAGCTAGGAAATTTTGAGACAGAATATGGAAAGTCTCAATTTTAATAAAAAAGTTTGATGTTATAGCTAGGTCCTGCAGCTGGGGTGAATTGGTGAGGTCTCTGGAACTTAATTAGGTTGCCCAGAAATTTGCCCACCATTAAGGACAATGGGAGCTGCTAGGTGGTGCAATAGATAGAGTCTCAGGCCTGGAGTCAGGAAGGCTTATCTTCCTGAGTTCAAATCTGACCTCAGACGCTTACTACCTGTGTGATCACTTAACCTTATTTTCCTCAGTTTCCTCAATTGTAAAATGATCTAGAGAAGGAAATGGTAAACCACTCTGGTATTTTTGTCAAGAAAACCCCAAATGAGATCATGAAGAGCCAGAACAACAGAAAAGACTGAGCATCAACAAAAGGATGATGGATAAGGGAGCATGAGGGAGACATTCCATGGATGGAAAGGGATCAAATTGTATGTTTATATCTGTGTAGATGAATAGTCTTTAGCAGAAGTGGAGAGGGGAAATCAATTCGTAGTACTCTGAAAATATTAGGACAGGAATATCAACCAGTATGCCAAGGTAAGGTCAGGGAACCATAGAAGTTTCAAGACAGCTGGAAAAGAAATAACAGTTTCAACAACATAGAAGAAAATTGCTTAAAATTATGTGGTAATGCATTTTAAATATTTGAAGGACATCACATAAAGGACTTTTTCTTGTTTATAAATAGAGGGGAGAACTAGGAACAATGTGGAAGCTGTAGAGAAGCCTTTTTTGGCTGCATAAAATGAATTTTGTTACAATTAGACCTGTACCCAAATAGATTGGACTGTCAGTCAATAAACACTTACTGAGCACCTACTAAGTGCCAGGCACTGTGCTAAGCTCTGATAATACAACAGAAATGTAAAACATAGTCTCTGCCCTTGAAGGCTTCACAATCTAATTTTGGAGATAACATGGAACCAACTATATACAAATGAGGTATATACAGGATAAATAAGAAATAGCTGTCTAATGGAAGGCACTAGAATTAGGAGGGATTGGGAAAGGCTTCCTGTAGAAAAGGGGGAATTTAAATACAATAACTGAACCTTTCCATCCCAGGTTCAGCCATTGCTTGGGACACCTGCCATATTCATCTCCCTCAATTTTGCTACTGTTTTATTATTATGTATTAAAGTCTTTTGTAATTCAAAGGGAAAACAGAAAATAATATAGAAAATAACTTTTCTGCTTTGTAGATAGACTTTGAAATGAAGCAACCTTACCCAGCTAGTACATAAGTACTACTTTCAATCTAGGAGGTAGAAAGTCCAAGTCACATATGTGTTACTAATTCTATGACACCTGAGATAGAACTTTAAGAGAATTGATCACAGGGGATCAACTAAGATAACTCAATCAACTTAATCAATTAAATCAATTAAAATCAAGAAATAAGTTTATACAAACATGATGAAAGCCAGCTCTCATAGATTTATCATACTTCACCAAAGGGGAAAAAGATCCTCTTTTATGGAATGCCAATTCACAATTATTTTAAAATATATAGCAAGTTTGTGAATGGTAGTATGTTAATTCATGTCTCCTGTCCTTTATAGTGAATTACAGGCATGTGATCTTAGTACAAGATAATGACCCTAACTGAAGGTTCTCAAATGGAAACTGAATGACCACAGATCAGAGGTCTGTAGCAATAATTCCCATTCAGGGACAGGTTGACTTTGATAACCTCTGAATGTCCTTCTAACTTTGAGAGTCTATCATTCTATAATTGCCATTTTCACCTTGCCCACATAGGACCAAAAGGACTCAGCTCATGGTGACATTTGGACTCTTCTGGTGGTTTGTCTGTAGAACACTTTAATTATCCAGGCACTTGACTAGCAGATTTTATGAATCAAAGACAGAAAAGAGGTTCACTTAGCATGTAAAATAAGAAAAATAAAATAACAAAGAATTCACTCAAGTGCTAAATTGTACTAACCAAACAAGACTTTTTTGAGCTTCTACTGTGTCCAAGGCATTATTCTAAGTTATATGAATGAATGGCGATACAATAAATGTCTCAAGCTTGACCAGTGTTTCCTGCTAGAGAAACTTAACATTTCTTGTAATGTTAAGATTTTGTATTACTTACTTATTTCCATCCTTGCATTTAAGTTTGAGGATTTTTTTTATTGGATGTATGGTTTCATCTATACAAGGAAAAATTACTAAAAAACTTTCTGTCTCAATGCAGACTGATACCTTCATTGTAGGATGATCTCAGAGGAATGCTTTCGACACATAGAGGTTAAGTCTAAGTTAATGCAGTTAGGTGGTGTGGTAGATAGAATGTTGGTCCTGGAATCAGGAAAACTCATCTTCCTGAGTTCAAATCTGGCCTGAGACATTTACTAGTTGTCTGACCCTAGACAAGTTACTTAACCCTTTTTTGCCTCAGTTTCCTCATTTTTAAAATTTTAGCTAGAGAAGGAAATGACAAATCACTCCAGTATCTTTGCCAAGATATCCCCAAATGGGGTCATGAAGAGTTGGATATGATGGAAAAACAACTCAACAACAGCAACAAATGCAGACAGTATATGATAGAGGCAGGTCTTTGTGACTTAAAGCCTAGCTCTCCATTTTGCCATGCTCTAATCATATTTATTTATAATCTTATCTATATTGTTTACATCTGCATATCTCTGTCTCATCTATATTTATGTCATCTATATCTACATCTATATCATCTATGTCTTCATCTCATTATAATCACAGTACACCTATCTTTTTCAATTATGTGTTTAGTGATTTCAATTTAACTCAAATATTGCTACCAACTAATTACTTTTTAAGAGATATTATGATTAATGGGCAGCAAAGCTACATGGGAGAATTGAAAGGGTTCAGGATTAAATTAGAAAACCCAAGCCTGTGTCCTTTCTTTGTCACTACCTAGTTGTGAAATGTTGGGTGAGACATTTCACACTTCTGGGTCTTAGTTTCCTTATTTGGAAAGTGAGTGAGTTGGATTAGGTAATTACTCTTACCACATTAGTATGCCATCAAGGATGTTCTGATATATAATAAACAACCAAATTTCTAGAAAAAAAGCATGCTCAGAACATTTTTGAGTTTTAAACTGTATTGTTAACATTTTCTCCATTATTTTCATACATCTAGACAGTTAACAAAAAATAAATCAAGCCCTGGTTTGTAGCGTTTGTTTCTTATGTGTAAATATTCACCCTGAAAATTTAATGATAGGAACTAGATACAGTACACTCCAGTATGCTGTGCTCTGTATTACTTATGATTCCCATGACCTCAGTTACAAATGGTAGAGATTGACAATGGCCTATCTTCCTTTGTGCTTCATATTGCATGTGAACTAGAGCACTAGAGTTTAAACCAACTCAAAAATGCCAAATTAACTCTTAAATAGAGAAATTAATACATTATTGGGGTGAAAGGTTAATCAGAAACATTTTAGTGACAACTTCATTAGGCATTATAATGTTAACTAGAGATGAATAATTTGAAGGAATTGATATTCATGATAGGCTGGTTTTCTATTCCTAGTTCATAGGAAGAAATTTTCCAGTCAAAATAGTTGGTAGTGTGATTTGAGTGGTCATAAAATTCTCTAGTGATTTTGAAGCTAAGAGGTAGTCTGGAAAACCTTAGACTAGGTCCCTTCCGACTCTCAGGTTTTGAATTCTGTGTAAATAAATAAAACTCCCAAACTCTTGCACTACCTTGCAATGGTGCCTGAAACGTTAACTATTCCTCATTAGTCAGTCCTCTTGGGCACGATAACCCCTATAAAAATACAAATGTTTATCTGGGAAGGATAATGTGTTAAGCCATTGTTTCCCAAGCGGGTTTGAGGACAAAACATTCTGGTACTAAAAATATGTTGACACAATTGATAAATGTTTATCTGGGGATATACTAATATTATTAAAGAACCCTCCAGAATTTGAGGGAAAAATTTCAGTGCAAAACAGAGGAAGGTCTGTAAAATATTGCAAAAAAAGTCAGAATATAGTAGCCACCCCAAATTACCAAGAAATGTTACTCTATGACATCATCACATGTACTGTCATTGACACAGTTTACAAAGTTCAAAGATTTATATTTAGATCAAGCAAAGCAAATAGAACACATATTAGAGCTCATGGAAGGGAAAGAAAGGCAATAAGCATTTATGTAGAGTTCGCTATCTACCGGGCACAGAGCTAAACACATTTTACAAATACATTATTTAATCCTTACAGCAAACTTGAAAGATAGGTGCTCATATTATCTCCATTTACAGTTGAAGAAACTGAGGTAAAAGGGGTCAAATAATAATTATAATAGCTAACATTTATATAATACCATCTGCCAGGTACTATGCTAAGCATTTTACAATTAATATTTCATTTGATATTCACAACAACCCTGGAAGATAGGTGCTATAGTTATCACTATTGAGGAAACTGAGGCAAACAGAGGTTAGTGACTTGCCCAGGATCACTCATCTGGCAACTATCTGAGGCTAGATTTGAACTCAAGTCCTTCTGACTCTAGACTCAGTGCTCTATATTCTTTTCTACCATCTGTTTCTGATGTTTTTTTCAAGAAAAAATATCCATTCACAGAAATTGGGTAGTGTCTATTATTTATAGCCACGTATTAAGCTTTTTTTCAGGCAGTGTTGCCTTTTCCAGTCTTTCAATGTCTGACACATAACTTCAGCTCTCAACTGGTGATACCCAGGATACATTAGCTCTTTATAGTTTTCCCTGATGCCCAGTGGATACCAATCCTAGTTCTTTTCCAGAGAAATAGTTTCTTCATGGGATTCATCTCAGTAATGTAAGGGGGATAGTATCTGAGTTTCTCTGAAATGAATTCCTGATTTTTGCTACTCAAATACAGTGCCAGGAATGAGTTGTTCTTGTTTGCCCTTCATTTTCAAAAAGGACCAATGACATTATAGGGTGATATCTTGACGTTGGTATGAATTGGGTTTAAGTTGAACAAAATTATTAGTCTCACTCTCCCTTCCAGTGTCATCCAAGTTCCATGGCAAAACAAAAGTTTAGATGACTGGCAATGACCTGAGATTTAATGGATGATCTTGGAGTCTTCATTGTCTGACCTAGCTCTAAGAGCTCTTTAGTGCCTGCTTCTGCCACTTTCATGGTTGTTGGAACAATTTTTCTCATCCACCTATTCTATGGGAAAGTCTTTATATATGCTTGGGATAGATACCGCTTTAATTCACTGATAGGTTTTGAGGCTCTTTGATTACCTTCAAACTGGTTTAGCCTGTCTGCTGAGATAGTTTACCAGGATATGACTTCTGCACATGCTACAGCTTCTTGGAGTCACAGATGAGAGTCAGGCATCAGGTGAATACCAAAGGTGGATGAGGAACCCTGGAAGGAGTTCTGCAATCCCCCACACCAAAGGTGCTAGTCCTCTCTGAATAATCCATACACCTAGGAATGGCTACCTCCACACTGATACCTTTCTCTTTTACTAGGTATGATGCATAATAATTTCTGGGCTTATACAATATTTTGCGCATAGTAAGTGCTTAATAAATACTTTTTTTTAAAAACATGCATCCATTCTGAAAACAACTTACTCAGATGTCAGAAAAGCATCTTCCCCTCTCTCTTCTCTGTGCTGATCTTTGACATTGACACTAAATTAGGATATGGTGACTCTACAGTCTGATTGATGTTCTCTTTTCCACAGATGTCTTCCTGTGTCAACACTTCCTAAAGGATTAGAAACGTTTGAAAAAGGCTACAATTTCTTTTTTGTTGTTTCTCAAATCTCATTAGTCCCTGTATGGTCAACTGGGAACTGAGTTATTTAGTTCTCTCCAACCTCTTGAATAGGAGAGGGGACCCAAACATTCACTGCCATGGTTGTATTTCAATAGAGTGAACACCGGAGAAGAAAAAACAAAGACTCCTTGCTAAATTGCATCAAGACCATGACATTATAGCTGGAACCTCTCAAATTAGCTATCTAGTTGCTTAACAAGCTCTTTTGAAAATTGGATATTGAGTGGGCAATGGGACTCTGAGCAAAGGGCATGGCCCTGTTAAATTGAAGTTGCAAGAGGGCACTTTGTAACTTGGGGGAGGGAGTAGAAAAACGTAGATGGTATATAGCTCTTGGAGACAAATGTGCTCACTTTACAATGTTACCTTGAGCCAGTTCTGAGACAGCACTACAATTGTTGATTGGATTTTGGAATGAAAATCACATTTCTTGAGGGTATCCTGGCAATTTTGACTTTCTCATAGAGTCAAGAAGTGGAAGTAGCTTGATTTCTTAAAATGCAATTTGGTAAACAGCTGCTCAGAGATTTCTTTAAGTTTTCACATCAAGTCTGCACAGCTTGTTGTTTCTTTGGAACCAGTCAACCTTCAACCATAATAGTCTTGTTCTAAGTCAAAGTTCAAGCCCTTTGGATTTCTAATATTGCTTCTAATTATAAGCTCTCATTTCTAATCATATGCCTAATGTTTCACTCTATATACATTCATAAAGGAAGTCATATAGTCATTAAAATTTTGTTCCATGAACTCAGTTAATTTCATCTAATGAAAACCCATTCAAAGAGAGGTAATGAGATGCTTCATCCTGTTCAAGGATAGCAACAACTGGCAATTTATATCTTATCTTACACCAGAGATATAAAAAAAAATGGGACTGTATGTGGCCAGCAACCTTCTCAAGCAGGGACAGAATCAGATTAAAATGCGACTCTCATCTGATCTTAATGTGTTGATGTATTAATTTTAAAGAACGAAATATATAAACATGTGTGGTTTTCCAAGTCAATATGTAACTTAAAAGTATTCTTATATATGGTCAAGTGGCCTGTGCATCATTTGAGTTTGAAATTACTGTCTTAAACGGTGCCACCTGGATAGTTAGCACTGTGAACTGAAAGCTGGACCCAAAGTCAGGAAGACCTCAAGCGTTTACTAGTGGGTAATAATAAGCCCTACTCCCCAGGCACTATTGTAATTAACTGTAATTGTTGAAATTAGATAATATTTATTGAGCTCAGAAAACCTTAAACTATTATGTAAATGTCAGCTATCATTATTTTACTATGAATTATTTTATTTGAGACTCTAAACAATCATGTGAGATAAGTACTTATTATTTCCATTTTAGAAATAAGAGAATTGAAGCTCTGACAGAATCTGTGATGAACTCACCATTATACACATAAAGTCAAAAGTTAAATCTGAACTTATGTTTATCTCTACTCCAAGACTAACTGTGCTTTCTACTCTCCTAACCTGCTTTTCACGGTTCCTTTATTCTCTTGGTCTAGTGAGGAGGATTAATGGTGTTGGGTTTGGGGACAGGGCTTACATAAACATTACTAATGTGTCACAGTCTTGAAGTTCCTCAGTCTGTAGTGATTGCCCTTGTCCCCTCTGTCTAATAGAGGCTGTGGCTTCCTTCAAAGCTCTCATCTAAAGTACCGTACCTTACAAAAGCCCTTTCCTGATTCTTCCAGGTTCGAGGGTTTCCCTGTGAAATTGCAATGTGTTTATTTTGTGGGTTTTGTTTTTATTTAACAACACACCTACAGTTCCCCTCACCTAGTAGAATGTTAGTTCCTCATGGCAGGGACTATTTCCAATTCTATATTTATCCCCCCAATATCTAGCACAATGCTTGCTACATGTTGTTATTGCTCAGTCATTTTCAGATGTGTCTGACTCTTTGTGACCCCACTGGAGTTTTCTTGCAAAGATATTGGCATTTGCAAAGATATTTGCCATTTCTTTCTCCAGCTTATTTTACAGATGAGGAAACTGAGATAAACAGAATTAAGTAAATTGTCCAGGATCATACAAATAATAAGTGTCTGAGGCCAGATTTGAACTCAGAAGACAGATATTCCTGACCTCGGTCTTGGCTCTCTATTCATTGCACCACCAACTAGGCATTTAATAGATAAGTATTGAATTGAATTTTTCTTTTCCTCCCTGGTACACTTATCAGTTTGATTTCATGTTATAGTTATGCATGTTCATGCCTTATTTCCACAACTAGATTGAAAATTTATTGAGGTCAGGGGATATGTCATTCATTTTTTTGCCTTCTTCCTGTCTAGGACAACGCTTTCCACATAATGAAAATGCTTAGAAATTGATTGTTGAATGAATGAATGAATAAATGAAGGAATGAATGAATGATGTAAACATTTCTGATTTGTTGAAATGCTCTCGTAGTATCAAAAGTTTTAATTGGTGCTTTACATTAGATCATCTGGCATTGTATTAGGTTCTATACAAATTAATCATTGCATTAAAAAAAATCTTTGTTCCTCTTTTAAGCCACTTAGATTTGCTAGAACTCTTTGATGGTAATTATTTCCTATGCATTCTCTTTCCTATCTTGCTCTTGTTTGCCTATCCATTCCCAGGTTATTGGATTTACCGAAACTGCTAATGTAATTTTCTTTATATTTAATTATCTACCTATCACCTCTTTTGTTTCTTCAATTTGTCCACTCTGTTAAATGATAGTTCAAATCCTTCCTTCCATCCTCTCATGTTTTCATGTTAATTTTCTTTCAATCGCGTCTTTCCCCACATCCCAAATTTTTTTGATTTGTTGTCTTCATTATTTCTCTTCATTTCATATTAATTCTGGGTGTTATCTTCAGATTTTGTAGACTATATCCTTCTTTGTTCTCTCTTGTTGTTAAAGCTTCTAAGTATTGGATCACTCAGGTTATTCTTCTATTTAGTTTCTATGTTATTGACTTTGTATATTTTCATTTTTCTCCTCTCCTCTTTCTCAAATCCTATCTCTTAGAAATGTCAATTCATGAGGAAAACATTGTCAGATGGAAGCAGTCACAATGGGGCCCAAATAGTATGGCCTAACTGTACTCCGCTACAGTCTCTGTGAGTAGTATCTTTACCGAAGAATTCAGTCTGGTCTCTGATTGTATACCCTCCCTTCCTTCTCTCAACTCTGGTCATATCTGCATCTAGAAACTTATACATCTCTTCTTTCATCAATGCACAAATTTCCCTTTGGAGATCCCTTCTCCCAACAGAGGAACACAATTTTTTCACAGTTCTCTTCCCCAGAATTCCTTTCCCACATTGGAACGGGCACCCATGTCTTTGTCCCTGTTCCCCTAGGTCTGTCATTTCTTCCATTTTCCTATAGATGCACCTTTTTGCCAAGAGACTATAAGAATCACCATCCTTTCATTGTTAGGGATATATCTGTCACCTATTAATTTTCTGCCCCCAACCTACCTTCTTCCAATTTCTCTAACTTCCCACTCTACATTCCTTCCCAAAGAAGGCTTTGTCTCACAGTAAAGAAGGTCATTTGTCATGCAGTCAGGGAAGTTAGTCAGTGATTCTCGCTTAGCTAGACCGCTTTTTCATACCTTGACTCCTTTATCTTATTATGTCTGTCGTTACCTAATTGGTTGTTCTTTGTGCTTTTACTTCATAAATCTGTCTTTCTCTTCTCTTAAAAAATACCTCTAAATATGACAAATTGATTTCCTCATTTATTATTTTCTTGATAATTGCTCTTATTTAACTTCCTTGTGCACCTATTGTTTGAGATGTTTGTAAGTTGAATATTTTAGTCACATCTTATTCTTGCTAGGAATGCCTCTGATGCTTGTTATTTGTTGATGGATTTGTTGATGAATGATTAAGATCTTGTTTTCAGGGTGTATCATTTTGGATTGTATCTTGAGCTCCTTTGCTTATCAGAATACATTTTTCCATTTCCTTCTGTGATTTCTTTCTACTTCAGAATGATCTTGTATTATTCAAATTTTCTTTTCTCCATACCTAAAGCTCTTTTTCCTGGCCATTTGCTAAAGTTTCTATGTTCTATGGAAGTTGTTAAATATAATGGAGTGTGTGTTAGAATTTGAAACGTGAATTTATTTTGTGGAGATCAGTGGATTTTGTGGAATGATTCTTTGATGTCTTTACTCAGAAATTCTGGACAATTTTCCTATATTATTTCAGGCATTATGAAATTCCAGTATTTTATACTCTTCTGAGAGATCTTGATCTACCTTTATGCATCCTATCTTCAAAGTCAGATACTCTAGCTTATCAAGAATTCATGTGCTGTTTTAATGTTATATCTTTTACTTCTTTTCTATCGTATTTTTCCTTACCTTAGTGTTCTTATGTAACAAAAACTGTTAATCTCTCATTCACTGTTTTAGAAAGGTTCCCTATTATAGACTCAATTTTTGTCTTTTTCTAATTGTATTTATAAATTCTGTATCAAGAACTCTATTTTCTGAACAATGTTCACCCCTAATTTCTTCTTTTGGGGATTTCATTTCATTTCTTTTCTTCTCTTTCTTTTCCTTCCTTCCTTCCTTCCTTCCTTCCTTCCTTCCTTCCTTCCTTCCTTCCTTCCTCCTTCCTTCCTTCCTTCCTTCCCTCCCTCCTTCCCTCTCTCCTTCCCTCCCTCCTTCCCTCCCTCCTTCCTTCCCTCCTTCCTTCCCTCCTTCCTTCCTTCCTTCCCTCTTTAATACTGAACTTTCTTGTTCCTTGCGCTCTAGGCAGACCACATATCTATTTGTTATTTGGAAATGCTGATTCATTTCCCTTCATATAATATTTTCCAAGAGAGATTTGTACTCCTTTTGAGGTCTTACATTTCCTTCTATTTTGTTATTAGTTAGTGAACAATCATTTATTAAATGCTGCTAAAATCTCTTTTTCAGGAAGTCTTTCTTGATTCCCTTCAATGGTAGTGCCTTCTTGCTGTTATTTTCTCCTGTTTCTCCTGCTCATCTCTTGCTTATATGTAGTTGCATGCATGTGATGTGTGCTATCTGAGGGCAAGGACTGTGCTTCTGACTTTTTTTGTATCCCCAGGGCTTAGCATAATATTTGAAACACATACACAGAGCATTTATATTATGGCTGGTCCTTCATACTTAAAGAGAATCAATGACCTCATGATGTTAGGGTTCAACTGCAGCTGATTAGACCAATACAAGTTTGGAATTCTCTACCATAGGCAGAGACAAATCGTCCATTTGAACATTTGTGATGCAGCTCTCTCTAGATTTGTGCATCTCATGTTTCTTTTGTACTAGTGAAAATCTGCTTTGCTCATAGAGTATATAGCACCTTCTTTGGTGCAGCCATGCCATGCTGAGTGATCCTGTGCTAGTGTCTCCTCTGTCTTACAATCAATCCTAAAAAGTTCTATAGAGAGACTTGGAGAGTGTTCTTGTATTCCCTATACTGACCTTCATATGACTGTTTACTTTGTTAGAATTCTCTGTAAAATCGTCTTTTAGGTACAGGTGCTTTTGGCATTCGGGCTAAGTAGTCAATGCATCAGATGTGCCCTCTGCAGGAGAGTTTGAATAATTGGCAGTTCAACTCAAGAGAGAAGACCTCATTGTCTGGTGCCTTATCTTGCTAAATGACCTTCAGAATCTTCCCAAGACAATTCAAGAAGCAGTTCAATTTTCCGGCATGGTGCTTTTCAGATTTCAAAGGCATATACAGAGCATTAATAGAAACACAATTAATAAATACACAAAGTATTAACAAATATTTGTTGACTGACTGACTACATTTCTCCACTCTACAATATTAGCCTACATAGCTCACAGAACAGAAAACTCACATGATTCTGGTGCTATGGGTTTTGTACAGGGAATTAATTTAATAAACTTACTTTAGGAACTCCTTACTTTTCTGTATCACTATGGGCCTAGGATATTTGATCTGATGAGCAGGCAGCATAGATATAGCATTTTAAGAAGGACATTGAGACACTGGGGCACATTCAAACCAGAGTAATCAAGATGGCTAAAGACCTGAGTACCAGGTTACATGAGGACAAGAGTTGAAAGCAATAGAAACTTTTAGCCCTGGGAAGAGAAGACTTAGAGGGAACACAATAGATGCCTTCAAGTATCTGATCTTGTGAAGGCATGTGCTACTTGATTCCAAAAGAAAAAAAATGGGTGAAAGTTGCATAAGAAAACTTCCTAACAATTAGAGTTACCTAAAGGTGGAAGGGTTTCCTTCCTTCGGGTTTTTAGAAATTATAAAACAATCAGTGACTTGAATTAAAAATCTTTAGGAGGGGGTCAGATGACCACTTATCCATGCTGTTGTAGGAATTCTTTCTAGATTCTGTTGGGACTAGATGACCTTTGCTCTAAGTTTCTTTTATAATATTCTTTGATTCCATGGACAAGGAAGATTTTTTAAGCAATTGTTATTGTAATTATTTACACCACCTGTGTTATGTCTGATCATAACAGCTTGTATGTAATAAAGAAGAACAAAGAAATAAGTGTCATATATTGTTCTTTTAATTTCCAGTTCTCCAAAGCAGTTGTTAGTTCCGCCTTAATTCACCTAGTGAAGAAGCGGTAGATCAGAGAGTGGCTTGCATTTCATGGTGTTCTTTGATTTTCAATAAGAATATAAATTCTCTAAGAATATGCCTGTCTTATGATTTTTTAATCTTCCATACCACTTAAAAGGTCCTTGCTCCTATAAAGCACTTATTATTTGATGATCCGTTCATCTTCACACCAGCGATGTTGGCGACAATAGCTAGCATTTACGTAGCACTTTGCAAATCCCCTTGCGTGCCTATTGCATCTGGTCCTTTCAAAAATACTTTGAGGTTGGGACTATTATTATTAGTCCCATTTTACAGATGAGGAAATGAGGGTCAGAGCTTAATTTACTTGTTAAGATCATACGTCTAGTAAAGGTCAGCAGCAGAACTTGAGTTCATGTTTTCCTGACTCCAAATCTATCACTCTTTACTGTGACACCAAGGAAACTTTTTGCTTTAAGCATATGTACCTTCATGTGATAAGATGGCAGATTAAGGCAGAAGATCTTACTTGAAAAGAAAATAAGGGAACATAAGGCAAGCAGAAATATAGTAAATTAATTCACTAATTCTTCTCTCACTGAATGCATTAACTGAATTTGGTCTTTCATCATGAAAATTAAAGATAAATCTGATTTGAGCTGTGAAATTTTACTTATTTATCAAGATCTAGAAAAATCAATTCACAGCTTTAGTTTTTAAATATATAAATGAAATAGAGACAGAATATTTTCTTTAAAATTTCATTCATCTTTTCAGTGTAATGAATTAATGTGAGGCCTGCCCTCCTAGAACTGTCACTCTGATGTACACAATGTCATTAAGCATCAAGGAAGCAGAAAACAACACAATGATTTTCCTTTCAAACTATTTTTCCATTTTTTTCCATGTCAAAAGTAACTTAAATCTTTTAGAACAATCAATACAATTGATTTGCTTAATGGGATGTATGAGTGATGGCGTCAGTGGAGAACTGATCTTTGTCTCAGCAGAAAAGTGTGGTCCATGACCTGTGCGAAACTGACCTTGCTTAGATGTCAGTTTCCAAACAAATTGCATCACCCAAATGTCTTTTTGGAAAGATTTTGAAAACTTGTCAGAAGTATTAGAATCAGTGGAAATAGAAGGAGTAAAGGGGAGATACTTGATAATCATGGAATTATTCAAGTTAGAAAGGGAAGGAATTCTAAAGATCATCTAACTCAACTCTCATTTAATGTATGAAGAAATTGAGACTCACATGAATGAAGTAACTTATTCAAGGGCACACTGCAGATCTTCTGATTTAAAGTTCAGTATTCTTTCCATTCTATCATATTCATCCTCAAGGAACCCTGTAGGAAACGGGAAAAGGGAAAGAAACCAAGAATAAACCATTGTTAAAATAACTTCTCCAAGTATCATTTAGTTTTTTCAAGACAACATGTTCTAGGTGGGTAATTGGTTAGAGCTCTGGGTCTGGAGTCAGGAAGATCTGAGTGAGGTCAAATTCAGACTTAGACACTTATTATTGTGCAAGTCACTTAACTCCTTTTTGCTTTAGTTTCTTCATCTTTAGAATGAGGACAACACTATTGTCTACCTCTGAGTTGTAAGGATCAAGTAAGATGACAATTGCAAGGTGCTTAGTACAGTGCCAGGAATATAATAAAGACTGCCTAAAATGGCACTATTATTCAATGAAGTGATGGGGACAGAATTTGACTTTTGGTATCACACTAGGGACACATCATTAGATATTTCCCAATTAAAGATTATTTGTTGCTGAGTCAGAAACAAGATGGAATTTCTGGAATTGATAACATATGAGAATGAGGTTTGCCTATACATAGATCAAGTCTACTCATGTTAGGAGCCTTTCTGTTCAATTCAATAAACATTTATTAAACTCCTATATAGATGAGAGATTGTGCTAGGCTGTGGGGATAAAAAAGACAAAATATTAAGAAAATAGATTCTTCTGGGTTGGTGGCATGTTACAAAGAAAAGTAAAATACCAACCCTCAACACTTACCAATTCCCCCACCCATATTTATATGAGATTCCACCCATAAACTTCAATTACAGTTTTCTACCAATGCACACAGTGAGCATATGGAGATTGTATGTACAACTAAAATTCCAGAGTATTAAAGCACACAAATTCCCATCTTCTGACTATAATCAGATAAATTATATTTGTTCACTAATCAAAGAACAGTTTTGATATCCATATTTTCCCTCTTTTTTAACCTAAAAGTTCTTTAATTCTTTATTTTTTATACATACAAATCATTGAAGTTTATTGTGTTCTTAAGTCACTCCAATATTCCGCTATGTGTCATACAGAAACAAACAACTGCAGTCTCAGAATTCTGAGTAGGAAACTCAGTAATTTTTTCTTCTGAAACCCTGAAGAAGACTTATGCCCCAGAGAGATGAATTATCAATGCAGATTTAACTCAACCATTACCATTCTCAGAATAAGACTTATGCACTATATGAGGGAACTGCCATAAATGTAAATATATAAATACAAATTTTTTGAGAAGGTAGAAAGCAGGATCAATGAAAGTTCATATAGCAGGTTGCTCCTGAGCAAAGCCTTAAAGGAAGCTAGAAATTCTAAGTGATAAGGTTAGGAAGTAATAGAGCCTTAATATGAGAGTTCAGAGGCACAGAGGTGGAAGAGGGATGGAAAGGGAGCAACTAAAATGTCAACTTAGCTAGAATAGAGGGTTTATGAGTAGAAATAACATGAAGTACTATAATAATATAGTGGAAAAATAATTGGGATCCAGATTATGGAGAGTGTAAATTAAAGACTAAGAATTTAAATTCCTCTCTCCCGAGATTATAATGGACTTTTCAGAGTGTTTGATCAGGAAAGTGATATAGACAGATCTGTGCTTTCAAGGATGTCAGTCTGGCAGCTCTGCAGATGCGTTAGAGAGGGGAAAGTCTAGAAATAGAGAGATTAGGTAGGAAACTGTTGAGAGTTCAAGTAAGAGTTTATAAGATCCTCTACTAGCATAGTATCTATGTAAGTGGAGATGGCTGAGACAGGTTGTGGAAATAGATTTGACAAGGTCAAGGTATCCAGGAGTTGTCAATATTGGACTAGAATTCAGTAGAGAGGTACAATCTTCTAATACAGAATCATGAAAACTAAGAACACAAATAACAGATTTGTGGAAATTAGAGTCCTAAATTTAGTGAAGGAAAATATTCTAATGCAAAGTGACTGAAAAGGGTAATATAAATACATATTAATAATAATAGCTAACATTGACTATGTGCCACACACCAAACCTGGCACTAATTTACAAATATGAACTCATTTGATTTTCACAGCAATCCTGGGAGATAGGTGCTATTATCAACTCCATTTTACATATGAGGAAATGGGCAGCCAGAGGCTAAATGACATGCCCTGGGTCACACAGCTAGTAAGTGTCTGAGTCTGGATTTGAGGGCACATCTCCATGACTCCAGGGTGGGAGCTATCCACTGTGTCACCTAACTGCCTATTAGGAACCTCCCTGTTCATCTATACTTGCCAGTACTTTAATTATTGAAGGGTATCTCATTACATATTAGCATTTTGACATAGCAGCAAAATAATGCATACATTAGGCCATATTTTACAGTCCCTCCAGCCACGCACCTTGCTTTTCTTGCCACAAGCTCTGTTTTTACACCTGTAGAAGTATCTTTAGACAAGACTGTTAAAAAAAAACACAAAACTCCTGTCAGGAGCTCTAATTTGGAGTTGATGCTCTCCTGAATTTTATCCAGATTTTGTCCAGAAACCCATCATTTTACAAGATAGCATCAACCCTGAAAATCAAGCCTGTGGAACCTGTGCCCCTGTAACCATCTCACCTTCCCTTTGAGTGTGAGGAGTGGAAATTGGAGAGTTCCTTCTAGATCCTCCATTCAAGGACAATCATCACATCATCTCCTATCTGGTTTTACTCCTCTGGGTTTCATGGTGTCTAATAGATACCTTCCCTGTCCCCCAACCCTTTTTAGCTTCTTTTTATGTATTACTTTCTCCCACTAGATATGAGTTGCTTGAGGGCAGGAACACTCTGGAGTATAGTGGTCGATAAATATTTACTGATTGACAGTTGACTGACTAATCCAATTTTTGTCAATTGTTAAATAAATGAGTACAAAACCCACATAATCCTCGTATAGCTGGACTAAGACCACAAGACTACAGCAGCTTTATATCCTACCTGAACTTTCCCTACAATCTTACTATTTGTCTTCTGACCACATTTAATAATCATCCCTTCTATCATTTGTTCTGCGTTCAGTAATCAAATCAGCATTTCCATTTTACCACTGTTCTAAGAAAAGACTCATCAATAGACTACCCTGTGAATCAATGCATTATCCATGTGGCTTGCAGAAACTCTCTTCCTTAGCCATCTCTCTCAAAGTTTCGGATAACCTTCTAAAATTTAAATGTAGACTTCTTGAGGTCAGGGACTGTCCTACTTTTGTATTTGTTTCCCTAGTGCTTAGTATAGTTCCTGGAACATAGTTAAGGATTTCATATATGCTTTTTCATTCATTTATCATCTCTCTCCAACATCATAGTACCCAGAGCATGCATTAGAGAAGTGATAGTGTTAATAGAAAGTTGCTTCTGTTCTATTTTTAAGGTTACGTCAAGAATTATAGTCTAATTTGTAGAAGTCATTTTTGATGAACTGACATTTGTATTGAACCAGAAATTTCTAAAAATTCTGTATATCTAAAAGTCTTTATTAAATACCTCCTCTTACTTCTTTCTCAAGCAAAGTTGTCTTTTGATTGAATGGGATTCAGTCTACTAAAGCATTCAGTTAACTACTTGCATAAAAGGTAACAAGAGTTGAGTTTACCCCAAATCCCTTCTTGAAGTACTTTTGTTGACAGATGGGCAAAGGCATTGGTACAATAGACAAGAAAAGATTTAGCAGCTTAAATAGACAAGAAAAGATTTAGCAGCTTAAATTCCTGTTCAAATCTGGCCGCAGACACTTCCTACTTACGTGACTTTGGGCAAGTCACTTAACCCTATTAGTCTCAGTTTCCTCATCTGTTAAATGAGCTAGAGAAGGAAATGGCAAACTACTCCATTATCTTTGCCAAGAAAACCCCAAAGAGTGTCATGGAGAGATGGAGGACTGAAACAACTCAACATCAACAACCTTCGTTAGAATAGAAAGTCCTTGAGGGAAGGGACTGTCTTTCTATTTGTGTTTCAAGGACTTAGTACAATGACTAAAGAAGAGTAATCCAGACAAAATAGTGATCATATGATAACCTATGATCTTCTCTGGGTCTAAATTTCTTCATCTCCAAAACTAAGTGAATGACTAGATGATAGATTTAGAAATTCAGAGACTTTAATAACATTCTAGTCTAATATCCTCATTCTACATATGAAGTAGCTATGGATAAAGGAAGTTATGTAGTTTTCTCAAAGTCTAGTAACTAGGTGACAAGACTTATTTGAATCCAAGACCCATGAATCTAAAGCCAACAAACTTTCTGCTTCACTAAGATCAATCAACAAACAAACAATAAGCATTCATTAAGCATCTACCATATGTCAGGTATTGTGCTCATCACTGTGGATGTAAAGAAAGGTAAAACACAGTCCCTACCCCAGTGATCTCAGTCCGAGTGGGAGAAGATGTGCTTGATGATCCCCAAAGTTCCTTTCTGGCACTAACCTTTGATTTTATGATCTATGTGACCTTAAGTTACTCTCTAGATTTCAGGTTTTTTTTTAATGTGTAAAATGAATGTTTGGACTAGATAACTTCTAAGAATTTATCTAGCTGGAATTCATGTGATTTTTGTTAGAGACATAGTTATTACAAAGATAAGCCTATTGGCAAATCACAGCTTGATAGCAGTAACTTTTACTCCTTTTTCAGGATAGAGAGTTCCCAAGACCTCTGATCTATTCATAGGTCTGTAGTGCTCCATGACAAATTGCAGCTTTGGGATCCCCTATAAGAATTCCCCATATGAATCCTCCACTAAGGAAAGCAGGCATCAGAATACCAGTAGTAGAATTAACATTTTTACCTTTCTTTGTCTGACAGCCTTTGACTAACACAGGTCCAACTCTCCTTCTTTCTCCTCCCTCTCCTTCCTTCCTCCCCTCCTAAAATTCCATTACTGATTTATCATTGACCTAGGATTTTAAAGGAACATTTGGTCTGTATTTTCAGACAATGTTTCTCTATGTTTTTTGAGGAGTAGCACTCTCAACAGGCCTTGATCATGGGGTCAAGTGACTTGAAATAAATTCTCCCCACTGTTACAAGAGGCTTGTCAAATCTGATTACCAAAGTTGTCTTCATAATTGATTTTTAAGTCCTTTGTACTATATGCTTCATACTGTTATGCTAAAAAATACAGAAAGTCAAATAAACACAAGAAGACCATAGGTTGCTATGGTAGCCTTCAATACAAATTCTGAATACCTATGGATCAACCACAAGATTGTCTTAAGGGGGCTATTCAATAACATGTTCCAAGAACTTAAATATAATGTAATATTATACCTATAAACTTATGATGGATATATATATATATATATATATATATATGTATATACATACATGCCGGTTCATATGCACATCCCATATATACTCAGAGATGCAACATGGTTTAGTATTTAGAGAGCTAGTCTTCAAGTCAAGAAGGCTTGATTGTGTGCGTATGTGCATGTGTATTTGTGTATATGCATCTAAATATGTGTACATATACATATATAAGCAAAAATGTTATATCTATCTATATGTCTCTGGGTATATATATGTGTGCATATGTCAAATTTATTGATATATTTCACTATATATATATATACATATGTGCAATATATTTTATTTATCTGAATGTCTTTGTGTATATATTCAAGTATATCTATATGCATATACAGATACAGATAAATACAATAGACACACACATTTCCCCTATCTCAGTTGAACACATGTCACTAGAAAATCAGTTTGAAAAATATATCCTGTATAAATTCACATGAGCTGTTTAGTGTAGGATGCTGTCATCATGCGATTTTTTAAGGAAAATAGATATTGAGAACCTATTCCTTTATCACTTCTATTATCAAATTTATGGGTTTAAGAATAACTAGACCAGTTAGAGTAATAAATATCATGAGAATGGCCAGTTATCAACAAGCATCCCTTTCCTTATGCTTCTCTAATGGCTGGTGGCACACACTATAAATTATCTAGGAGATATGTAGGAAGCAGGAAATTTGGCTCCCTGATCCTGTGTAATTAAAAAGGTGTTTCTTCCCAAAGACATTTCAACCTGCCCATTTGTACACAGCTTCTTGACAGTAATGCTGGGGGGAGAGGCCTTTGCCAGCTGCCAGCTCTACACTGAACAGCAGGAATGAGTACATTTGGAGTATTGTGTTTGGTCTTGGATATTATATTTTAAGAAATATGTCTTAAAATCAGCATCTGGCTCAAGGGAGACAATCAAGAATATTAGAAGAAGGGGGTATCTTAACCATGCAACAGGAGAAATAAATGAAGGAAATGATCATATTTAGCCTATAGAAGGGTTTTGGTGGCGGTGGTAGTTGTGCTGTGTGTGTGTGTGTGTGTGTGTGTGTGTGTGTGTGTGTGAGTGTGTGTGTGTGTATGTATTGGTCATGGTAATTCCTATATTAAGACAGCTGCTGGATAGAAGAGGGGATTGACTCATCCTGTGGTGTTCTGAAGGACAGAACTAGGGACAATGAGCAAAAGTTAAGCAAAGATATTTCTAGATAGCAGCTATCTAGGAAATTTGAATTCTCAGCCATCTTCCATGAGCCTATACTGTGATCATCAACACATCTCTGCTCTGTCTGGTCCCTAATATCTAAACCTGTAAAATAAGGTCTGAGTGAAGAAGTAGTAAATATCATAGTCTTTTGAGCTGCAGTAGTCTGATTCTATGATAGAATTCAATGAAGATTTAACAAGTGCTTCTTGCGTGCCCATCATCATGCTAGAGTTGGGCAAGATGTTAGGATGGCAATAAGCCAGGGTGCTTTACAAATATTATCTCCAATGTAGTTACTACAAATAATTGTTGTAAATACAAAGTTCACAGGAGAAGGGGCTCATGCTTTTATTATACTAATGGTCAAGCAACCCAAGGAAAAGAAGTCTGAGGGAGGAAAGCAACCATTGTGTGGTTTTCAATGCCATTATACATCCCACAGAATGCTCCATTATACCAGAACACTGGAAGATGGGAGGCCTGAACAACTGCTTCTCTCTCCATGCCATTCTATCATTGATAACCTGTCACCTCTTGTTTCTCTTATTATTTTTTAAAATAGATCTTTCTTGATATCATTGTTTTTCAAGGCCTGCATTTCCTCCTGCATTCCTCCCCTTCCCTATTTAGAGAGCTATCTCTTGTAACAAAAAAAACTCAACTTATTTAAAAAAGCCTAATATTATATTGTGTGTACCATACTTGCGGATCCCCTCCGCCCTCATAAAAGATCTAGTGGAGGTGTCTTCTCGTATTTCTTTTTTTTGAGGGGCCAAGCTGTCACTTTACAATTTCACGATATTCAGTTTCTAATGTTTTTCTTTTGATTTACATTGCTGTAGTCACTATATTTTTTTCTCTCTGTCTGATTCTTTTATCCTTATGATTCATAGTGTCAGTCCTTTGAGGCGTGCTATCTTAGGATTCTTTCTTGGTTACTACTCCCTGTACTCATTAGAGTCCAACTCACCCCTAATGCTTTACATTTTTTTGTTTACCTTTCAGTTCTCAATCTAATGTGTCATTTGGAACCCTCTTAAAAAAATCCTCTTCCTCCTTTATGGTCTTTTTTCAGAACGAAGGATGAACAGCAGAAATAAGACCTCATACTCTTTATATCTTCTCACAGTTACATATACCTGGTTCTCTCGAAAAGTCACTGAATCGTTAGCTACTGTCTGCATCATGAAGTACCCCTTCTCTCATGTCCTGACACTTTGGGCAAAAAATCAGAGTATTATATATTTTGCTTTTCTCTGATGGTGCCCTTGGCTACAAACTTTCTATCCATTGTGTATATCCTTGACATAGAAATTGATTGGTCTACAGACTATTCTTTTTTCTTTCTCTGGGAATTTAGTACTTGACTCACAGGCTTCTTCCCTCTAGTTCCCACTCTAGATTCAGAGACTTTTATCTTTCTCTCTCCTTGTCTCTATGTGTACATCTACGTATATCTCTTTTATCTATTGCTACCTATCTCTATACTTATATTTAGATATCTACAAATATAGGCACATGCACATCTATACATGTGTATGAACATATGTATAGATGTATATGTAGAAGTACAGATATAGGTTTATATACATGTATATATTGATATATATTGATCACTAGGAAAGATGCTTCACTTAAGTGATAGGAAATTGTTGAGAAGTGAATTGAATTTCAAGGTTGGAAGTTGTTTAGAAGTAAACTAAAAGTAAAATCAATAATTATAGACAACTTCCTACTGTAGGAGCTTGACTAGAAAAGAAATGAGATATAGTACAATAGCTTGAGGAGATGGTAGAGTCAAATGATGGGGGGCTTTTTTTTGAGATAGGAGAGATCCAGGTTGAAGGCAAGATGGAAAGAAGGGATAGGGATGAATTAAATCAAGGTCACAAATAAAGAGGGTTGGACTCTGGCAAAGAAAAAGCCTATCTCTTTATCAGACACTGAAGCAAAGGAAGACAGAATGCAGGTTTATTTAGAAAAGTTTGGTAATGTAGATGGAGGGGTTTATGGCAGATGAATTCTGTTTTCCCAGTAAGGTATTGAGTGAAGATGCAAGTCTTGATTGTTGACGTATAAGAACCAGAAGACCAAGGAGTTCACCAAAGGAGTATCCATAGATGGATAGGTGATAGATCTATTTGCATACTTCTCTCCATATATTTATCTATATGCATATCTATCTCCAGACAGAAAGATATATACATATTTATATAACTATACATATATGTACATATTTATATACCTCTATATCTGGATATATATATGTATATATATATTTATCTCTATTTCTGTACCTATCTCTATATATACATCTCTATATATACATCTAGATACAGACAAATATATGTGTGTATCCTCTCTTTCTCCTGGTGATTTCATCAGTTTCCTTTGTTGAATTATTATCTATTTTCAAATGACACCTTCTTCTGAATTCTAGCATTGTATCACCAATTACCTATTGGATATGTTCACCTAAATGATCTTAAATTTGACTAATCCAGAAGAAAAACTCATTATACTTTCTTCTAAACCCATCTTTCTACTAAAGTTCCATATCTCTAGTTAGGGCACCATCATGTTTGTAGTACCTCAGGCTCACAAACTTGAATTCATCCTAGATTCTTTTGTCCCTTTCTGTACATAGCTCTGCCTCCAAAACCACATCTATGCCTTGCATCACTTCCCTTCTTTTCATTCACACAATCTCTCCCCTAGTCGAAGACTTTACCTATGCCATTGCAATAGCCTGGCAGGTAGATAGAACATAGAATGGTACGAGCAGAGCAGAGGTGGGAAGATCTGCTAAGAGACTTCTGCATTAGTCCAGAAGACTTTTGCTAGAGAGATATACTAGCGGGATGACTATAGAAGTAGAGAGAAGGGTATAGATGTGACATATTATGTAGGTAGAATTGGTAGAATTTGGTAACTAATTAGAAATGAGAGATAAGAAAGAGAGTAAACGATAAGACCAATATTTTGAACATAGAAGAGTGGAGTGAATAGTGGGACAATTGATAGTAACAATTGATATAAGAGTTGGTCTTGGTGAAAAGAAAATGATCTTGGTTTGGGACCATAGTAAGTGTAGGTTGGGAGCAAAAGATAAAGTTGGACATATAGTTGATGAAAAAATACAGCTCAATAACATAATTTGGGAAAACATGCCCTAAATGAATATTTTTTCCTCAGAGGTATGAAGCTATGGGAACTACTGTAAAGAAAATTCTCCCACCTTTCTCAACAGAAAAAAATAGAAGACTTTTTTATACTCCAAGAATAAGTGCTTGTTATTTTTAAGCTCTTGACTTGAAGGTAGGACAAATTGACATATTTTCTCTAAAGTTACCCGAATATGTACCTTGTTTTTTTTCTGTGGTTGTGCATAATGAATTATTTCCCTTTGTGCCTAACTTTGTAGAACAAATTGGAATGGGGGTTAATCCAAATAGAAGAAAATGGTTGCAATTTGTTCAATTTGCACTGAAATGAAAACTAATTTAAAATGGGGTCACATATGCTAAGAGAAAATGCAGGGTTCACCTTTCTTTGTCTCTACAATATCCTAAAGGTTGTTGGAGATTCAATTCTGGACCATGGGAGATTGAGCAGGGAATAAGTATAGATTAGGTAATCATATGCATAGAAATAATAGTTGAACCTATGAGAATAAATGAACTTGCTAAAGGAAGGAATGTAGATAGGAGATATGGGCTAAGAAGAAACACCTTGAGAACACTCACCCTGAAGATCCAGGAAGAGGGCAATGATGGAGTTAGTGGAGAAACAAATTAAAAGGTAGAAAAATTACAAGCCTATTGTGTTTTTGAAACATGGGAAAAGATGGTTTCCAGAAAGAAGGGAAGGGGTTTGTTTAACATTATCACATGTTGAAAAGAGGTCAAGTAGAAGTAGATATTTTATGTACTTTGGGCTTGACAATTGGGAGCTCATTGGTGGCCTAAGAAAAATATAGTGATGGGAATAAAGCTGAATTGCAAGGATTTAAAGAGACAGCGTGTGATGATAATGCAAAGACATAGGGAATAGATAGCTATTATCACTAAGTAGTTGCTTATTGGAGGAAGTAGTATGGGGAGGCATCACTAGAGTCACTATAGAGCAATAAACTGGTAAGGAAAAAATTGTGGGAGAGGGTATTACAAAGCTCTGGGAACTCAGACTATGGGAGAGATGGCATCCTCAGATGGAAGGCCTCACTTAGCATGCATGGTTAGAGAAAAAGAATGATTCTTGTTTGGGACTCTTGACATTCTACTGGGGATGTATTAGCCATGAGGGTTGCTATTGGTCAAGATCTGACTGATTATTTCATCTTGGGCATCTTTGATGATTTTTTTCCTTTTTCCCTAATGTTGGCAGAGTTCTTCCATAAGAAAAAGTCAAAACCCAAAGCTAATGTAGTTGGCAAGTATCAATGGCATTGATGTTGATGGAGGAATCCTCCTCATTCTAGCCTGAAGACAGGAAAGGTCTTCATGGGGCACAGTCTAGTAAAGGGCAATTATTGCAGGGGATATGGAAAAGTTGGGATATTAGGTCACTATTGGTGGAAGTATGAGCTGATCCAACCATTTTGGAGAACAGTCTGGAATTATGCCCAAAAAGATAAAACTGTACATTCCCTTTGACTCAGCAAAGCCACCATTAGGTTAATTTTCCAAAGTGATTAAGGAAAAAATGAAAATAATTTATGTGTTCTAAAATATTTATAGCAGCTCTTTTTATGGTGTGAAGGGACTGGAAATTGAGGGGTGACCTATTAATTGGGAAATGGTTAAACAGGCTTGTCATACATGATTGCGATGGAATCCTACCGTGCTATGAGAAATGATGAGCTGGTTGACTTTAGGGGAAAAAAACATGGGAAGACTTGCATGAAATAACGAAAAGTAAAATAAGCAGAACCAAGAGAACATTGTACACAATAATAGCAATATTTTTCTAAGAACAACTTTAATGACTAAATCATTTTGAGTATTATAAATACTCAAATCAACTACAAAGGACCTATGAAGGAAGGTAGTGTATACATCCAGAGAAAAAAACTAAAAAATAGTAGTAGTACGTATAGTATGACTTAAATGTGTATATGTATGTAGTGTTTCATGATAGCATTCTCTAGGGTGGAGTGGTGAGGCAGGGAGAAAAAAACGCACATTAGGTAACAAAAGAAAACTTAGAAGGAAGCACTAAAAAGCAAAGGAGCTTTGAAAGAGATTTTTACTATTTATTATAGTTTCTTTTTTTAAAAATAAATGTTGCAAAATGGAAATTCATGGTTTTATGTTGAATCCTCTTTTTATGTTGTATTATGTACATGGAAAATTTTTTTGGCTTTTTGTATTTAAGTTCAAAACGAACAATTTTTTTAAAGGACAGTTATAGTAGCCATTGTTCTCTCTTAAGACACTTCTGGCGACCATACTGGATTTTATCAAATTCCTCATCAGGCAGAGACAGTGGTTGCTCAGACCTTTTTGGACAGCAGTGAGGACTATTTTGAGAATAAACTGACAATGTTTCAGATCATGTTCTTCATCAGGGAGAACCTCTGGCTCCCCAATAAGGTCAATGTCATTATGTTGGCAAAATTGACACAATACATCAATATATTGTCATTTTATGGCAAAGATAAGACCTATGTTATACCCAATCTTTACTATATACTGCTACTTGGCAAAAGTCACCTCCATTTTTATTATACTGGTTACAGTTCTCAACCAGCCCATTCAAAGAGACCTTAAGTGGTAATCTAGCTATAGGTCCTTGCCACCTACTGCCCACAATATCACATTTGGCCTTTATTTTGGGAAGGCATGACCAGCATTAGACTCCTGGTGGAGTAACTCATAGAAAAGGACGTAGTGGATCTGTTTGATAGAGTTGTTCACAGTATCATCTTCTATCAGCAATAGAAGTACTGATTTTCTTTTGCGTTCTCAGTTCTAACGATCTACGGTCACTTTGCAATACTGCTAGTGGATTCATCTCTTACCCAGAGCAACAATTCAGTGAGCAATCTTACACAGCTCTTTCTTTTGCTCTGGTGTGGCTACTGGGCATTAAAAGGCATGCTGTGTTTGGCTGAGTCTGTAGTTTTCTGACCTCTTGTAGTGAGGATCGATGCATGAGAAACAGCTGGCTTTGGTGGTAGATGACAAACAAATGAAATTATCAATGAACAGGGGATGGATAGCTTTTTAAAGAAGTTTGATTTTAAAGGAGATGATAAAGAAAGAAGCATGGTAGAATCTGATTTAACGGTGAAGGGCAAAATTTTTTTTTTACAACCGAGGAGATTTGAACATTTTTATAGACAAATTGGAAGGAACCTGTGGAGAGGGAGAGTCACCCAGCCTCAGCCTTCTCAGTGAAGTAGGAGACCGAGGCATAGTTGTGGGAGTGGAATGCATAGTTTGGAACTTGTGGAAAGAGGAAAAAGTTTGAACTAATTTATATGTGTAACAACAAAAGTAGGACAGCATTTCTAAAACATTTTAAAGTTTGTGAATGACTCCATGTGTCATCTGTGCTATTTGATCCTCGCCATGACCTTGGAAATGAGGTGCTTTAAAAATTATCCATATTTTACAGATAGAAGGATTGAGTCTGAAGAGGTTAAGTGACTTATCCAAGGTCTCAAAGCTGGTAACTGAAGGATAATCTAAACTCAGACTTTCCTGGCTCTAAATCTACTATTCCACCCCCTAAGTTAAGGATTCAGTAAGAGTAGCATAGAAAGAAAGTCAGGCATCAGTTGGACATGACTGAAAAACAATGAAAATAAGGACACTTGGACCTTAAGTGACCTGTTCAGGATCACATAGCTAACATGTGTCAGAATAAAAACCTAAATCTATGTCTTCCTCCTCTATACCCATGATCTCATATATATTTTTGATTGTGCACTCCTATTTATTAAAAAAAAATGTAATAGAAGAATTAAATGTTCTTTAAATGATAGAATTCACTTGTGACTCTGTGAAGTTATTTTCCTTTGGAAGTTCATTCACTGGTTGTTTAATTTCTTCCTCTGAAATCAGGTTGTTTAAATTCTGTATTTCTTTTTCTGTTAACTTTGCTGTTTTATTTTGTAAACATTTATTTATTTCACTTAAATTATTGGGTTTGTTGGCATATGGTTAAACAAAATAATTTCTAATAATATCCTTTATTTTTTCTTCATTTGTTGTGAATCCTCTTTTTAAATTTTTGATACTGGTAATTTGAGTTGGGATGGTGGTAGTGGAATACTACAGATGTGTGAAATTTCATGTGTTTCCAAATGAGATTGCAGTATTATCAGTTTTACTTAACTGTTTTACTTTGTTACAAGAGACGTCTTGCTATAAGGAACTTGCTACATGGAGCTGGGAGTAATCTGTAACTGTAATATAAAATCAAAATACATCAATAAAATGTTTTTTTAAAATCCAAGTAATTAAAAAATTGAGTATGTATCCTCTATATGTATATTTGTGTTTGATAATGTTATCCATTGTCTTCCTATTATGAATATAAAAATGGAAAAGATAAGGAAGAAATAAAACTATTTTTAATTTTAAATTCTATTTATTAATGTTATAAAATGCTTTGTGCTTTTGAGAGCAATGTAATTATGCTTCATTATTTTTTAAAAACTCCTGGAGGGGTGGAGCTGGGTAAGATAGACTTGTAAATAGTAGTTGTCAAGATTAATTATTCAGCCTTAACAGTCAGTGACTAAAATAATGTTTTGGCAGGAGTCATACTCCTTTGTGTGTTGATATTTACTTTGTTTGGTGTAAGAACAATGAACAACAATGAATTGTCTCTGATTTTCAAATCAGCAGAGTTTTTGGTACAAATCCATTTTTTTCTTCACATGTTTCTGCTTAATAGGTGTTGTCATACCTTAATTTCCTATTTTTGATTGGATATTTGGTTTTGTTGGCATACAGTTGGTGAAGGATAAAGGAAGACCAGTTTGGTTGGACTACAGCGTAGAGAAAGGGGAATAATATGTAATAAAGTAATAAAATCTGTGCGCTCCAAGTTGTGAAGCACTCTGAATGTCCACTTGGAAAGTAGGGAGCAGCCACTGGAGTTTATTCAGTAGGGATATGATGGGGTCAGACCTTTTGTTTTCTGAAAATCAATTTGATACTTGTGTGGAGTATGGATTAGAGTGGGGACAGACGACACAGGAAGACCAATTTCGGAAGCTAGACAAAAAGCCTTAAGGAGAAGTGATTAGGGCCTAAACTGGCATGTTAACTACATAAGTAGACAAAAGGGAAAAGGTACAAGAGATAAGAAATGCTCTCAAAGCAACACGATTTGGAAACTTCTTAGGTGTATGTATGAATGAAGTTTAGGAGTTGTAGATGATACTGAAATGGAGAACCTGGATGTCTGGAAAAATGGTGATATCTTCAGTATATAGAAGTGCTTAGAGGAGAAATGGGTTTGGGGGAGGAAATAATGTAATGAGCTCGGTGATGCAGCTCACAACTGAGCATAGACCCCACTCCTTGAAGGGTGACTGCAATAGTAACAAGGAAGTGGGTAGGCTGAGGGGCATGAATTTTCCCAAAGTCATCTGTGCAGCTATTGTTGTAGGCATCAAGGTTGTGGTTAGGTTATAATTACCCTGTGGAGAACATGTACAGTGGCATTAAGAAATATAAGAGTATAGTATTGAATTATTAGGGGTGAATTATTTGGCTATTGTGGGAAGGGTAGAATGAGACCTTTTTCTCCACCCTCCTATTGCTTAATTTCTTCTCTCCCCTCCCCTCCCCTCACTTTCCCTCCTCTCCCCTTCCTTCCCTCTCCTCTCTTCAGTCTCCCTCTCCCTCTCCCCCCAACCCCATCATGCCATAGCCCTCTTTTGGGAGATCATTCACTGATTTAATGGTATTGTGCCTCTCAGGTACTATTATTTTACTCATCTTACATATGAGGATACTAAGAATCACAGAAATTAATTGACTTACTTGACCCTTTATAACTGAGGTGATTGAAAACAGGTTTTGTTATCAGGGAAAGGCTCTTAGTCCAGTACTTTGTCTACTTTACTTTTGGCAGTCTTTTATTTCACATTCTTTTCCATTTTGTCATTTTTTTGGTTTTGTTCTGTGATTTCTTGATTTCTTAGAAAGTCATTGGCCTCCATCTGTTCCATTCCAATTTTGAGAGAACTATTTTCTTCAGTGAGCTTTTGCACCTCTTTTTCCACTTGGCTAATTCTGCTTTTGAAAACATTCTTCTCCTCATTGGCTTTTTGAACCTCTTTTG
>CM053774.1:54178766-54399076 GCA_028658325.1 Potorous gilbertii | reverse complement strand
TTTTCTTGGCATTTTCCCAGCCAGTTACTTGACTTATGAGAATCCTCTCCACCCCAGCCTAGGTCCGCCCAGCTAGTGCTTGGGGTCTGGGATTCAAGTGCTGCTCCTCAGCCTCAGGGCTTTTGGTGGCAGGCCTGACTGCTGTTCAATGGGAGCTTATCTGCTGGTTCTCAGGTGGGGGCAGGGCCGCCTCTCAGGCTCAGTTCCCTCAGGGGGTTTATGCAGAGAACTTTTGTAATGGAGCTGCTGTGGAGCTCCTGCCTGCTCTGGGAGGCTCTGGCCGAGCTGCCTCTGCCTCTGGCCGAGCTGCCTCATCCTCTGCCACAGCGGCGGCCTCCCGAGGGGGTCCGAGTCCCGGAGATACCCCGTTCCCCTCTCAGCCTGTCTCTCTCACTAACCTGTGCGTCTGTGGGTGGAGTGACCTTCGTGGTCGCCAGACACTACGGACCCTGAAGCTTGCTTGGGTCTGCTCGCTCCTCTCAGTGAGGTGTGGCCAGGGCAGGGGGAGGGGAGGGTTCCGCTCCCGTCTGGGGCTTGATGGACCCCTGGGGTCGGTTTTTCAGGGCTCTCTGCAACGGAAATCTCCTTCACTGTGTTTCTGCGTGGCTTCCACTGTTCCGGAATTTGTCAGGAGTTCTTTTTACAGGAAATCCATGGGCTGTGGGTTCGGAGCTAGCAAATGTGAGTCTTTCTACTCCGCCATCTTGGCTCTGCCTTGGCAGTCTTTTAAATCCGAATAGCTGTTTTATGACAACATGAGGCTTTCCAAAATATTCTAAGGCATAAAAAACCTCAAATCAAACAACAATTCATTTTAATTTTAACAAAGGATATAGTTCCAAAGAGAACATCCTGATAAACTGAAGGAGTTTTGACCAAGTAGAGAAAATCAGGAACTTCTCAAAGTTTTGACCAGTGGAGCTAGATTGTAGAGTACAAAAAAGAGGATAATGTAATAAAGCAGGAAAGGTAAGTTGAGGTCAAATTGTTAGAGAACTTTGAATCAGAAAGAGAAGAGTTGGGAGCCACTGGAGGTGATTGAGTGTGACAAGGTCAGATCTATGTTTTAGGAAAATAAATTCAAAATCACTGATCTAAAATATTAGGTTTGATATATGGGCTCCTAAAAGAAGAGTAAAAACTTAATTGTAGTATTGTTGGGTGAAGGTTTTAGATTCTAGTAGGATGTAAAGTCCTTGAGGGTATGGATTGTTTTTCATTTTTTCTCTGTATCCCCAATACCTATAAGTAGGTACTTAATAAATGTTAATTGAATTGAACTGCAATGGATAAGATAAAAATCTGAATGCAATCTGCAGTAAAACTCTTATTCCCTCTAGCTCTATGCCCTTTGAGTTAGAAGAAAAAAAGAAAAAAAATCAATATGAATATTTCTTCTGTTTACTCATTCTGTTGGCAGGGAGGATAAGGCAAAAATACTCACACAATTGGCTTTATTTTATCAATACTGTTATTAAACTAGGTGCAGACCTTGAGAAATGCTAGAAATCTATCAGGTCTTAGAAATTTTCTTTGTCTCTAACTAGAAGAGGAAAACATATGTAAAAATAAGGTCCTTTCATCCATAGGTCATCTAAACAACTAAACTTCCAGCTCTTATGGGAACTCACTTTCCCAGGTAATGATAACCTTGTGTATGTTGGTCCAAAGTGACTATTTGGTTGAGTTTGCAGACCAAAGTTAGTTTACATCAATCTTATTTCATTTTCCACTTTTTTTTTTGGAAAAACTGTACCCTTCATTATTTTTGACACCTATTCTTCAGATTAGATCCATATGTTTATAATTCCAAGAGAAATCTAACAGATATCTGATCCAAGCAATTTATGACTCCCCAAACCCTGGAGAGATTATGAAACTCTTTTAATAGTAAAATACAATATGTAGTTATTCTGGAAATTTTTGCTCACTTATCTTCATAATCATAAATTATTTCATACCTAATTACAAACAGGCAGACTGAATAATTGTCTTCATTGAGAGCTGTTTGACACTAAGAATATATAGCCTTATTTTATAAACCTCTTAATGTTCGGCCTATAAATATGTCACAGCTAAGGAGTATTGCATCTTTAAGTATATTAAATTCAGTCTTGTGTAACCAAACATAATAGGATTTTTAAATGAATTATAGCTGAAGTACTTAACAAACAACTTTTTAAACTTTCAACACATGTAAAGCTGTTTGAAACTGACCGTTTCAAATTTAAAACCCCAAAGTATACTTAATTCTTGACATATTGGCAAGAAATTTATCCTGGAAAGACTCTTTTATGGATATAGATCTAATGGGAATAAAAAATTTTGATAAAATTACTTTATGTAATCACATCTTCCCTTCCTCCTGTACCCCGACACATGCTTAAAAATCCGGCGAAAAGATGCCTTAGCATCTCTTTAGCACAAATTTGACCTGCTGCCATTGCACTTGGGAGGTTTTTGAATTAAGGTAAGGTAAGGGTTGCCATCAAACAGTTGCATTTGTGTAGCAAGGAGATATGTTCTTTAGGGAAAATTCAGTATTGAAGTCTTTGAAACTTGACCTTATTTCTTCCATTTAAAGATCTCATCACACCCATGAATCACTGACCAACTGATGCAAAACAAAGGTTTGCGACATAACAATTCACAGGGCTCTGACATTTATGTAGTGTTTTAGGGTTTACACAACATTTTACACACATTATCTCATTTGATCCTCAGAATGACTCTGCTTTGGTTCAGGAACACACGAGTTTAAAGCCTTTCTTTGACACCTACTTGCTGGTTGACCATGGGCAAATCACTTAAACTCCCTTTGACCTCAGATAATTTTCTAAGGTAGTAACAGAAGATTTGCACAGGGAGTTTCTATACTGGGAGTTCCTTTCCTAGTGAAACCAAAGGTCGAGACTCTTCAACAGCCACCCTGCTAAAAACCAAGAAAAAAGTAAAAGGTCCTATGAAGTTTGTTATACAAATATTCTTCTTCTCATTTTGCAAGTGGCATACTAATAACAGATAACTTTTATATAGCACTTCATAAAGTGCTTTATAATTACTCATCTTATCCTCCCAACAACCTTGAAAGGGAAATTCTATTATTCTCTCCATTTTACAGATGGTAGAACAGAGGCAGACAGAAGTTAAGTGACTTGCCTTTGTGTCTTTCTGAGTAGGTCCAGCATTAGCTGCCTCTAATATGAGTATGATATGAAGTATCTTGTCGAAGGTAATGTAGTGAGTAGATGGTAAGGTAGAGAATTAAGCCTAGGTCCTCTGATATTAAACCCAAGGCTCTTTTCACTGCATCACAACTATTTTTGATTTTCTGGTCATCCTTGGATTTTTCAATGTGGATAATTTGGGGAAAAAATCCACTGATTCTTGTGTGATTCTCTGCATCACTGGGGTCTCCCTAGCAGCAGGAAAATTAGCTTGTGAGTCTAAAGAACACACTTTATTCTTTCTTAAAAGGCTTTAACTACTGGCAGATACAGTCCCAATTTTGAATTGTTTGAAAGCTACTGCACTAATGTGTTAATAGAGCAAAAAGATGCTGCCATCCCCTAAAAACAAAATTTAGCTCAAGCCTACTTGCATCCATAACACCGTGAGATACTCTTACCTCTGCAAAAACAAGAGGGACATTAAAAACAAAGCACCCCATTATTCTGTAGGTTTGATTTATTTAGGTCTGGGGTTCAGAATAGGAAGGCGTTTTAATTAATTAAGTCAGGAGTAAGGGTCTTTAAGTGTGGGTTTCCAAGTCTCCAGCATGTCAAAAATACATTTGGTTCTCTAAGAATTAAATTTGTCTGTAACTCAAGTCAGTGACTGAACAAGGACCTTGGCCATGGGGTAGTACATAGTTGTGATTTCATCAACTTAATAAACACCCAAGGCTGTAGCATTTGTAAATAAAAAGGACCAGAATTATTTATTATTCCAAACTCTCTGTCCATCATTTTCCCCCTAAGAGAAATTACCCACTGTATGAGCCTAAAGCTTTCTCTTCATGTGGAAGTTATTACTATAATTTGAATCAAAATCCTTTGTCTTCCCCCTCTCTACCTTCCCTCGTGATAAATTTAAAATATCTTCCTATAGGGCTTTGTATGGGATAGAAGAGTATGCAATTGTTAAATCTTTCTTTGAAGTTGTTAGAGAATAACAGAGAAAAATAAAAGCTAATAGAGAAAAATGCCATTCAATAACACAGTGAATAATTTGAGATTTATAATAAAAACAAGGAAGAAATCACGAATTAATTTTTTTAGTACGACTTATAGCTATAGCGATTTAAAGTTTGTAAAACATTTTAATTATCTTATTTGATGCCTGCAGCTAAATACAAGCCTGATTTTTCTGTATGCAGGAGTATTCTCTTCTCATTTTAAGCAGTTTCTCTGTGTTTAGGCAGAAAAAGGGAAAGCTAGACAGATAGCCTAATCCTAGGCATGACAATCTATTTTCTGCTATGCTCCCAGGGATGTAAAATGTTGAGAATAGGGCATCCTTTGACACAAAGATAGTATTCTACACAAGAGCAGACTTGAGTACTTGATTTGTAAATTTTTACTGTGGACTTTTAGAAGCATGAAAAACTCCTGTAAGGAAGGAAAGGCAGGCAAAATGGTTTTTGGTTCATTCATTTCAAGGTAGAGCCCCAAGGGGAGACTTTATTCTCTAGTGAGATTTTCTCTTAAACTCTAGTTGCGATCTCTTCTCCCATTACTCGTTCGAAATCAACTAAATTATTGTCTGCCACTATGTTCTGAAAAGCTGTAACCTCCAAAATCTCCTTTCTCTTCTTCCTTATTTGTAAGAGCAGGAGCTCACATTTAGAGAGCCTGCCAGATTTATCAGTGAGAAGTTGAAATGTGTTTATTCTCCCATGCTGGGATGCATGTTTTAATATCCTGAGTCTTTTGTTTTCCTCTCTGAATTATTTTCCAATCCCTCCCCTCTCTGACTTCTCCCCTCCCAAAAAACCTACCTCCCCCCACCAAAAAACAAACCAACCAACAAACCACGAAAGAACTCAGTGGATTTGAAGGTATGTGGATTGAACCAAGTGTGTAAATGAACAGAAGCTCACTCAACGAATGAACCTATGTCAACTCATATCACTGTGGCTTAAACAAAAACCAAACCAAACAAAAATTAGGTCTGGAAGATATTTCCAAAGTTGGAAAGCCTTTTGTGTCAAAATCTTCTCATAAAAACATGAGCTCAAGCTGACAAGCTTCAGGAACCTCAGGCATTTCACATAAAATGTCTATTTGGGTGAAGCTTCTGAATTGAATTTGATGCCAAAATTTTTTTGTGGTTTCCCTCTACTTTCTGAAAGTATTAAGCTTACAAAAAATTATTAATAGATAGGGACTAGACTTATGATATCATTCACATGAGGAATGGCTAGAAGAGGAAACTGATACTACTATTGCGGGTCAGTAGCTTTTCTGTGATTTATAGTTGTAGAGTTGACTGAAATTTTAGGAGGCTCAGTAACTTTCCCAGAATCACACAACCAGTTTGTGTGGGAGGCACAATCCTGAACCTCATTTTCCTTGGCCCCCTGGTCAACTCTCTATCTGCTACACCATGTCTTCTCTGCTTGTTACCTCACCATAAGTGAGTACCTGCAAAGATTTTGGCCTAAAGGGCCCAAGGTCTCCCAGTGCATCCTGGGTCATCTCAAGTCATCCCGAAGAAAATCTGGGCACTGGCTTCAGATGTCTCTGGAGGAAAAGTGAGATGGTGACCTGCACAACCCTCTCTCACTCAAAACAAATTCAAGTGCAAGTCATGTCATCATTTCTCTGATGGCATGGTCTTTTTTGGCAACGAAGGACAAACTCAACTATGGACTGTGGAGAGAGATAGGATCTCATTGTTGGGACTCTAAGGTGGAGAATCAATCTTTGTCTTTTTAATTGATACAAGCTTCAAATTGGCACAAATAAAATTCTTTCTCTGTGTTGATTTCCTTATTTGTGATGTTTAGGGTGGGAGGAGGAAGAATGAAGGGAAGGGTGTGACAAGAAGAATGATGAGACTAGTCATATACAATCAGTTAGATGAGCTTCTGAATTCCTGAAATAATTTCTGAATTTCCTCTGGAATGGGATAGCCTTTATAGCCCAGTTATAAATCCAATAACTTTGCTGACACATTCAATAACATTAGCTCATCTTTATCTTCTTTCTTCCTCATGAACTTTGACAGTGTTTGATTAAATTCCACTCAACAGACTTTGTTAAATGCCTACCATGTATAGGTGCTTGGTTTTAGGGATAAATGGATAAAAATGAGATTACTCCTGACCTCAAAGATTTTATATTCCATATATAGCACTCCAGTTTTCCATTGCAGAACTGTTTTGTCCAGACCAACCAAATCAAGCAATCAATGGATCAATCAATTAACAAGCATTTATTGAGAAGCTTTAGTATGAGGAAGTCTTTGGAGTTACAAAGACAAAAATGAAATAGTTCTTACAGATGTCTACATGAGTAGCTAGTGTTCATACTTACATGTATATATATAGTGTATATATATATATATATATATATATATATATCGAGAAATATATTTTTATAGAATACTGCTCTGTACTCAAACCCATTAAAAAATTGCAAACAAGTACCCATCAGTATCTAAATAAGGACTTACACTCTTGAAGGCAAAGAGTTGAGTATATGGTTGTTGAGTTACTAAGCTATCCCCACCTACCCAACTGTTTCAGTCCTTGAGAATTTAATGGAGGAGAAAATAAGAATGTATTGACTTTTTTTTTTTGCATGCCCCTTGGAACAGGCATTCCAGGCTGCTTTTATGATGTGTTTTTAAGCACATGAGACTGCTCCTTTTAAGTTACTTAAGACAATTCAGCCCTACAAGTGAAGGTAGACTCTGCTTTCACTTTGGAATCTGAACCTCAAGCAGATTAAGGCCTGTGTGATGATAACTGGGGTGGAGAACAAAGGAAAGGTAGAAGGGGGCAGAATAGTTGGAATTGAGGCCATTTTCACTCTGTAGTGTAAGCTGGCTGACTATATAAAACTAATACGCAGACTAGACTTGCCATTAACTAAATGAAATAGCTGGGCTAAATAACCCCAAAGAATTGAACCAAAAGAGAGGGTATCAGGAGTAAGAATAATTAGTATTTACATAGCGATTATCTTCACAATGAGAGGTGGGGGGAGGAGTTATTTCTGTCCCCTTTTGATAGAGGAGAAAACTGAGGCAGATGTAAGTTAAATGACTTGCCCAGAGTCACGCAGCTAGTTAAGTGTCTGGGTCTAGATTGGAACTCAAGTCTTCCTGACTCCAGGCTTGGAGCACTGTAATGCGCTGTAGATGCCCCTAGGTGAACAGTTTAGGCAGAAAATATCAGGTACCTGTCAGGAGATTTCAGTGCTGAAAGCATCCTTCTTAATTGTTTTTACTTAAGGAAATGTCTTTTCTCTATCCTGCTAGAGCAGGAGCCCAGTGCTAGGTCATAATTCTGGTGTTGTTCATGCTTTGAGCTGAATGGTGGAAGTACAGTTTTTCTACAATTTAGCAGATGATGTTTGAGGGCTGCTGGGGGTGAAAAAATGAATCACCCTTGTGTTTTATCTGGTGAAAGCCTCTCTGAATTTAGCTAGATTGATTCTCAAACAACAGACTCACAGTCTATGCCCTGGCCTATCCTGACAGCCTTGGTAGGAGCGAATTGAGCAGTTAATCTTTTGTTACAGCTTCCAAGAACCCAGAATCTTCTTTCTGCCATTAGGTGGTATTAGAATAGGACTCTAGTGAGGGCATAGAGATTTTTTTCTAAAATTTATAACATATGATCAGATGGGGAATTTTTTTTCTTATTCGCAGGGACATAAGACTTTATTGGAACACATAATGCAGTGTTCTAAAATAAAGTTCATAGGTTTTATGTCTTGAATTATGTTTGGCTTGTCACCCTTGCCATATGTATTACCTGCATGCTAATGTAATTTTTTATTGGTGTTTATAGGGATAGGAAATGGACTTTCAATGATGTGGAGAAGTTGGATAGGAAGAAATGCCCTTTACCAGCATGGTCTTAGATGGCCTAGACCAGAGCACTAAGAAATTAAATGTGTTTAGCAAAGTACCTGGCTTATAGTAGACACTTGTTTCTTTTCCCTTCCCTCTTTCCAACCACAAGCATCTATAAACATCATCTCTGTTTCATTTTCTTTTCACTTCAAACCCTGAAAATAATAGGAAGAGTACCTTGTATTGTGAAGTGTATCTCTCATAGAAGCTTAAATACTTAATAATAAAAGTCTACAATTATATAGAACTTTAGGGTTAGCAAAGAACTTTATTATATTTATTATGTCATGGTTTCTTACAATAATCCTACCAGCCTTGTTGTTCTTATTATGAAGATAAGGACACAGATACTTAGAAAGGGCTAGTGATTTGCCCGTGGTCACCTGTAGTTAACGTTTAAGTTGGAATTTGAATCCAGGAATCTTTTGATATTAAGGCTAAGATTTTTTTTTTCCTCATGGCATCATACTGACTACCAAGTCAAGAAGAATTGTGTAGTGGAAAGCATGCTGGATTTGGAGTGAGAGGAGCTGGGTTCATATCCTGCCTCTACTACTTACCACCCACTTTACCTTGGGCAAGTTAGTTAACCTTCAGGGCCATAGTTTTCTCAGCTATAAAACTGGATTAGATAACCTCTAAATTGGTTTCTGTCTCTAAATCTAAATGGTGCTATAGTTCTACTGTTAGATGAAAACTCAGGATTATGCTGGATAAATGTGATCAAATGAACTTAAAACTGACTTTTTTCTCCTAGAATTAAGTGATGACTTCCTCAGCCCCATTTTTCTTCTGAGGAATACATCCAGGGATGCGCTAAAGCCAGCTTATTATACCAACTCTCAAGAGCTGATGGATAAATTATCAGCATGATCATTTGTAACCCTGAAATGGACAAATGTCACAAATCAGAGCTTGACTGATTGTTTTGTTGTTTGTTTAGACATAAAAAAAGTAATGGAGGAAATGTTAATAAGGCAGATTAAACTTGGAAGGGTGGCAAGTATACATCCCTGCCCCTCCCCACCACACCAAATCTCAGAGTTCCATTTTCCTCTCCTTTTCTGAATATGTTCCGTTAAGTGTAGATTCCCCTTATGTCCTTTCTCATTGTATACTCAGGGCACCAGAATTACATAATAAAGATAAGAAATGAGATAAGAAACTTCAAAGTCACTTAGATTTACTCAATCTCTCTCTCTGGCTGTCTGTCTTTGTCAGTCTTTCTGTCTCTCACATTCTCTCTCTGTTTCTATCTCTATGTTTCTTTGTCTCTCTGTTCCTCTCTCCCTGAGAGAAAAGGCTAAGAGGAAGATAAAGTAGGAGAGAAGAGACAGAAATCTAAATGTGATAGAGAAGGAACTCTTTGTGGTCATAGCCCTACTTTCAGATTGGAATCTGCCTACTGCTGTGGGGCTGATGTGAAGGCAGCAGTAGCACTTACTTAAGATGAGATGTTGCAGCCTGTTATCAAACATCTCATTGACTGTCAAGTTTACCCCTCACAAACCACCTCACGCTGCTTGGCTTCCTAGACTTTGTAAAGTAAATCTCCTCCTAAATTGTTACTAGAAAAGATGCTCAGCTTCACAATTCTGCCAGGCATCCATTAATCCTCCAGATACAGGCTGGTTTTGTGTGCGTGTGTGTGTGTGCGTGCGTGTGTGTGTATGTGTGTGTATTTTCCTTCACCTTGCCAGCAAAATGGCATCTCTGTTCACACCAACAGCACATCTCACACAAGTTTTCATAAATATGCCCAGCTGTTTCCTCAATCTATTTTCCATGTAGTCTGCAAATCACCATTTAATTTGTATGTAGCCACTACAGATGCTGGGGAGACAAGCCCCTGATGAACATCCAGGGTTATTGGCATTCAGCTACTTTGCTTAAGTATAAAGTTTTATATGCAATACAGACTCTCTGTGGAAGGTTCAAGGAAGGATCTGATCCTGAACTATTGTCCTGGATAATCAACTGACCCACTATGACTCAGAAATCTATTTCATAAAAAAATATATAATGCTGCTTTAGAAAATAAGAATAATTACAAAAGTGGCATTAATATTAGTGCTATAATATTTGCAAAGTTGTTTACAAACATTGCCTCATTTTATACTCACAAAGACCCTGGTTGCTATTATCTCCATTTTACAGATGAGGAAACTGAGGCAAACAGTGGTTAAGTGACTAGCCCATACCATGATTGCTTGGCAAGATTCTGGCAAGTCTGGCAAGACCCTGATGTCAGATTTAAGTCTTCCTGAGTCCAAGCCCAACTCTCTATCTACTGTGCCAACAAACTGCCTCAGGTAATGCAAATATTTTTCTTTCTAATGTATTTTGAGCCTCTTCTATGTATAAGGCATCATATTCAGTGCTGGGGAAGAGTCTAATTTAATTGATGAGGCACTTGGGGTTAAGTGACCTGCCCTCGCTCACACAGCTAGTAAATGTCAAGTGTCTGAGACTGGATTTGAACTCAGGTCCTCCTAAATCCAGGGCTGGTCATTTATCCACTGCGCCGTTTAGATGCCTCTGGGAGAGATTTTTAAAAAGTGAAAAAAGACAGTCTCTACCTTCTTAGGAACTTATAGTCTAATAGTAATAACTCATATTTTATAGTGGCTTAAGGTTTGCAAAGTGCTTTTGTCGAGACAATCCTGTTTGGTAGGTACTGCAAATATTTTTTTTAACCTTTATCTTTCAAGTGAAAAAATTGAAATTCAGAGAAAGGTACAGTGACTTGCCCAGAGTCATGTAATTAACATCAGGCCCAGGAGAAGAGCCTAGGTTTCCTGACAAATGTTTTAGAGCTCTTTCCAGCATATCATAATGCCTCTTCAATAGTAACACATAATTATATAAGATTTTGCAATTTCTAAAGTGCTTTAAGTGGGTTATCTCATTTCATCCTCATAAAAACCCTTAGAAAAAAGAAAAGCATTTATTTTACTTTAAATTTTTATTGATGGTTTTTGCTTTTAAATCAAAATAATTTCTCAGTGTACTCCCCTTGCCATTGACAGCTCCCCTGAAACAGAAAAGGGAAACCCAACAGTTAAGCAAAATCAAACAATCCAGTAGGCACTTCTAGCACATGTACATCCTATATTCATTAGCTTCCCACCTCTTTTCATTATTTGGCCATTGGGATCAAGATCAATCATAATAGTGTCTGCTTGCCTTTTACTGTTTTCATTTATCTTCTCATTTATTTTTCCTCTTTTTCTGTTACTGTACTCTGCTTCTCTTACTTTACTCCAAATCAGTTCATTTCCAGGCTTCTCTGAATTTCTCATACTTGTTTTTTTCTTATTGCATAACAGTATTCCACTATATTCATATACCATAGTTTGTCCAGTCATTTCTTAATTGATGGGCACCCATTTTGTTTTCAGATGTTTGTTCTGGGAGTTCATTTTTACAGAAAGGAAAGAGAAAGTCCAGTGGGGTTAATGATTCGCCAATAACACAGGGATGATTAGTGGCAGAGCCAGTGATAGCATCCAAATCCCTTGTTACCAGTATTGATGCCATTTCTAATAGGCCTCAGAATAACAGAATTCCTTTTATACTTTAGCAAAATAAAAAAAATTCAGTTGTCACATCTATCAGCATATACAATATCCAGTGACTTAAATCACTGATGGGGAATTAAATGGAATATAGAAACTGGATCTATTAGGAGATCCTAATGCCCACTGTCCTTGACATATCACTGTTTTATTTTGTAGGTGGAGGTCCTGGAGAACTCTTTTCTACATTTAGAACTGAATTTTTTATCCCCTGCTGGACAGCTGCACCATAGGACAGAGAAAAGAGAATGGAGGCTCAGGGCACATGGCTGTGGACAAGCTATATTTTGGTGGTATCCCACAAAGAGCAGATGATCCTTTGGTTCTTTCTTTTCCTAGTTCTTTTTCTAATTCTTAGGCAGTCTTGTCTAGTTCTTTTCTAGTTCCTAGTTAGTTTCTACCCAGCTTCTTTTCATGAAGTGATGCCTAGAAATTGTAGACTCAAGATGGAGAGTCAGGAGATTGTAGAGATTCATTCCTTTATAATCCCAAGAGAACATGAGGGAGGTGTGGTTGCATCTGGTACTGTTCAGTAGCATGAAAATCATTCTTGGAGGGGAGTAGGTTAAGAAGATATTCTATTCTTCTATCTCCATTTTCAGCATGAACGTGCAAATGTTTGTGAATTTGTTAAAAAAGTTACAAATGGAGTCAGATAAACAATGAATTTTCCTAATCTCCAGTTTAACCTAATGGAAATAATTTTTAACTCAACTTCTTCCTTGATAAAGGTGGTCCATGTTGCCCATAATCCTATGTATACTTGAGGATTTCAAAGGAAATCCTCATAGGAAAAACAAATGGTGTCCCATTGTCTGAGACAAAGTCAAATCAAGAGACAGCTGATGCTATCAAGAGAGTACTTCGGCCAACATAAATTATTACAAGGAAGAAAAGAAGAGGCTATTTAAGGAGTTGTATGTGGCTACATATGAAGCTCACCAGCAAACTCATATTTCAAGAAGACATATACTATGTCTTGGAAACTAAGGATAAATATATGAATGATATAATCTTGTAGAATGATGTCAGGAAAACTAAGCCTAAAGTGAGCTAAGGCTTTAAAAATGCGAGAACAACAAAAAGCCTTCTTTTTGCTATGGTGGGAGTAAAAGGTAAAAACAAAGAAAGATTAGAACTGCTGCTTAAAGGATGCTTCAATAGTAAGAGATGACAGAGATAAAACAGAAACGCTCAAGTCCTATTTTATTCCTGTTTCTCTACCAAGGAAAACTTCATTTTCTGTTCAGGCAGGGTTACTAGACTGATAGGACAGGGTAATGCCATATGTGTAATAAATTTGGATATCATCAATACACTTGATAAGATCTCTCACTATACCCTTTGAAGGCAACTAGGTGACTCAGTGGATAGAGCTCTTGGTCTAGAGTTAGAAAGTCCTGAGTTCTAATCTCAGACACTTGCTAGCTACATGATTCTGGGCAAGTCACTTAGTCTCTACCTTAAGAAGTAAATGTCAAACCTCTCTAGCAATTTTGGTAAGAAAACTTCTGGCATTGGTATGCTATGATCCACAGGGTCATGAAGAGTTGGATATGACAGAACAACAACATAACTTTATGGAAAAAAATGCAAGGATAACATAGGTGAGTGATTTCGGAACTATTTGAATGGCTAAATACAAAAATAGTGAGATATGGCTTGAAACCCTGATGAAGGAAAATCTTTAGTGGAGTGTCATCTGATTTTATCCTTAGCATTTATTTGTTCAATAGTTTTATCATAAACTTGGGTGAAGGCATGTATGACAAGCTTTATGAAATTTGAAAAAAAGCTGGGAATGAGAGATAGTGCACACATTAGATAATAACGGATCCAACATGTCTTAACATGGTTGAAATACAGTCAAATAATATGAAACTAATAGTTTTAAGTGTGATTTCTTTATACTTGGATTAAAGAGCTGCTATATTTATTAATCATCTCCCAATTAATGGGCAGTGACTTTGTTTCTCAGAGACCGAATTTTAATACAAGTACAAATACTGTAATTCTATGACCTTCATACTTGGGAGGCTGGAGAAGATTGCTTTATAAGTGAGGAAGTAGTAAACTAATATATATAATATTTCAATTTATCTGGCCAGTAGAACTAGAACCAGTTTACTTAGTCGTTATTTCTGGATATCTAGCCTCCTCAATTTTCTGAGCTTGTTTGGTACTGATATTTATGAACTGTGCTTGCAGTACAATAGACTGGTAGTATAATATAACCCAAAGAATACTTTCTGGTGATATGGAAGACCTTTTCTTTTGTTATATATTTCATATGTTCTAAGTCATTGGTGTTAAACTATAACATTTGACCCATGTCTGTTGTATATTGGTTTAGAAAATCATAAACTGAGACAGTGTGGTGGCTGTGTGGGTAGAGCACTGGGTCTGGAGTTGGGAAGCCCTGAGTTCAAATCCAGTCTCACATACTTACTAGCTATGTGGACCTGGGTAAGTCACTTAACCCCTTTTTGTCTTAATCCACTGGAGAAGGAAATGGCAAAATACTCCAGTATCTTTGCCAAGAAAACCCATGGCATCAGGGTGCTGTGGTCCATAGGATCATGTGTTAGACATGATTAAAGGACTGAATAACAACAATAATGTATTGTGTTTTTTTTTTATTTTGTGAAACTTTCTCAATTATATTTGAATCTGGTTTGAGCTGTACACCAGAATATCACAGGCTGCTGGCCCCAGTTTAACACCCCTTATGTTATTATTTTATAAATATATATGTATGTATATATATTTTTTATTTAATTATATATGATATATAATTATATCTAGATAAAGATATAATTATATACAAGATATATAATTATACATAATAAATAAATATATAAATAAAAATGTAATTATGTATAATAAATAAATATATATCACCTCTTATGATTATATATTTTATTATATATATAATAAATATATTAAATCATATGTTTCTATGTGTCACAAAATCAGGGTCATAGATCAAGAGCTGGAAGTTACCTTAGAGGCCATCTATTATCAAGCTTTCATTTTATATTTGAGGAAACGGAGGCCCAGAAAAGTTATCTCACCTGCCCAAGATGCTACAGATAGCAAGCAACTGATGTGAGATTTGAGCCCTCTTCACTAACTGCTATCTTTTCTGGAATAAGTGACTTTGTTTACTCATTCTGGGCCTGCTTGTGATCCTTGCCTCTTAGAGTGTGGTGGTCCTATTGTGGGGATCCTAAGGATTGTGCGTGCTGTTGTGGATCCCTTGTGCTTTTCGGGGTAGGCTTATCCATTTCTTTGTATACATACATAGTGCTTAGCATGGTGCCTGGCACTCACTAAGCCTTTCATAAATACTCATTGGTTCACTGTCTCTTAGCAGCACAAGCAATTATTTGGTGGTTTATGATGTGACCTGGTTTGTATTAGGCAGAGTCTTTGGAAGACCCACTTGAGAACAAGATGATGAATAGAGGACAGAAGCAACTATCCATGATACCTGCCCCTTTCATGAAACTCTTTGAATTCATTTTCACTTCTAAGGTATCACTTTTTCCCTGAATTCTCAGAGAAGGTTTTCCCTATTCATTCCCATTCATTTTTAGTATTTGTTCAAGCATTCTATTTTATTATTTAAATTATTTACAAATGTAGGTATTGTCTGTCCCATTATATTGTAAGTTCCTTGAGATGAGTGATTCTGTCTAATGCTCCCTCCATTTGTACCTAGTAAAATGTTCATCACATAACTAGCTTTAAAACAAATAAGCAAACAAAAATCTTGTTGAGGTAAATTGAAGTGAATGTAATAGCATTGAATTGAATCATATTAAGGTACATAAGCATACTTGGATGCTTGCCTCTTCTTTCCACTTTGAGATTAAGGCTACAGTCTTTTCCTTGCCTTGCAAGGGTATGAGTGTAATTTCTGTTGCCAGATGAAGCTGGGTGACTGACTGATAAATGTGCTAGTGGTAATTGATATTGGGAATCAGAATCATAAGACTGGTGCTAAGGTTACAGCTGAGAGAGATTTTCTTTTGTCATGCTGGTGCAGGTTCTGAGAACTGTATTCCTTCCTGTGATCAGTGTCAGCCATAGGAGGACTTCTTCAGATTGTGTGTCAGAGCAGGCATATGGCATTAGAATACAGACAAGATAGTAAGTCTGAATCAGGTAAAGAGGCAGAGAATTTCTTGAAAACCTCAGTAACTGAGGGAAAAGCCAGGAAGAAACCCTCTCTCTGTTTCTCCTGTTTTCTATTGCTTAAAATATCTGACCCCAGAAGAGCCCAGAAAAGCAGATCCTAAATCTTTTCCACATCCTTCATGAGTAGATGGAGTAAGGATTGTTCCTTAACAATACCCAAAGAAGCTGTGAGAGAGTTGGACATTATTGGGGAAAGTGTCCCCCATGAATGCAATTTTTCTTTACTATCTTTCACAAACTAAGTGATGACAGAAAAATTAATTCCATATAAATCATCAATATGGATCTATAGGGAGCAAGGACTTTCCTAGAATTGACGAGGGGGCTAGAACCAGAGAAATGCCCATGTTTTAATAATCCTGAACCATGTCTTATATCACCCTGTAGGTTTATTTAAGGTTCAGGTCCATGAGTATTCCTCATTGTCCAACTCTTTGAAGCTACAGCTAGGTGAATTTTGGAGGCTTGCATATACGCATAGAAGAGATCTTTTCTGCATGTCCAGTGGCTTATGAGATTATTGGAGAGGTGATATGCTGACTGGTGGGCAAAATTATAAGTTACCCAAAGTAATTTTTGTAAAGTGACAACTTTTTTCTATAGGCTTTTAGCAAGTATGATTGAACCAGATATGGGCTACTTTAGCTACTAAAAGCACCTCAACTATATCTGGCATACCTATCATTTGTACATATAGTTTTTTTGCTTCACTGTCATTTATTTATTGGATTTCCCTAGCCTTTTCTTCAATGAGCTTGAACAGAGAACATTTAGTCTTTGAAATAATGAACATTAAAAAGAGCCATTTCAAGGAGACTTCAGATCAGTGTGAAGAAGAAAAAGAATAGGGACAGAGGAAATGAGGGACAAAGAGTATACAGCTGAACTGACCTACTAGTCTCTTTTTTGAAACTTTTACTAGTTTTTTAATTGATTTTGAGAACTTATTGTGAGAAAATGGCTTCTACCAAAGCAAGACAACAAAACTATAACTCCTAGTGTTAAATGATTTCCTGTGGCACTGAGAGAGGTTAAATGACTTACCAAAGTCACACAACTAGTATGGTTTATATCAGTAGCAAGACTTAAATTCAGGTATTTCTGATCCCAAGACTATCTTTCTGACCATGATGACATGCTGTTTCTCATATTAAGTGTATCACTTATGACATAGCTGAAGAAAACAGTAGTTAATGTGAGGGATATAACCAGCAAGCCTGAACTGTATGTACATTTTTCAGATGATCAAATGGAGGTCTACATAGGTGAAATCATTTGTTACTATTGAGGAAAAAGGGGATCTGGGAACCAGAAAATCTAGATTTTCATCCCAATTCCATCAACTTTCTGGATGATCTTGAGTGTGTCTTCATCTTTTGTGAAATTATGGACTTGGACTAAATGATCTCTAAGTTTCCTTCCAGCTCTAAAGTTCCATAATTTTAAGAAGACTCAACATAAAATAATTTAAAAAATAATAAATATATATTCTGAAAGGGCTAGTAGTATAAGAGGGAAAGTGTTTCATACTTTCCTCACAGTAACTACAGAAATCCTGATTTCTCTATTGAAATAATCATTCAGAAGTACAAATCATATATGAACAAAGCTTTTTGTTAATGTTTTTTCAGTTGTGTCCAATTCTTCATGACCCCATTTGAGGTTTTCTTGGCAGAAATACTGGAGTGATTTGATATTACCTTCTCCAATTTATTTGAGAAACTGAGGCAAACAGTTAAGTGCCTTACCCAGGGTCATACACCTAGTGAGTGTCTGTGGCCAGATTTGAACCTAGGAAGATGAGTCTTCCTGATTCTAGGCCTGGTACTCTATCTACTGTATCACCTAGCAGTCCATCCCCCCGCCTCCCCCAAAAAACACAGAGGCATCTCTATTTAATCAATCAATCAATCAAAAGTATACACTAGGTGGGAATGATAAATCAAAGAGAAACAGTGAGATTTTGAGCTACTAAGTGAATCCAATGATTCTATCCAGGAAATACCTAAGGGTTAAAGAGCATTTAGTAGTTTATCATGGGACTTATATAAAAGTTGTCAGCCTGTACAGTTCTTATAATTAGTCAGCCTAATGGTATAACAGTTTCAGAAAAACCTCTGAGAGGAAATTACTAGGAGATGAATGAGTCCACCCCCTTGACCAAAGGATGAGTTGGCAAACTTCAAATGGTTAGAAGATTTGGATTTCCCATTGGTTCCTAGCAGTTTCTCTGGAATAACTTTGGCACTGATAGCAACATCTGCATTTGAAGTTCAGGACCTGAGATATACTGTGAAAAAGTGGCTTCAAGAAACTACAATATCAGCTATACTTCCATGAAATGAGGAAAACGACTTCCATCCAACTAGAAGCTATGAATTACCCCTTTATCTCATGTACTTTTTAAGCTTCAGGGTGTTTTTCCCTAGACTATACATTTGTGGAAATGTGTTCCAGTCATTTGGGGTTATGTTTTATAGCAAAAAGTATAAATTTGAGTCCACTCTCCCCAGAAACCAAATAGGTGAAGAGTCATTGATTTATCTTATCAGTAAATGTCCTTGTGTAAAAGCTAATTGATTTTTGGAGAAATATCAGCTCGTTAAATGGTAGAAGAGTTGGAGTTTGTGAAATATCACATTTGAAAGCAGTTCATTATTCCTCAAGGTTGCCCTTAGAATCCTGAAGAAAGAACTAATGCCTCCTTTCTGAGGATCAAACCTGCTAGTCCCAAATGAACTGGGGGAGAGTAAACCAGAAATACGTTATGCTATACTTTGTTTAATAGACAGTTCCTTACTGGATATTTGAAAAGTATGAACTCTCACAAAATGCACCTAATTTCTAATTGGATTAATATAGTATATACTTTTTAGAGTGAAAGGCAATATTTCATAGAGGATAGAGTATTGGTCCCTTGGACTTAGGAAGATGCAAGTTCAAATTCCAACCCTGATACATAAGGTCTGTGTGATGATGGGCAAACCACTTAATTCTAATACTATGTGATGTGAAATAGGTGCCTGTTAGATGGAATTCCCTGTGTAAATGAAATCACAGAGCCCATACAATTTTTTAAAAAGTCTTTTGAGAATACTAGTGATTAAGTAAATTACATAAAACTGTTCATTACATAGAACAGGCAATTATAGGCATTTGCTCCTAGCTTAACAATCACTTACTTTAGCCCCTTATTTTGTTGTTGTTCAGTTGCTTTTCAGTCATGTCCCTCTCTGTTATCCCATTTGAAGTTTTCTTGGCAAAGATACTGGACTGATTTGCCACTTTCTTCTCCAGCTCACTTTATAGATGAGGAAACTGAAGCAAATAGGGTTAAGTGACTTGCCCAGAGACACAGTTAATAAGTATCTAAGGCCAGATTTGAACTCAGGAAGATAAGCCTTCTTAACTGCAGACCCAGCACTCTAGCTGCCTTTTAGGTCCCTGGTATTGAACAAGTAAATTTCTTCCAGGCAGCTGACTCTGTTGTCCCGCAGCTTTAATTTCTTGTAGGTTTCTCTTTTGGATTTCCTGTTTTAATATCATACCACGAATATACAATAGCCTCTGGGATGCTATTAATTGCTTGTTAAAGACCCAGTGTTGACAGATGATTCCCTATTTCGTTGTCTCTGCAGATGTCTTTGGTGGATATTTACAACTCTGCTTTTGTTTCAACAATGTCTCTCACCCCAACCCTGGAGATTCATTATAACCCTGAAGAAAACTTAGTTCCCTTTCTCTTTGGGGTTTAACTCTTATGGGGACAAGGTTTTCTTAACTATTTTTTGCTTCATGGACCACTTTAGTAGTCTGGTGAATTCACTGACTCCATTCCAGAATCATGTTTTTAAATGCATAAACTAAAATGCATAGGTAAACTAATTATACTGAAATACGGTTATCAAAAATTTTAAAATACAAGTCCATGGCCCCCCAGTTAAGAATCCTCTGGAGACGTAAAATAGCATAAAATTACGATTTCAAGTCAACTGAGAGAGGGCAGTTGAGTTCAGCTTGAGTTGAAGTAGACCGTGATTGGAGGTAGGAATTATTTCTTCCAGATCGCTTTCTACTTAACTTTTATTTCCTTACTGAATGGGAGAAAAAAATAGATTTGACTTTGTGTGACTTTCCATTTCAGATATTCTTAGGTGCAATTCGGTTTTAACTTCTTTTTCTTATCTGCCTGAGAAGAAGCCGTTGTACAGAACCAATTTACTTGGCTAATTCTTCCCTCTGTCATCTTTGTAATTATTTCAGATATTAGTCCATGGCCAAGCACTCTTTTCTCCATCAAGCCATTTCATCTTTTCTGAAGGTCACTGTTCTCACAATTGGGAGGTCATCAACTCCCCATTATGACTCCGCTGTGGGAAGAAGGGAAAGTCAAACTGACAGCCTGGTTTCTACGCAATGGTTTTCAATTCAACACATACTAACTATTATCACAGTTGTGCTATCAGTCATAATAATGTCCGTGATAGTACATGTTTTGTTTCTGTCATGGTGTTACCCATACCTTGGACAGTACCTACCATAGATTTTAATGGGTTTCTGATCTCACATATTTGGGTGTTACCTATAAAGATTTCTACCCTCTATTCCTGCCCTTCTTATACAACTCTTGTCTAAGTCCTCATCTAGATTATTCACAGAGGATACACTCAGCTTGCTTGAGGTCTTCTTCACTTTCTCCTGATATCAGGAGGAGACTAGTCGAACATCCTGGTGGCCACATGTGACCCATCCCTCTTGTCATTTGATCAGTCTCTCTTCTTTTTCTATTATACATTTCACTGATAACACCACTTCACTCTGGTTCTTCTTTGAAGTCCCTCATTGGTCATATATTGTAGCCAGCTTACACCCACCATATTGTTCTTTGAATGCTCTTCAATTTTTTTCATAGACTATTCTATTCCACAATTAACCATCATAAGGCAACACCAACAAAACATTGGTATTAAAATGATAGACTCTGTGAGTGTAAATAGCAATTATTTCTCTTCTGGCCAGAAACTCTGAGGGTCTTCCCCTCTCAGATTCTTTAGTGAAATTAAATTAGGCCATTTTTTTGCTCAGTTTTTACCTAGCCTTTATTTACTGAATGGGTGTTGACTCAGACAAACTGAGATCTGGGAAAGACATTAACTTAAAAAGGCCAGTCTCCCACTGAATCTGGGGTCATTGCCAGTTATCCTGAATTGTGTCTTTCCACTGGACTCTGATGACCCTGGATGAGAGAGTGAGGGTGATGACTTTCCACATTCTGGGCTCACTTAAATCCAATTTACTTGCAAGTCAAGACATTATCCTACTGGTTCCATTGGTCCTCTTTGAAAACAAAGGATGAACAATGATTTTTTTATGGGAATGCATAGAGTCATTAAAGAAATTTATAATTTTCTGAAAGAAACTCAGTCCACTCTCAATCTATTTGTTCAACCTTGGACCCAACATGATGTCCATCTGTGCTGCCTGTCTAAGATATAAAAATTGATGGATAAATGCTATATACTGTTTGTCCTAATACATGTCATAATCTGGGAAATAAGCATTCTTCATTTGTTTGGTCTTTCGCATGTGCGCGCGCGCTTGTGTGTGTGTGTGTGTGGATTACTTAGGTCAGACTCTTTTGAGTGCTTATAGATCTTTTCCAGGAGGTTCTGAGCTTTTCTGGGGCTTGATGCAATCAACACAATGCCACCCACAAACAGAAGCATCTGGAGGATCTTGCCATCCATAGGAAAACTATCTACATCTTAATGCTACACTGGATTTCCTCCATTCTTATGGTGAGAATGCATCTTCCGACTTTATGCCTTTTCTGATGTCTAGAATCAGACAGCTATTGAGTTGTTTTATTTTTGTTTCATCTTTCAAGGAATCTTGTTGGAAAAGAGCCTTTAAAGCTCTTTTTCTCTATCTAATCAAATGTCTTTACATAATCAACAAACAGTAAATTCAGTGGGATCCTACATTTTCTACACTTTCAGGTAACTGAAGAATAATAAAGATGTAACTGCCTAACACATTATAGTTACTTGATAAATGTCCATTAAATTGACATGAATTGTCTTAATTCCTGCACAACCATCACTTTCAGGGCTATACTTTATGATGTATGAAGGGCAACTGGGTAGTATAGTGGATAGAGTATCTGGTGTAGAGTCAGGAAGACTCTCTGTGAGTTCAAATCTGATTTCAGACACTTATTAGCTGTGTGTGACCCTGGGCAAGTTACTCAATCCTGTTTGCCTTGGTTTCCTCATGTATAAAATGATCTGGAGAAGGAAAGGACACACCACTCCAGTATCTTTGCCAAGACAACGCCAAATGGGGTCATGAAGAGTCGGACAGGACTGAAATGATTGAACAATAATAACACCCTATGGAGATTGAACTTCTTTAGGGTGCCAGGAAAACAGAAGCAGATTGCTAAGTTTTAATATTCTGTCTCTTGTCATTCTGATGTCTGACCACGTAAAGTCACTGGTGACAGCGAGAGAGTTGAGGTATTATGGCTGACTCTGCATGTTTTGGGGATTGTGGAGGGCTATCCACTAGGATGCTGGATTATTCGTTTTCCTCACACAATTGCATTTCCGATACAACTGGTAATAATTTTCTGTCTTCACAAAACCTTAACTTGAACCAAGGAGGCAAACTGCTCTCTATCCAATTACCTCTGAGTTAAAACCACAAACTTCGTCAGCAATTAGTTCGGATGGCTAACAGGAGAATATATTTTATACTTTTGCAAATGATAAATTTTCTGTGTGTCTCTCTTTGTTTTATAATTCCCAAGTAAAAAGATCCCATTTATTCCTTCCTGGGTTTGTGAGAAAAGTACTGTGAAGTAAATGTTCCTATCTGCTCATTCCTTCTCTGGGTCTGTGAAATTCTACTGTGTTTGTCTGAATAAGAAAAAGAAATCAGCTGAGGGTCAGACCAATTGGGAAAAGCTACGGTAAGTGCCTTCCACACAAAGCAAGGCCTGGCCTATTAAAATCATATTAACTGGCTCACAAATTTCCCATTTTCACAAAAATTGGCCAAGTTTGCCTGTTGATTTATTATTCATACATGGTGAAGAGTTTCCTGGAGGAGATCATAAATACAATTTCTGTCACCCAATCAGGCTTGGAGGTTTTCTGATGAAGTGATAAGCACAATAGAATTCACAGGGATTAAGGGATGAGGTGGAAAATGAAAACTGAGTTATGTTTCTGTAAGTTGTCTTGCGTGAAGCAGCTGAAGAGATAAGGTGGACTGAATAATATGAAAGTATCTGCATAAACCCCTCATATTAGGAAATTGGGCTCCATAAACCGTTGCTGTAAGAGCTGAGGCAAGTTCTCTGAGTTTCAGAATTAGGAGTCTAATCCTGTTATGAGAAACATTTTCATTTTTCTTTATCTGGAGGATATGGACACTGTTTGGTGCAAAGAACAGTCAATTCACAGCAGGTCATTTTCCCAATAAACTTTCTAGAATATTTAGTACTTGGGGCTACAGAACAACTAACCAGATTCCTATAAAATGACTTCAGTTTCAAAATGCTGATTTCCAGAGAAGGAGTGCGGGTATGGGAGACAAAAATAAAATTTTCTTAACTTTGATTTTTTTTCCAATGGCAAATCAACCCTAGTCCATTGGCATTGTTCCATCTTTTCTGTAAAAATGTCCCGCTATGTAGAGCTGTTTCCAAATTTATTATTAGAGTTTAGAATTTAGAGAATAAAAATGGGCAAAACTCAAGAGCTGATTCTGGTGCTTCTGTGGACTTGTGGCATTATTTTGACCAAGGTACCTGAGGCTACACCTTTTTTTTTTCAGTCAGGAGTCTTCCATAACATTTTATGAAAGTACTTTGAACTTGTTGAGAAAGAGATGTTTAGAATGAGGATTTAATTCAATTACTATCATGAACCTGACTTTCTGATCTACAAATTATTGTAGGCTTTAGAGCAGGGCCTCTTAACCTGGAATCAAACTTATGTTTATTTTTAAAAACTACTTTTACAAATGCATTTTTGTATAATTGATTTACTTTGAAATCCTAAGTATTATGTTTTATGCATTTGAAAACATTATTCGGGAAGGGATCAGTAGCATTTGCCAGATTACAAATAGGGTCCATGACATGAAAAAAAAAATTAAGAACCTCTGCTTTAGACTGAATTTAGAAAAACCTGGAAGACTTACATGAACTGATGCAAAATGAAGTGAGGTAAATCAGGAGAACGTTATATATAGTAATGATAATACTGTGTGATCAGCTGTGAATGACAGCTATTCTCAGTCATATAATGGTACAAGACAATTCCAAGGACTTGTGGTGAAAAATGCTGTCCACCTCCAGAGAAAAAATTGAAGGAGTCTAAATACAGATTGAAACACACTGTTTTTCACTTTCTTTTTTGACTTTTGTTTTTTCCCCACTTTGGATCTGTCTTCTTTCACAACATGACTAATAGGATAATATGTTTTGCGTGATTGAATATGTATAACCTTTATCAAATTGCTTACCATATCAGAGAGGGGTGGAGAAAGGGAGAACATTTAGAACTCAAAATTAAAAATAAACATTAAAATTGTCTTTACATGTAATTGAGGGAAATAAAATATTATTTATAAAAAAGTAATCACGAATGAACAATGAAAGGAAAACAAAAATGGATCTCTGCTTTAGAATAAGAAATTCAGATAAGGAAATCGTTTACTAATTTTCCTATGGGTAAGAGACATCAGCTGATCTTACTTTAGGAATGGCCAGTAGAAGATTGGCTCTGGCCTATGTTTTACCAATAAACTGCAATGGTAGCACCAGGATATAATTACTGTTCTTGTACTTCTTCCATTTATCTTCTAAAATCTGACTCGTGACTCCCTCTGTCATTGAGTTGACCCTGGGTATTTAAAGGTTATGTGATTAAAAGTGACAAAGGAAAAAAAAAATCAGACTTTGCATTATATTTTGGGCTCAGATCTATGTGAGTCACATTTTTCTTAAAATAACAAGTAATTACTGGAATGACTTTTGTGCTGGCTTACAGTCTTCATACCTTCCAAGAATCCTGATTAACAAAGGATATATAGAGGCTTTTATACCTTTCTAAGAGGAATCTAATCAGTTATCTCTACTTATGCATCTCCACAGAAAAATTACAAATTAGGACAGACTTTTTATCTAAATGAAAAGGAAAGGCTCTCAAAGAACCTTTTCTAACTGTTCTCAGTGACCTCTGATGAGATCATAGCAATTTCAAAATCTCTTAAACAAACAACTTTAGTTTTATTGTTAGAGTCTTAGAATACATAACATTTGGTTCACTTAATCCCTCTTTCTACCTTCTTGCTATCATTTGGACAGTTAAGCTTGCTCTCTATATAAGGTCTTAGTCTTTGTGTTTTTGTTTTTAACTTATTTTATAGCTTTAAAGACAATTTCAAACTTAATTATAGTTTCAATTTGGGGCTTTCATTTCTTGCTTCTGTAAAGCATAAGCTCTTGATGTTTCTAACAGGTGAGAAAAGCCTTGACTGTAGGTTTTCTGATTAAGTGTTGTCCAAACATCCACTCCATTAAGGTCAAAACTTACAAATGAGGAAACTGAGGTAGACATTAAATGACTTGTCCATGGTCACACAGCTGGCAAGTGACCAAAACCACATTTGAACTCTTGACTTCTGGCCCAGTGCTGTCTCTGCTCTGTCACCTAGCTGCCTGGATGTTGCCTGTTAAGTGCCTTAGGGAATCCTCAATTTGTCAAATAGCTTGTCAGGCGATGACTGTCCAAGGTTCAAGGGGCTCTGTGGGTCTATACTCAAGATTTCATGAACAACTACCAATATAGGAACCTTTTAGTAGTCTCCCAGAGAACCAGAGGCACATAATGAATCAGTAAAGGCCTGGAGATCATTTCATATGAAGATTGGTTGAAATATCTGGGAATGTTTAGCTAGAGTTATCATCAGGTATTTGAAGGCCGAGGTTGTGGAGAGAGCAGTGGCAAAGTCATCATTAAGATTGACTTAAGTTTATTATAAGGTAGGGGCAACTTTTTTAAAATGCAGATCTACCATCTCTTAATTGCCAAATAAGATGGTCTTGTTTTTTAAAGCCCTTATCCCTCTTGATATATCTGCAGTGTTTGATGCTGTTAATCATCTTCTTCTCTTGGACTTTCTCTGTTCCCTAGGTTTTATAACACTTCTCTTTTAGTTGTTCTCTTGGCTTTCTGGCTGCTCTTTCTCAGTCTTCCTTGCTGTTTTGCAAATCAAAATGTCACTTCCTTTAGTCATTTTTCAGCTGTGTCATGACCCCATTTGGGTTTTTTCAATTAATTAATTTATTTTTAGTTTTCAACATGAATTTCCACAAGGTTTTGAGTTCCAAATTTTCTCCCCATCTCTCCCTTTCTCCTACCCCAAGACGCCAGGCTTTCTGATTACCCCTTTCCCCAATCTGCCCTCCTTTCTATCACTCCCGTCCCTTCCCTTATCCCTATTTCCTCTATTTTCTTGTAGGACAGGATAAATTTCTATACCCCATTACCTGTATATCGTATTTCCCAGTTGCATGTAAAAACAATTTGTAAAAACAAAGTTTTTAAAAGTTTGAGTTCCAACTTCTCTACCTTCCTTCCTCCCTACTCATTCCCACTGAAATGGCAAGCAATTATAGGTTTATTATGTTATATAATAGGCTATGTATGTGTAGTTATGCAAAAGATTTTCATAAAAGTCATGTTGTGAAAGACTAACTATATTTCCCTCCACCCTATCCTGCCCCCCATTTATTCTATTCTCTCTTTTGACCTTGTCCCTCCCCGAGAGTGTTTACTTCTAATTACCCTCCTCCCATTTGCTGTCCCTTCTATCATGCCTCCCACATCCCATTTATCCCCTTCTCCCCTACTTTCCTGTAGTGTAAGATAGATTTTTATACCAAATTGAGAGTGCGTGTTATTCCCTCCTTAAGCCAAATGTGATGAGAGTAAGCTTCACTTTTTCCTTCTCACATCCCCTCTTTTCCCCTTCATTGAAAAAACTTTTTTTTGCCTCTTTTATGAGAGATGATTTGCCCCATTCCACTTTTCCCTTTTTCCTTACATTTGGGTTTTTCTTGACAGAAATACTGGCGTGTTTGCCATTTCCTTTTCTAAATTGTTTTTATAAATGAGGAAACTGAGACAAACAGGATTAAATGACTTGCTCAGGTTCACATAGCTAGTAAGTATCTGAAGTACCAGTCTTCCTGGTTTGCAAAGATGGCATTATCCTTGACTTCCAACTATCACTCATCCAAGATATTTTTATTTCCAAATTCTGCCTTTTTCTTTGTCCACAGCACACTTTCTACCCATCTCCTCACTTTATATTAGAATCAATGACCATAGTTGGAACCCTTATCACCTCTCACCTAGATTCTTACAAAGGTCCCCTAAATGGCTTCCTTGTATCCAGACTCTTTCTTCTCCAAACAAATAGCTCTGGAAATGATTTTCCTTGAGTACAGGACTAATTCTGTCACTTCATTAACCAATGAACTCCAGTGACTGTCTCTAGAATAAATGTAAAGTCTTCTTTTTGACTTCTACACCTGAGAGAAATTATTATTTTACCATTTTATTAATAACTAATTGTTAAATCAGTTTCTAGACTTTTCCTTTGTATCTCCTTATTTATCTCCCAGGTCCTGGAAAAAATCGATGTTTGAAAGACATGACTAATTGATGAGTTTGTCCTAACCTCAAGGAACATGCTCCTTCATTTTGGGCAGGATGCCACTCAACTAGAAAATTCATGCTTCTGTTTAGAGTACTAACAGAATCCATTCTGGACTTGTTTTTATTATTATGAGAAAAGCCCTTGTTATTGTATCCTTCTATTAGAGTTTAGGGTGATCCAACTCATGAAGGAGAAAAGCAATCAGAGTGGCCTGAATGGAGATGGATTCCTCTGTCCAGATCGCTGGAGGTGTCTGACTCTCATGATCAAGCCACATTCTCAGCAGGAGGAGCTGAGATTATCTCTTCATTAAATGTCCACCAACCAGTGTTGAGTTTCAGTTCTCAAGTGAATTCCCTTTCAAAAATTATTTTAAGTTTCCAGGCTCTTTTGTCTTTGATTACCAAGAGAAACCATAAACCATCAATTTATTGATTGCTTGTTAGCATAATTAGTAAATTGATTATTGATTACTCAGAAACTCTGTCTCTTGGATTTTTCATTCATCACAAATACTTTATAACCAAATCTCAAACTACCTTTCCAATCTTCTTAAACATCACTCCCTTTTATACATATATCAGTCCAGGCAAGCTAGTTTTATTCCTGTTCCTCATTCATGTCACTCAGTCTTCTGTTCCATATCTCTGTACTGGATGACTCCTGGAATTCCTTCCCTTCTCATCTCTGTTTCACAGGTTCCCTTACTTTTGCTCAGATTCAGCTCAAGCCCCAATTTCTATGTGAAGCCTTTCTCGATGGATTATTCTTCTCTGTTTATTTCTTTTCTGTATTTATTCTTGCATATTTAGGTTGTCTTTCTAGATAGAATGTAAACTTTTTGAGAGCAGGGACAGTCCTATTTTTGTCTTTGTATCCCAATGCCTAGCACAGTGCCTGGCATATAGTAGGCATTTGATAAATGTTTGCTGATTGAGCAGCTGATTTATTGCTTTGAAAATGATAAGGTTAAGTAGAAATGTAAGGTGTTAATGACAAAAGAGAATAATACCAGCCTCAGAGTCAGAAAGCCTCTTGAACTGGCTGTGTGATCCTGGATGAGTCACTTACACTCTCAGATACTTCCAGGTAATCCTCTAAGACTGACTATAAATTGCAGAACAATTGTCAATCTGCATTGGTAAAGGGAATTTCTTTTCTCGGAGTTCCCTACTTTGAAGAAGGCAAAGCCTAGAAAAATAAAAAGAAAATTATTGTGTTCAATCCTTCGAGCTCCTTTGTTGAAAGTCAGTACTCAAAGTTCCCAAATTTAATATTTATCAATTCTTTCTGATATGAATGGAAGATTGCACTAACATTACACATATGTAAATCGTTTTACAAAGCATTTTACTTATAATCATGTAAAGTAAGTAGCATTCTTCCCATTTTACAGATGAGGAAATTGAGGGTCAGAAACTCAGAATTCGTAAGTGAAAGAGTTAAAACTCAAATTTGTGCTTTCTGATTTCATGTTCAGTAGTTTTTCTACAATATCATTTCCCTGTATTTAGAAGGAACTCTACTAGTATACCATCTAGTGGTATACCACATTTCTCACCTCCTCATATTATTCAGCTACTGAAGTTTCACCTTTAGGAAATGTTTCCTGATTTATTGGAAGAGAATTCCATTTGACCCATAAAATCTGAATTTCTGGTTCTTGCTATTCTCTTTTAATCACTTCAAAACTTTAATCACTTCCAAAACAAAATCCATGAGTCACAGATTTAAGAATATCTTGAAGAAGCATCTTTTTCAAACCTATCAACCTCCCTTCAACTTCTACCCACCATTCCTGATTCTGCCCTTTTGAATCATCTAATCTCTCTCCTACACAATAACCCTTTAAATACTTGAACATATCTATCTTGTCTCCCTTAGTCTTCTGAAGATGAAATATCCTCATTTTATTTTACCAATGTTTGATTCATTGGGATTGATGGGGTAAATGAGACCCAGACCCCTAAGAGGAAAAGATCATGTCTTTGAATGCAACCCAAACTCTGGACTTTCCCATACATTTCAGCAGCCCAACTCCTTGGCTTTGTTTGAGGCATCTGGCCCATCACAGTCTATTTACCACTCCTTAATACCATTCAGATCTTCTCACTGTCTTTTCTTATATTGAAGTACCCCTCTTAACCTCATTAAATTGCACAGTCTCACTGGGAATTATGCCCACTCCTCTGCAGATTTACTAGGAAACTTGACTGCTATAAAACATCACTATTCTGATGGAAAGAGGGCTTGAGTGGTCAAATTCTTTCAAAGCAGACTCCTCACCCTTGTATTTTGGATTCCCCAGAACCCCAAATCAAAACAAAATGGTCTCTAGCCTCCTCACCATTCTGGTTGCTATTTCCTGGATGCATTCCTATTTTCAACATCCTTTCCAAAACATACCACCTAGAACTGTACATAATATTCTAAAAGTGATCTGACCAAGGTCAAGAACAGTAAGCCTAGCAGGTTCTCTCTTATGAATTAAGTTTGCTTTAGCTTTTTGTCATGTCATGTCATATTATTGATTCCATTTGCAATTGAAGTCTACTACAGCCTCCCCCCCATCTTTATCTCACACACCAATGTCTAACCAAGTTATCTAGTTGGGAAATTTCTGGTGATTAGCGTCACCAAACTCTGCTTGTCCTTAGAGAAACCTGTTTCTTAGCCTATCCTTGAGGATTGGTAGGATCAGAATTTATCCTTCAACATCACAACCACCAAGAGCCCAGGATCATCTCCATGCTGCCATCATAATAAAACTCTTTTAGTGGAAACTCTTTATGTGATTTTGGGAGGAATCATCCATGATGCTATTGGCACAGGGAATTACCAGTGAGGGAGCTCCTTTGATGGAAGAAGATGGGTAAAGGCTTAACAACTTACATTCTTAGGTAGTTAACATTGCCTAATGTCACATATTGTCAGGGGGTAGCACTTGAACCCAGCTCTCCTTTATTCAAAGACCATCTATCTCTCTATTTTCTACACCATGCTGCCTTTTTATGATCCCCTATAGTCATATACATATAAATGCATCTGAACTCTTTGTTCTTGATCTTGCTTAATGACCCCTTTACTTGTGCATTAATTAGTAAATATTTACATAGCTGTTCAATATATATTCATAATTTGCCTTATCCCTTGCCTATGTTAGTCTTATCCATCTGCAGTTGTAAGACCCTAGAGGGCAGGAAAAATGTATGTTCTGATTTATTTTGCATGACACTGTGGACCAGTCAGCTCTTAAAAATTCTCTTAATGCATGTGATGTATTTCAAAGCATATCATATTACTTTACAGATTTACTATGAGCAAAAATGTGTGTGAAAATCTAGTTCTCAATAAATAATACATTCTCCCTGTGATTTACTTCTGCAACTCTTTTTACTCTTAGGTATAGAGAGACTATGGCAATCTAAAATAATTAGTGGCCCCGTAAGACCAGGGGTTGATGAAGCACATAAGGTTTTCCTCTTACTGAATAAAAAGTCAAGAGTGTCCCAGGAGCCACAGAAGGAGATTGAGAGCCTTTGGAAAAGGTTACCACGACTATACAAAGAAGTTTCTAATAATGTGAAATATGTTCAATGAACATTATAATGGGGAAAAGTAATATGAAAATATTTTCCTTCAGGATGCATAACATTTACTGGTTGGGAAATTATTGAAAAGTTAGCTCCAGGAAGAAGTAGTTTATGGAAGATAATTTTCTTTTCTTCTCTCTTTCAAACATCAATAGCCATAGCTTAAGGTTACCTGTCTTTCTTAGTGACCCTCTCTCCCTTGATTTACTAACTAACTCCTTTGGTTGCTGTATTTTTCCTCTCTTTTTTTGGTTGGTTGTCATTGCCAACAAATCACCATTATCTCTTTTTTTAAATTCACTTAATGTTGTGCTTTATAGACAGTGCATTTCAATATTGTTACATCCTTAGAAGGACACTGTTGTGTTCCATTGTACTTCATGCAGAACAAGGAAGTTTGTTGTTCAATTAGACATAACCCATGACCCAATGATAAAGCAACTGGAGAAGGTGGAGGTACACAGGTCAGCACAGAGGCAGGGAGGGAAGTAACTGGTAAAGGCGAAGTTCAGAGGAGTTTCTGCAGAGTAGGGTAAAGGAAATGGAGAAGTAGAAGGGCTAGAGAAACTTTTCAAAGATAATAACGTATCAAATAAATCCTCCGTCTCCCCACCAAGTATTGGAAAAAGAATCGTGAACAGATGTTTCCTAGCTCTGAAAGGGAGTAGAGCAGGGTCTATTAAAGACATATAATAGCAAAACTCAGAAATATAAAAAAGTACAAGGAAAAATACATTTATCCTTTTTTATTTCAGGAGTGTGTACATTATTCATAATGTACACAAGAGGATAGTCTGGGTAGTAGAGCAGAAAACATGTGCGTTTATATAGTCTTTGTTGTCCCTATGGTGACTTCTCTTAGGCTGACACTGTTAAATAGAAAAAATCCTGGGAACTTGCTTTTAATGTATATTCCAGAATGAGTTCTAATCTGTATCTTAAGTGTCTGTATATACAGCCTGCATTCCATCGAACCCTGGATTCACATGGAGCACTTCATTCAGTGTAGGTTATATTAGATCCTAAGTTTAATTCATTTGGCTCAAACCCTCATGTCTATTGAAAATCTCATCTAAAACCTCATCTAAACTCAGTTTGCATCAAGCTAAAATCTAGACAAGGGGACATATTTTTGACAGTAACACATTTAATTGGACCTAAAACAATTAGCAAAATAAATAGTGAAAATGATCTTCACACTTGGACACACTTTCAGGATTAAGGTCTTTATTTCCAAGTAAATACCATAAGAAACAATCTACTCTAAGACTCATGGGCTCTAAATAACAAAAGCTGCCTCCCTCCCTCCCTCTCCCTCTCTCTCTCTCTCTCTCTCTCTCTCTCTCTCCCTCCCTCTCCCTCTCACACTTTCTTATTTCTTTCATCCTCTCCTTTATTGCTCTCTTTCTTCCTTTACTTTTTCCTCTTTTTTTTCTCATTTCCCTTCTCTACTTCCCTTTTTTTTTCTCTTTCCTCTTCCACTCACCTTATCCCTTTCTCCCTCTCCAATAAATGTTGGACTTAGAGTCAAGAAGGAGTTCAAATGCTACCTCACATGTTAGCAGTGTGACTGTAGGGAAGGTTGTTTAACTTTTCTCAGTCTTTCTTTGTAAAAGGGGATGATGATGATACCATCCACTTTCCCGGGCTGCTGTTAGGATCAAATGAAATAATGTATGTGAAGTGCTTTGCAAACTTCAAAGAGTCATATAAGTGCTATTATTTTTATTATTTTATTAATAGATATATGGTTTCCAGAATGAAAAATGATGATAAGATCATAGATTTTGATCTGCCAGTGACCGTAAAGTCAAACAAGTACAGTTCTTCCAATTAAGGAAACCAAGGTCCCAAAAGGTTAAATGACTAGTCCAAGGTCTCATCCTGATCAGACCACATATGAATAATTGTGTTCAATTCTGAACATATTAGAAAAAGCATTGGCACATTGTAAAGTATTCAGTAGGAAGAGAACCATGAGTGTGAGTGGTTGTGAGATAGTATCATATGCGGACTGGTCAGGATACCTTCTAAGCATTGTTTCAGTAAACAATGAATCTTTAATTTGGAAAAAAAAAGACTCTGGGGGCTCATGTGGCTATGTTCAAGTATCTGAAGGTGTCTGATCCTATCTGATCAAGTGGGAAAAACTAGTAGACTGGGTGGAAGTTTCAGCAAAAAAATTTCAGACTGTTATTAAAAGAGACAACAGACAAATCCTCCCAGACAAACCCAAATCAGTGAAAGAGGCCTAAAAGTGGAGTAAGCTGTTAAGGAGATATGAGGTTCTTGTTTATTACAGACTTTTAAGTGGCATCCAATGACCAATTTTTTAGGGATGTTTTAGCGGGGATTACTATTCAGATGTGAGTTCCTTAGATCCTGACCAGAAAGATAGCTAAGATTATAATACCTGGTGACTTGAGGTATCTCTCATTTGCCTTATTTAGTCTACGGCCAGGTTTGAAGGATAAATAAGGCTACCGATTATTGATTAAAGTTATTGAATGGTGGGGATGGATAGATAAGAGTGTGGAAGAGGCTTAGAAGCTTTCAAATTCAATCAGGCTTTGAGTTAAAGTCGGGTGACTTTGACGTTAACCTAGGTTCATAGGATTATAGATTTAAAAAAAACAAGGATTTTAGATATTAGTGAGTTCAACCTTTTTATTTTGCAGATGCAGAAATGGAGGCCTAAACAGGTGGTGACTTGCTTCAGAAGCAGGATTTGAGCCCAGGTCTTCCTTGCCTCAAGTATAAAGTTTAATCTGATCCTTGTTGTCTCTCTAAAATAGAACTGAGTCAAGTTTAGAGGTTAGGCTTGAGTGAAGAGTAGGACAGTGACTCTAACAGAGTTTGTTGTTGGGAGCCCAGGCGAATTATTGGGCAGAACAGGCTGTCTGTCACATATATAATGCTAACGTATATCTATGTATACACACACACACACACACACACACACACACACACACATCCACACATATCAGCTAGGTATCATCGTGCATTGAATGCTGGACCTGAAATCAGAAAGAGCTGAGTTCAAATCAAGTCTCAGACACTGATCAGCTATAAATCACACTGTTTCTGCCTGTCTCAGTTTTTTCATTTGTAAGTGGGGATAACAATAGTATCTACTTCTCAGGAATGCTGTGTAGGTTAAATTTAATAATATTTATAAAAGACTTTAGAAACTTTATAATGCTATAATTGCTACTTATTAGTAATGAATTTATTAATGTGCGATTGGATAACTCCTTTTTTCTTTATTTCTTTCTTCCTGCACTTCAATGGACCCTTGCTCTCAATGATGTATTGTTTCCTCTAGCTTTATAGAAACCAACATTATCTAAATTTAAAATATGTATGTGTAGATTTTTATGCTTACATTTGATTTTTTATTTTTAATAATGAAGTCCTTTTTAAATGAACAAAAATTTATTTTTATTCTCTCCTGTTTTCTGTCCCATTGAGGGTAACAAAAAAAGAAAAAATCTTACTTGTAACAGATATGAATATTTAGGCAAAACAGTTTCTCTTATTAGCTATCTACTAAAAGGCTGCTCCTTATTGTACATCCTGAATTCATTCCCTCTTCATCAGGGGGTAAATGTGGTGGTCCATTAGCATTCCACTAGAATCATCCATGGTCATGGCATTAATCAGAGTTCTTAAAGTTATTTGTCTTTACAGTGTTGCTGTTATTGTATTTTGTTTTTACCAACAACTACAAACCAATAAATATCTGCCTTTGTAGTGTAGGAGCTTCTGATTTAAAAAAAAAGTTAGGTAAAACCATCTACTACAGCTCTTTTGATTGATATAGCATAGAAAGATTAGAAAAAGAATTGGAAAAATTAGAAAGATTATAGAATTTGGATTTAAAGAACTTGTGTTCAAATCTTGACTCTGCCACTTACTATCGTGTGACCTTGTCCAAATAGCTCAGCTGTTCTGGACCTCTAGCTTCCTCATCTGTAAAATGAAATGATCCAACCATATAGGTAGGATAACCCATCTAAGGGCCTTTTCACCATTTAGTCAGGCAATAAATATTTATTAAGCTAAATGATGAGGATACAAAGAAATGCAAAAACGTTCTTCCGACTCTCAAAGGAGCTTATATTCTAATGGTGGAAATGAAAATAATTACAAGACATGTATAATGTAAATGAAAAGTCATTTCTGAGGGAAAGCCCTACCTATCACTTCTAGTTCTAAATGGATGATCCTATAGTTATCTGTTGCTGTTATCCAATTGGAAGTTTCTTTACTCCCACACTTCCCTGGGGATCCTGGGTACCACTGAATTACATCCTCATGCAAACTTTTCAATTCAACAGATATTTCTGGAACATCATTCATGGCCAAATGCTGGCAATTGTGTGAGATATAGAAAATATAACAAACACACCTGTTATTGAAAAATCGCATATTCTAGGGCAGTAGAACCTAAATTAATGAGGTTTTTCTATATGTAGGAGTCCCTGAGGATAGGTGATTATAGTATCCACCACAGTGAAATATAACTATGCTAAAAGGCTTTAGGAGAGTGAGTCATGGAGATGAAATGTGATAGAAAATTTCTGGGCTACTTGGCTTTTGTTTTCCCCTACTCTGACATGAAAAATGCCATAAATATTACCCACTATTGGCTTTCCTTTACTTGTTTTTCCTTTTTTTTTGTCTTCTGGTTAATGATTCCTCAAAATTGGCCTAATGGATAAACTTACCTACTGGTCATTAGATTAAACAAAGAATGCTCTATAGTTGTGACCAACTCAGTTTTAGGAAGAAGGCTTATAGAATCAGTTGGTGGATAAAAATATTTAAGTATGTCATTTAAAGACTATTTATGAAGAGTGGCTATTTCCAGTGATCTAAAAGTGCAAGACCTTCTCGCTAATTGAAATATTCCCTGTGGTGGCTTAGGGCATGATCAGGTCAGCCTTCAAGGAAACCCTTCATCTGCAGACAAACTGGGATATAGTCTCTGCTTGTCTCAGATAACCTTGCGAAGGGACAAAAGAAGGAGAGACATCCCTCCTCCAAAAACTCTGTCCTTGGGATCAAGTTCTTTCTCTGCTAACTCTTCTATAGAGGTATCCTCCCTCACTAAGGGGCTTCAGGATGAGGGCTTGACCAAAAAGATAAAGGAATTTTTGTGAGTTCTTGAGGGGAACTTTAGATGAAAATTTTAGGCAAGGTATTATCGCTGAGACAAATTGCAAACACACAATATCACTTTGTTCCCTTGGCTTTGTCAACAGTCATTATCAAGCTTTGCTTTTTTTTTCTCCTTTTGATCTATAGATCTCTTCCCCATTTCCGTCAACCTTTGGGGTCACTGTTGTCTCTCCTCTCTCTGCTCTGTATCAGACAAACAGTGGCACTCAGAGACACTTAATCACAATATTTAGCATTTGTTATATTTATTGTTTAGTTGTTTTCAGTCCTGTCTGACTCTTCATGACCTGATTGGAATTTTCTTGGCAAAAATACTGAAGTAGTTTGTCATTTCTTTATCCAGTTCATTTTACAGATGAGAAAATTGAGTCAAATAGGGTTAAATGACTTGCCCAGGGTCTCACAGCTAGGAAGTGTCTGAATACAAAAGCTTTAGGGACATGGGCCACTTGACCTTAATTGCCCAGGGGCTCAGCTCATTGGTACTGGACATTGTGTGGACACCTGAGTTTCTTTAGTCCTGATGCTCAGAACTCCTGATCTCACTGTGATTCAGAAGTCAGTTATTCAGTCAACAAATATTTATTAAGTCCCCACTATGTGCTAGACATTGTGTTAAGTGCTGAGGATTCCAAAAGGAGATAGCCTCCCTGAGTAGTAGGATTACAAGCATGGGCCCACAACCACTCCTGTTTATTTTTTGATCTTAACTTTCTTTTTTTCCTAGGCTGAGCTTAGAGGCCTGTTTTCGGTTCCCATGTCTCTGGGGAAGCAGGGTTCCTTCTGTCTTTATTTCAGGAACATTTCCTGCCCCTTGACTTCAATTCATAACTGTTCTTATCAGGATGTTATCAGCTATCATAACATGTCTTGATCAGTAATGAATTAAAATGAGAATCTGGTTTAATCAAAGGGTCTGATGTTCAAGGACAGCAAGAACCTTGGCCAGGAGACATATTCTTCTTTTGACATTAGCAAGTCCAGATGTAGGACTGGAATCCAAACTCTGGGAAATCAGCAAAGTAATTGTGACATATATACGCAGTTAAGTCCTCATTAATTTGAATAAGGAATCCCCTGAAGTGGTCCCAGGTATTCAAATTTATATGATATTAAATTATATAAAATATGGTAATGGTTCCATACCAATGAAAATATGCAGAGCAAATTTGAATAATGTACCTACTTCATGGTGATTCATCATTTGCACTAATAGGGACCCAGTTGTATTGTTTTTAGATTTGCCAAGCCTATGTATTGTGTATGGTTTGTCCTTCCTTTTCAAAGAGGAATGTGACATCAGGAAGATGATGTCATGAATTTCAAGAGAATTGGATTTGAGGGAGGGAGGGCTGTGCAAAGTCACCAGCATCACTGAAACTGACTAGTTGGGCTCCCATTGGGGCAGCTCAGACTGCTCACAAGTTGTGGTTTATCCTTGGCTACAACTGTAATTATCTCCATTTTATAAAGTTAAAATAAGCCTCCTCTCACCCAATTATACACTTTCAAGATGAGAGAGGAAGTGACTTATCATTTGGAGTCAATTGCGTGTTATTCGAGACATTAGCCCACATCAAAGAATGTGCTGTGCCTTATGAGCAAATCAAAATTGCAGTAGTTCTAAAGAAATATGAGAGTCACAAATTTAGAGATACTTCTACTTCCCAGTTTGTGCCTGAACTCTGGTAGAGCATTCTGAAAGCCTATAGATCTGAATAGCCAGCTGGACACAATTTACCTTGACTCCAACATAGTGATGTCACTTTGGTCCTCTTTAAGAATAAAGGTAAGAGCCAACCAACCACCCAACATAGCATCATTTAGCTAGTAAATGTCAATATAGGTCTTTGTGACAAAAAATTCAACAGTATACCATATCTAACACAATGCTTTCTAATATTCCTTCACAGTTTCAGCCACAGAAAATATTAAATCACAGCATATTTTAGCTAGATCTTAAAGATCGTCGAGGGAAATCTCTTATTTTACAGGGGAAGACACCAAGATTGATGGTATCAAGTCACATAGATAGTAAATGGGAGTTAGGATTTGAACTCAATCTTTCTAACTGCAAGTAGATAGCTTTCTACTATCCCTTGCTGCTTAGAAGATGAAGCCATATCTTGCAGCTGCCTCTGGGGTGCAAAGATTACGAGTCCAGGTAAATTGTTGTCAAAATATAGATAAGCAATTCTCAAACTTTGAGGCCTCAGGATCACATTAAAGTCTTAAAACTGAGGACCCCCTAAGAGCTTTTGTTTAGGTAGGGGACACAAATTCTAGAAGTCTAAATGAATAGGTAGGAATCAATGAATCTCAAGGGATAGAATAAAAAAAACAGAATTAATGTGAGAAATTGAAAACCAAGGAGGATACTTAAAAAAAAACTGTGGCAATTCTTTCTCTTGATCAGGATTATTTTGTAGACTTTGTATTCGAAGAAAGGACAACTAGGTGGTGCAGTGATATGGGGCCTGAAGTCAAGAACACCTGAGTTCAAATCTGAACTCAGATATTAACTGTGTGATCCTGATCAAGTCACTTAACTCACTGTGCCTCAGTTTCCTCATCTGTAAAAATGAGCTGGAAAAAGAAATGACAAATCACTCCAGTATCTTTGCCAAGAAAATCTCTAATGGAATCATAAAGAATCAGACATGACTGAAAAAAAGACTGAACAACTATGAACATAGGATAATGATAGCACCCTCCTTCCAGTGCTATTATGTCAATCAGATTTTGTAAAAAGCTTAGCACAGTAACTGGCATATACTTGGAGCTGAATACATGCTAATTGTGTTGTTGTTATTATATTAATTACTTACCTAAGCACATTATGATAATCAGAGAAAAAAAAGTCCAGTAAATTTAATCCTAACTTGAGTCAGATTTAGGCCTCTGACTGCTTGATAATGACTCTCAGGAAATATTCCATTATACCAGATACCACAAGGGAAAGTTTAGGAGGCATATCTCTGTGACTGACACTGACTCTCTAGAGTAATCAATGCAGATTGTGCTTGCCATGGATCTTTCTGTGATCTACACTTACTTGATTTGTTGTGTTTTGTATTTGACAGACAGCACTTGAGACTTGGGCTTTATAGCATTCAGAGCTCTGTTCATTCGGGTCTGCTTTATAAAATAATACTATAGTTTGTTCTCTTGAATTAGATAGATCTGCTGGATGAGCAAAGGGGTGCCAATTTCACACCTCCTCAACATATTAAAGTAATATTTTGAGGGAAAAGTGGCTTAATTTTATATTTTAGATGGTATAGGATGACAAATTTAGAGCCAGAAGGGAACTCAACAGAGGCCATGGAATCCAAATGCCTCATTTTACAGATGAGGATATGAAGACTAAAACTGACTAAATGACTTGTCCAGGAAATAGAGCTACTAAGTGAGGCAGGATTTAAACTCAAATCTCTGTTTCCAAGGCTAGCTCTCTAATCCTTATGCCATCTAGCTGTCTTTGGTACAACAAGTGGAGATAACAATATTTCCTTTCTCTTCCTCCCTCCCTCCTTTCCTCTTCCTCTTTCTCTCTCCCTCTGTATTTCTCTTTCCCTCCTTCCTTCCCTCCCCTTCCCCCTCTCCATCTCCTCCACTTCTTTTTCCTCTTTGTCTCTGTCCCTTCTCTACCTCTACCTCTTCTCTAACTCTTTCTCTAACTCTCTATCCCTCTCTCTATTTCTCTGCTCTCCATTTCTCTCTTTCTCTGTCTCCATCTCTCTCTCTTTCTCTCCCTCCTCCCCTTCCATCTCTCTCTCCTCTCCTTTCTTCTCTTTTCCATTTCTCTCTCCTCTTCATCTCTCTCCTATTCTTTTTCTCTCCATCTCTCTCTGACTTTCTATCTTGCTCTCTATTTCTTTCCTCCCTATCTCTCTGTCTCTCTCACGCTCTCTTTCTCCCATAAACACTGTCTCCATGTGCCTTTCTCTCTCCTTTTCTCCCTTCCATCTCTCTTTCTCTCTTTTCTCCCTCCTTCTGAATCTATCCCTGTCTCTTATTTTCCTTCTTTCTCTCCTCTCCATCTCTTTTTGTCTCTCTCTTCTTTTCCTACTCTTGTCTCTATCCCTGTCTCTCTCCCTCTGTCCTCTTCCTCCTTCTCTCCTCTCCAGGTTTCTCTGTCTTTCCTCTATGTCTCTTCTATCTTCTACTGTTTCTCGCTCTCTCTTTATCTTGCTCTGTCTCTCTCATTCTCTTTCTCTTCTATTATCCATATCTATCTTTCTGTTTTTCTCTGTCTCTCAAACACTGCCCTCCCCCCAACAAGGGAAGGCAATTTTCCACTCCTGCAGCCTTGCAGCTCAGCATTCTCTAAATCCATTAAGAGTCAAGTCCCTTTATGACTACATATCCCAAATCATAGAGCTGCCCTTCAGCACCACCATGGATTTGGGTGCAGTAAAGGTTATAGATAATTCTAATTGCTAGGAAAATATTCTTTACTTCAAATCTGAATTGCCTCTTTGAACATTTTACCCTTCTGCCTTAGTCTTGCCATCTTGGGCCAAGAAGAACAAGTCTAATGTCTCTTTTTCCATTATAGCCCTTTCAGAACTTGAAGACAGCTATTCCATTCCCTTTATTTTTTTCTTTTCTAGGATAAATATTCTGAAATCCATGGTCTTATAGTCCTTCATTATCCTGATCATTGTAGTAGGTAAATGTTCAGCTTAATGTCTTTCCTAAAATGTGTCTCTCATAACTGAATATAATATTCTAGATGCAGTCTTTCTGGGGGGCATAAGTAGTACTACCATTGCCCTTGTTCTGGACACTGAAGATCACATAATACAGCTTAACATGGCATTAGCATTTTTGACTGCTACAGCAGATTCTTGACATATTTATCATATTAATTTATCATTAAGCCCCAAACACAGATTTCTTTCCCTGTTGTCTGGTCAGATTTTTCCTCTGGTTTAATTGTTTTCATTTGTGTCCAACTCTTAGTGATTGCACTTGGAGTTTTCTTGGCAAAGATATTGGAGTGCTTTGCCATTTTCTTCTCCAGTTAATTCTATAGATGAAGAAGTGGCTGCAAACAGGGTTAAATGAATTGCCCAGGGTCACACAATCTGAGCTCAGGAAAATGAGTCTTTCTGATTCCAGATCCAGTGCTCTCCATGGAACAACCTTGCTGCTCAGATATACATTTTCTTATATTGATCTTGTGAAATTAATATTTGAAATGAAATGTACACACAGCTGTAATACAAAACAATACATATAACAAATTCACATGGCTGCTTTTTGTTGGAAACAAATAGCCATTTTAATGATTTTGTGCAGAGGAATAACGTTAAATGTTTTAGGAGCAATTATCCAATATCACTATCAAGGACTTGTTAGTTATCATCCTAAGTTAGAAATTATTTATTCTTTTCTCTATTTCTTGAAACTTATTTCTCCAATAAATTTCTTCTTTTTAGTTTCAGCCCATGTATTATAGGTAGAGTCAAGATTAGAATTTCTGTCCTAGCTCTACCTGGTCACTATTGGCTGCCATGCAGAAGCATCAGATTTTGAGATGCTTGATCCATGGGCTAAAACAAAGTACAACCAACCAACCAAATAAAAAGTTGTAACCATTCATTTGATCCTTAAAGTGCAAAGTTCCATCTCATTCATCTTTAGAGTCTTCCTTAAAGGGCACAGTCAGTTACATTAAAAGGTTAGAGAAAATTCCGAATCCTCTTTGTGGGAGCCATTCATTCATTCAACAGTTCAGCAAACATTAGGTACTTGGGGTGTTCAGATCATTGTGGCAGAGTCTATGGACTCGCAAAATTTAACCTTACTGTCCTGGAAGCTTACTGTGTAGGTCACAGAGGTTTATTACTTGGGGTTCATACACTTAAAATCTATATCTGTTAAATATATGGAAGCTAGATGGCACAGTGGATAGAGTACCTGGGCCTGGAATCAGGAATATGTAAATTCAAATCCAGCCTCAGACATTAACTAGTTGTATGACCCTGAACAAATCACTGAATCCTGTTTGCCTCAGTTTCCTCAAGTGAAAAATGAGCTGGACAAGGAAATGGCAAACTGCACCAATATCTTTGCCAAGAAAACCCTAAATGAAGTCACAAGGAGTTAGAAACAACTGAGTAACACAAATATAATCTATATCTATAATATATACATCTATAGATATCTATATCCATCTCTACCAAGATATGCAGTTTGCAAGTTTATAGATAACTGTACTTCAAGATACATGGTTTCCTTTTTTGTATTTAAAAACCTCATTCTAAGGAGTACATAGCCTTTCTCAAAGGGAAAAAAGACAAAGGTTTCATGACAAAAGAAAGGTTAAGAATTGGGGGAAAATAGGACACATGGAGAAAGCAATAAGACACAATATATTTCAGATGTCTTAAACTAGGTGTCATGAAGTCAAAGATTATTCCAAACCTGAGGTTCAGGGCAGACTTCTTAATGGGGTACAATTCCAAGTTGCCCTTTAAAGCATAAGTCTAGCAGATAAAGACAGGCAGCAAAGACATTTTGGAGTCCTGATATGACTTCCTATTGAAGAAGAAAAAATGAGGAGCCATTAATCCTCTTAAGAGGAAATGAATCTCATTTTTTATCCACTCCCACTTTTTATAAGAAGAAAGAAAAAAGAGAAAGGCTTTGTCCCTGTGGGAAGGTGAAAGAGAGTCACACTTGATTGTATCCAGCTCCTTTATTGGCTTTCAGCAAGAGAAGTTTCATCAGACCACACTGGACACTACTGTGGGTTTCAATTGCTTTTCTCTGCCTCAGGCAATGGTTTATCTCTCAGGTTAGGTAGCACTATGACAAATCAGTGCTTCCCTGTTAGAGAAACCTGGAAAATTCTGAATACTTCTGTGTTTTTAGAGTAGGTCCCAGTCACTGAACGTGTATTTAAGTGATTGCTTTAGCATGGCAAGATGGACCCTTATTCTTCTAAAGATAAGTATCATTCCCCCCCTGCCCCCCCTCCCTCCTGCCATGATTGTTGGATACTCAAAGGGCACATTAAGAACATTCTGACCTAAGCTCAAGTTAAGTTTATTTAGGAACTGGATCAGAGTTTTTCCCAAAGTATTGTCTCTGGTAGTTCATCTTCTCATTCCACTGGGTTATACACATTATTCCTTCCTAGTACAACCTAAAGAGTACTGAGAAAGCAGAAACCTTTGGTTCAAATCTCCTTCTGATATTGCCTCTGGTACCTTGGACAAGTCTCAACCTGCTTGCATCTCAGTTTCCTTAGTTGTGAAATGAGGTGCTCTGACTAAGTGGCCTGAGTCTCCTTCCAGCTCTTGATGAATGTTCTTATGATTGTTTGAGCATTAAAAAAATTAGGTAATGGTACTTGGGGACCATCATGGATTATACCTTGCTGAGGTGATGACATTTCGGAGGTAGGTAACATTCCTAATTTGTATGGCCTAAAGCCCTCAGGGAAGTATGGCATCACAGAAATGGAAGCTGATATTACCCAAATACATCAACAAAATGACTTCACTTGCCACCTGGAGTGTGTTTCTTTAAGTTCTTTGTATAGCCCCTAATGAAAGCTCTGGTCCTGTCAGCCACTGTGTGAATGATGTCAGTGAAGTCCATTTATCAAGCCCCATCATAAATGTTATCGGGGAAGAGTATGAGCTGCCTACTAAATCACCTGCACACATTGGTTGCTCTCACAGCCTCAGCTGAGTCACACATAGTCACACCAGGCTGCTCATCCTCAGGGAGGGAGAAAGAGAGAGAGAGAGAGAGAGAGAGAGAGAGAGAGAGAGAGAGAATAAACAAGTCCTCTCCTCAAGCAGAGGGAAATGAGAGATACTTTATGGAAACCAACTTATATGTCTATTATGCTTTCAGCCAGTCTATTCAAACAACTGCTGACTAAATGCCAAAAGGATGTAGAAGTCATTGTCAGAAGAATCAACACTACCGTATCCACCAAGCAAGAAGGAATGGGAAAGAACACAGATGAAACCTGAAAGACACTGTACAAAGAACTATATTCTATATTAACATCCCCTTTGGACTCTGAGGTAGCTGCCAGGACTCAAGCATTTATTAAGCTCTTAAGCTATGCACTATGCCAAGGACTAGTGATACAGAGTCAGAAATAGGGGTCTTGTGCTCAAAGAATTTGCACTGTAATGGGGAAATGAATACACAAACAGAAATCCATATACAATATCTAAGAGGGAAGGCACCAGCAGTGGGGGTGAAGTGAGGCAGTAAGGCCTTATGCAAAAGATCATTCAATCAGTCAATAATCACATAGTGATTACTACGTGCCAGGCAAGCTAACAGTGGATTGAGTGCTGGGCCTGAAGTCGGGAACACTCATCTTCCTGAGTTCAAATATAGACTCAGATATTTAGTAGCTGTGTGACTCTGGGCAAGTCATTTAACCCTGTTTGCCTCAGTTTCCTCATCCATGAGCTGGAGAAAAGTCATGCTAATCAGAGAGCTACAAATCTTCCCCACCCATTAATGGGCCTGCACAAGAAGGAAAGCTTGATTTGGGGAGGCCCACACCTTTTGTTAATTTTCCACACACTGGTTCTCAAGGATTGTGATGTCCTCTGGCTCTAAAAAGTGTATAAATACTCTGAGGGACGTTTTATTTGGAAGTGTTTGTTTGGCCAGACAGGTACATACTTAAGAATCTCCCCCTGCCAACCCCTGCCACCTCCTCCAGCTTTGAAAAGTCAGATACTGGTGCTTGTATGTATGTAATAGTGAGACAGTTGGCTCCGTCTGTTGACGTGATGTATGTATTGCTTATGGTCAGACAGCTGGAAGTCATGTATGTTGATTATTCTCTCTTTGTGTTTTCTCTGAAGTTCAGGGTGCTGACTTTTCCCCCTGAACTAAGTGAATGATCTATGTGCTTGATTAAAGTGATTGTTGATCCTTCAAAAGTCACCTTTCCTTTTAGAAAAGCAAATCAAAGGACCTGTGACAGCAGGCACTGCTGAATGTGTCAGGGTCCTTGCTTTTACAAGAAGGAAATGACAAATCACTCCAGCATCTTCACCAAGAAAACCCTAAATGGGATCATGAAGAGTCTGACTGAACAAAAGCAATAACATGTGCTAGGCATAGGTAGGATTTGAAATGAACTTTCATGCTGCACTGTACTCAAACCTCCACAAGATTTTTGAGGTTACTTTTGCCTTTTCTTTCCTGCTCTTCTTTTCATTTCCCTTTTACGTATAGCCTTCCTTCATTAGAATGTAAACACTCTGAGGTCAAGTACTCTTTTTTCTTTTGTTTGTATTCTCGTTGTTTAGCATAGTGTTTATTTTTTAAAAAAATATACTTTTTAAATTTATGTACTAAAACAAGCATTTCCCTAACATGGTGTTTATTAAATAAGTAGTAAGTGCTTTTCATTGCTTACTAACTGACTGACTGAGTCCAGGAGAAAGCCAACAATGTTAGAAGATAGAGATGAAGGAGTATTTTCCAGGCATGGGATCCAGTTAGTGAAAGTGCCTTGAGTTGGGACATGGAAAGATGTCTGTGAGTAACAATAAGGCCAATGTTACTGAATTATTATGTGAGTATGTGCAGGGAAATAAAGAAAGAAAAGATCAAAAAAGGTAGAAAGAGGGCAGACTATAAGCCAGAGGATTTTAGGACATGGGGAGAGGTGTGACTTGTAAGACTGCATGTTAGGGATGATCCCTTTGGCAGCTGAGTGGAGGTTATATTACAGGATACAGATGACACCTGAGCCAGGAAGGTTGAAATACGAAGGTTATTACAATAATCTAAGCTTAAAGGGATTAAAGATCTGCAACAAGATGGTGGCTATGTGAATTAAGAGAAGGGAATCCAGGCAAGAGATGTTGTAAATGACAAGATTGGACAATGAGCTGTATATGTTCAATGAAGTTATCATAATACTAAGTTTGACATCCTCGATACTTGGAGGAGAATGGATCAAGATTTTAAATTTCTTGCAAGTAGGTATTTTTTCATCCATTGTATTTGTGTTTTGAGCAGTTAGAAGAGTCCCTTGCACATAGTAGGTTCTTAATACATGCTTTCTAATTACCTTCATCCTACCTGCTTCCTCAAGTTTGATTATAATTTCATGAATAATATCTTTACTGTAGAGGGAGTGACCAGAGCCCCATCTTTAGTTCCTACATGACAAGTCGTGAATATAATAAAATGGATTGATGGTTATACTGTAGACTTAGAAGAATGTACTAATAGGTATATTCTATTTTTATTCTTTCTATCTGAGGCAAGAAAGGAAAGGAAGGAGACCTTTTTATTGTGCAGGCAGGAGTGGAAGGACCTATGGTTCCAGCAGCAGCTTATCTTTTCAAGTTATTCTCTGACCTACAATTTCAGGATAGCAAATCACCTAGGGCCCAAGCAACACATTCATGTGAATAACCTAAAGAAATTTTACTAATTGTTCACTTGTCAGTGAGTGTTTACTGGGTCAAAGAGACTGGGATGGAAGGAGAAAGAATGAAGCCTGGATTAAAGAATTGGATTCATTAAATTTTATGTAAAGCTGAGGGCTGATGGAGAAAATATTGCCCTGAGCATGATATCTCTATGCATTCAATTTATTAAAAATTGATGAACATTTATAAAGCCCCTATTATAAATTGAGCAGAGGTGTCCAATATGTGGCCCACAACATTCTTGAGTGTAACCCAACCCATATTGAACTACAGTTTCTCTTTGATTTTAATGTATTGATGTATTAATAAAACAAGGAATGTATAAACATGTAGTTTTCTAAGTCAAATATGTGTAACCCCTAAAGATCTTTATGTATGGCATAGTGTCCTCTGTTTCTATTTCAATTTGACACCACTGGCATAGAATGTTATGCTACGTTCTGGGAGATAAAAACATTCATAAGACAGAGTCTCTGACTTCAAGGAGCTTATAATCTAATGAAGTTACACATGGATAAATAGCTATAATATAAATAGAACATGAAAATTATTAAGGCAGTTTTGAGGAAGGAAAGATCATTTCCAACCAAGATTAGTGGGAAATTGAAGAGAACAACATGGAATAGATGGACATCCTAAAAAACAAACAAACAAAGAATATTTATATTTAGAAGCAAACTGCAAAGGAAAAGTAAGAGAGAGGCAGTATGGTTCAGTGGCTAGAACTTTGGACTTGGAAGACTTGGGTTCATAATCCTGCTTCAGATACTTATTGCTTTGTGACTCAGAAAGTTACATCACCTGTCTGGGCATTAGTTCCCTTATTTGCAAAATTAGGGAGTTGTACAATTACTTCTAAGGTCTCCTCCAGCTCTAAGTCTATGACCTATGAGTCAATGAATATGACAGAAAAATGAAGAAGTTGTTGATGTAATCAAATTTCATGACTGATAATATGGGAAAGGTAGGCATTAGTTCATGGGAAAATAGAGAATTTTACAACAATAAGAGAAAAAGGATCCCCTTCTTGGTCTTCACAGAACTCAGTCATTTTCTAGGTTAGCATTGAAATCTGGTTCTTCATTTTTTTTTGGTGCCAATTGAGGAAATGTTCTCAGTACTAAATGACATTTAACCCATAATAGAGCCAAATGGGAATAACACAGACACAAATAAAGTTAACTTATTTTTGAAGTAAACTCCCTTGAGGTACTTGATAAAAGACTGAAAATGGGACAAGCTGTTGTGGAAAAGAGTATTAATAACTCCACACTAGTGAATAGAGTGCCTGGCCTGGAATCAGGAAGACTTGTGTATAGGTGTGCATATATGAGTATGTTTGTGTATTAAATTTCATCTTATTAGATTTAATCTGTGGGGATACAGCAAGTGGGAGTATGGCAGCAACTAGATGACATAATGGAGTGCCACACTTGAAATTATGAAGACTTGAATTCAAATCCTGTCTCATGCACTTCACTGTCTCAGATACTTACTAGCTGTGTGACCCTGGGCAACTCACTGAAGCCTGTTTCCCTTAGTTTCATCATCTATAAAATGAGCTAGAGAAGGAAATGGCAAACGATTCCAGTATCTCAGCCAAAAAGTCCCAAATGGGATCACATAGAGTTGGATACAAATGAAAACCAAATGAACAAAAACAAACAAAAGTGATAGCAATTTTGGTTCCCAAGTGAAGCATGAAATCCACTTTGTCAATCATCACATCAATATAATACAATAATTAATTAAGGCAAATTCAGCTGATAACTTTGGGAGAATTAGTTGTTATTGTGAATTACATGACAGAGTTCCAGAGCTGAGAAGGAACTAAAAAGTTACGTGGTTTGATCCATGGGATTGGTGTGCTATGCTCTTCTCTACTCTTCTAGAGAGGTTTTGGTAGGGTATCTTTCAATAGAGAGTGAAAGGGTGGACAAAACGAGAATTATTTACCTCCAATATGAAAAAAAATGACATTTCTGCTGGTGGTGGGATGACTAGAAGGGACAAAGGAAGGTAAAACCTCAGGGATAGGACAGGGGACTAAGGACAGGACAGAAATTGAATAGGTAAGGGATTTTTTTTAGTTTCAGTTCTATCTATCATCTAACTCATTTTTATATCATCCTTATTTCTAAATATATCCCTTCCTCACATGCAACCAACAAACTAAGCCTTGCAAGAAAAAGTGGAAAAACCAACAAACAAACAAAGAAATATCAGCAAAATCAAAACCAACCAAGGCATCACCTGAGTTTGACAGTATATATAACATTCCACACCTATAGTTGTGGATGTAGAAGTCATAGTAATAGTAACCAGTATTTTTATAGAACTTTAAGTTTTGCTAAGTGATTTACATATACGTTCTCTTTTGATACAATAATCTTATAAGACTGCCCCTCACATGATGAGGAAACTGAAATAGAGAGGTTGTGACTTGCACATAGTAACATGAAATGAAAATACCTGAGGCAGTATTTGAACTCAAGTCTTCATAATTTCAAGTGTGGCATTCTACTATGCCATCTAGCTGCCTCCATAGTCCCACTTGCTTCACCTGCCCAGATTAAATCTAATAAGATGAAATTTAACACACAAACATATATACTCACGTATACACAGAGATGTACAATCCTGCTGTTGTTCAGCTGTTTCAGTCATGTCCAGCTCTTCATGACCCTATTTGGTATTTTCTTGGCAGAAGTACTGGAGTGGTTTGCCATTTCCTTCTTCAGCTCATTTTACAGATGAGGAAACTGAGGCAAACAGGGTTAAGTGACTTGCCCAGGGTCACATAGCTACCGAATTTGAATTCAGATCTTCCTGACTCCAGGTCTGTCACTCTATGTAGGGTCACCTAGTTGCCCTTGTACAATCCTACACTAGGGTTAAAAAAAATAGAGGAAAGATAAACAACTTCTACTCTAGCATCAGCATCAGAATTAACTAGCTTTTGATATTGCTATCAGACACTATTTACTACTAAAATATTACTCTAGGAGAGTAGTGTATATATATAGATATATACACTATATATATTTATATATATATATATGTATATATATAATTTCATTTCTTCTTTGGGGACAAGCATAGGGTAATTTGTTTAATGGAATGGAGAAAGACTGGGAAAGAATCCACAGACTTCACTTTCTCCATAACCCTGCTCCTCTCTCTGCTCCTCTACTACTTCCTGAGGAAACCAGGTGGAGCAGTCCCTAAAAGAGAAAAGCTCATATAGACCAAAATTTCTATCTGAAAAATGACTTCCTTTATTTTCTTCTAATATGATGAAGGATTTATCACTCAAGTGTTTACATCTTCTAAATTTCCCTGCTCTGCAGCAACAACTTACATGCTACACCCTAGTTATAGCTTTGCTCTAGCTTCAGTTATCAATTGCAGAAAGATATGGCCAATCTAATTCAGTCCAAGGAGGAGTATTTACCTCCTCAGTTTCTTTGCTCAGTGTCTAGTGAGTCGGGCTTCTCCAGATGTGAGGACATGTAACCTGCTTAAAATTTAACAGATTGCTGGTTATGCATGTCAGTTAGAATCACCATAAACAATTTATAAACATGACTTTCAAAAATGCTCCAGCTGTTGGTGGCTAATCCAAATGCATCAAGTTTACCAGTTGGAGCTCTATTGCTCTGATGGTAGATGTCCAAGTAACTATTTCCCAGTTTGCTTTCTTAGAAATTTTTCTTAATCATCTCATTTTATTTAAGGAAAGACTGGAGGAGGGGGAAAATCAAGAGGAAGAAGAAGTTTGAGGGCTTTGTAGTCCAGTTGACCATTTCCTGGATCCACTATACCTCTACTCAGTTTTCTCAAATGTGTAATGGGTCTAATCATAATAGCACCTACCTCCCAGGGTTGTTGTGAACATTAAATGAACTAATAATGGTAAAATGCTTAGCACAGTGCCTGGCACGTAGCAAGTGCTATGGAAATGCTAACTATCACCATCATCATCATCACTGTTATTCATATTATCTTTATTATCATTATAAGATCTATCACAGGAAGCTCTGGAAATAGAAAAAAAATAGCCCCTGAATTCCCCTTAGGAATTTAAATTCTATTAGACATACAACATATTAACCTATATGTTAACCTATATTGCAGGAGAATCATTTGAGAACAGTAGATTTGGCATTGTTTCCTCTTCTTTTGAACTGGGATCTTAACAGTTAAATCAGTTTTTGTGTTCTTTCTGGATTAGAGCCAGGCTGGATGTTTTCTCTGCAGAGAGTTTATCAGTCAGAACTTTGCAATTTAGCTGGCTAGGCAAGAGAGAATCTTATCAGTTGATGTTTAGGTAAACACTTATAGTACATTTAGAGAAGGAAAAAAAGATGATACTCTGCATATAAATTAGAATCTCAGTGCTTTGCTAAACCCTGGGAGAAGGCCTTCTGACAACACTGATGAGAAAAGACTAGATATAAGAAGAAATGTCTTTCATAGTTATAAGCATGGAGGAATTGCCTACAATGTGTGTAACATTTTACTTGGTTTCAGAATAGATGGGATGAATGAAAAATACAAGATTTCCCTACCTGCAGTTTTTACCATGCAGTCAGTGAGTCAGTCAACAAATATTTGAATATGGGATTACTCTTGGCAAGACACTATGCTAGATACTGGGGATGCCAGAAAAAAAGGGTAAAAACACAGAACTTGTCCTCAAATAGCTCACATTTTAATGTCATTACCTGTTGCTCCATTTCTTAAAACCCATTTGAGTGAACCACTTAACTAAATTCACAGTTCATAAACCTTCATTTTGAATTAAATTTCTCTTGTAGAGATGAAAATTCAATGCATATTGAAGTAAGGTAAAGAATATTTACTTAAAACAACATGCAAAATGACTAATATGGAAATGTTTTATGTTGCTACACATGTATAATCTATATCAGATTGCTTACCATTTCAGTGAGGGAGGAAAGGAGGGATAGGTAGAATTTGAAACTTAAAACTTTAAAAAAAATTCCAAAAATTATTTCAGCATGTATTTGGGGAAAAATAAAATATTATAAAATGAACAACACACAAGCTAAATGATATAGCCTTAAATTGAGTACCAAATGCTCTCAACACCTATTTTCTAAACTACCACATTCCAAAACAGCAGGAAACAGGAAGAAGACTATTAAGACTTTTCCTAGTGGGACAAACACAACAATCTTCTAATTTAGCCACCATGCCAAATATGTTACATTTTAGACAGACTAGTTTCATCTTCTCAGGACCTGAAAGACTTTCCTGTTTTCTACTGTCTGGAGGATGCAGTTTTTTAGGAACCAAACTGCTATTCTATTCTCTCTCTCTCTCTCTCTCTCTCTCTCTCTCTCTCTCTCTCTCTCTCTCTCTCTCTTTTGTATTTCTCATCAGTAGCTTCCTCCAGAGAGTTCACGTATCATTCTTTTCAAAATCTCCCTGACAGTCTATCTCTCAATCACTACTGGGTCCCTTAAACTGTACATTACAGCTACACAGGGAAAAAATAACAAAATGAAAAGATATGTGGACAAATGTCTGTGTAAAATGAACTCACAAAGAAATATAAACTGACCATATAAGTACCAAAGGACTGCAGACTAAAGAATAATGGGGTTTGGGGCTAAGGGTGGCCCACTCAGGGCAGAGTTCCTAGAGAAGGTATCTATCTGATTGACTTGAGTGACTTCACTCTTTACCAAGTTCCCAAAGTCCTATTCCTTTTGCAGATTCAAAGAAATATCTTTTTCTATCACATACATATCACAGAGGTGGCTCCTCTGCTCTGTCTCATACATCTCCATTTCAAATAGAGACTGGATTATTTTCCCCCATCCTGTGAATCCAGTAGTAAACAGCATCTCAGCACACCTGTGGATACTGTATGGTGTTATCTCTGCTTGCCATACCCTCTCTTGAGAATTTTCTTTTTATTCTGAACTTGTTCTTTATCAAAGCCTGGTGCTATGAGTGCTGCAAGGATTATAATTATTGAGTTTACAGAAAAATATTTCTTTGTATACCTTCACACACATTTTGAAAATTTCTAATCTCATAGATCTCTTGTGTGTATTCTCAGTTGATTAACAAAGAGGTTAAGGCTTTTCTCTCCAGGAGTTATGTATAAGATGCTAAATTATCAGAAAATTTTTATCCCAGTGCTTATGAGATGTTTTATAAAATCTCACATTTTTTTTGCACATGAAAATCTTTATTTACAAATGCAATTTAAACTGCAAACCATTTGAGAAATGACTATATATGAGTTTACATTTACAGAAAATCAGTGCTACAATGGGTTTGTTTGGAGGTTAATACACTATTTGGGAATGCACAGATTCCAGCTAAAAGCCAACACTCCTGAATGAATAAATGAGCATTTACTAGTTGTTATTATATTACAGAAACTGTAGTAGATCCTGGGAATGCAAAATTTTAAAATAAGACAGTCTCTGACCTAAAGTAGCTTGTATTTTGATAGGGAGATACAACACTTAATGGGAGAGTGGGGGACAGCAAAGGGAGTTTTAGACTGGGAAGTCACAAGGAATGGAATCACAGGGGACTTGATTGTCATACCATGTCTAGGAGCAATAATATCATTTATTTATTTACTATCCTAATAGCATGAGGTAGTAAGGAGAAGGGGATATAGTGTAGGCAACTTAGAAGGAATGATCCCCATGTGCAATAGACCCAGGTTTCCCGGATGATGGCTGATTAGGGTGTGAAGCATGCTCTAGGGCTAGCTACATATAGTGGTTTAACTGAGTGTTCATTTACTCACTAATCTGAACAATGCAGCTGCAGGAAAGAGTGTCATACTTGGGTAGATGAACTGTATAAAGGTCCAATAAAGATAGTTAATTCTTTCCCTCTGAGGCTAGGAAAATAGATTGGGCCAAGTTGTAAAGACTTTAAAATTCAAACTGGAGTTTCTATTTATTTATACTAGAAGTTATAGGAAGCCACTGGGGTTGTTGAGTAGGGGAGTGGTATGTTGATGAATATGCTTTAAAAAACATGACTGGCAGCTGTTGCAGGATGAATTGGAATGAGGAGAGTCTTGAGACAGAGGGAAGAACTATGGGACATTTGCATCAGTCTAGGTAATAGGTGATAAAGGCTTGACTAGAGTGGTAACTATGTATTGAGACAAGGGGTTGAATGTGAGAGATGTTGTGTAGGTTACATAATATATACAAATTATGTAATTTGCAACATATGGGATATATGGAGTTAATGAAAATGTATTTACATGTAATTCCAAAATTACAAGTGTAGAGACTTTAATGATTGTGATACCCTGGATAGAAATAGGAAAATTTGGTAGAGGAGAGAGTGTGGGGGAAAGAAAACACATTCTGTTTTATACACTTTGAATTTGTGATGTTTTTGGAGCATCCACTTTGAAATGTTCAATAGGCAGTTGGTAACTCAGGAGAGAGATTAGGGCTGGATATATAGATTAGAGAGTCTGTTGAATAGAGAATAATGACAGACAATAGTGTCACTGAAAGGGTACAGATAGCTGAGTGCACGCTCATAGTTGAGGGCATGATATTGAGGATAATTCAGCAAAGAAGATTGAGACAAAGGAGGAGGAGAACCGAGAGAGAGAGAGAGAGAGAGAGAGAGAGAGAGAGAGAGAGAGAGAGAGAGAGAGAGAGAGCAGTTATGAAAATGAAGCAAGAAGAGAGTATTCAAGAGGAGGGAGTAGATAACATAAGACAGCAATAAGGTTAAGAACAATGGTGACTGAGGAAAGACTAGTAGATCTGGCAATTGAGATAGTTGGTAATTTTGGAAAGAGTAGTTTCATTTGAAAAATGATGTAGGAGCTGAACTGTGAAGGACCGAAAAGTGAGTGAGAGAAGAAGCAATGAATGTGACGTTTTTCAAGGAGTTTGGCTGCGAAATGGAGGAGAGATGTGGGATAAAAGCTTGAGGGTGGATAATGAGATCCAGGTCTGAGTAGCCCCTAGTTTCCTGGTAGATGACTGGATAGGATATAAATCAGGTTTGATACCAATTAGATATAGTATATTAGCTGAGTTTTCACCCAGTCACTTATCAATCAAAATAGCTCAGAGAGTTTGCCTTAAGCAACTTAGATCAGAGCAGAATATCAATGCACTTGAAATGGAGTCTACTTCATCCTAGACGCAAGAGGATTGAGCTTATATAACTTTATGTGCCCCATGCTTTAAGGGATCAATTTTCTTCACTTCTCACCATTTGTAGAGGTGGAAATTCACAGTTGTAAAACTGCCTTGGCATCATTCTGGAAAGTAAGTCTCTCATTTAATTTAGGAGTTTTGGAAGCTCTTTGAGGAGTTTCTAACATCCATCATCCATCTGATGATAAACTGTTTAAACTAAAGACATTTGATTGACAGGTGGAACAGATATAATAATTTGCTGAGAATACACATTCATCTGCTTCTGTAAGCAGAGTTAGGACAGCAGATTTTTTTCACTCTAGAACAGGAAGGACTTTAAAAACTAAAGAAAGAAAGAGAAGAAGAAAGAAAGAAAAAAGAAGGAAAGAGAGAACAAAAAAGAAAAAGAGAAAGAAAGAAAGAAAAAGAAAGTTTATATTTTATACTAAGGAAGCTACTAGAGTTTCTAGAGTAGAGGAATGACAAGGTCAGGCAAGTGTTTTAGGAATAGACATTTGGAAGCTGTGTTTGGAGGACAGATGAGAGAGAAGAGAGATTGGAGGTGAGGGAATCAAGTAGGGGGCCATTGAAAATAACACAGGCGAGAGGTGATGGGGACTGAAACTACTGTAGTCATGGTATGAGCAGGGAGAAGAGTACAGATAGGAGATACAAAGTGGAAGTAATATTGACAATATTTTACAAGAAAAGATTATGGTGAGTAAACCATTCAATTCATGGGATAATAAAAATATAGGCGAAAAGGTTGCATCAGGTATCAGATTATACATAATGTTCCCCTGATTGAGGTCCCAGAGTGGAACTTTGTGGCTACTAACATGAAACATTGGGCCATCCACCAGCTATTTTCTCTTTTCTTTTCCTTTCTTTTTTCTCCTCCCCTCCCCTCTTCTCCCCTCTCCTCTTCCTTTCCTTTCCTTTCCTTTCCTTTCCTTTCCTTTCCTTTCCTTTCCTTTCCTTTCCTTTCCTTTCCTTTCCTTTCCTTTCCTTTCCCTTTCTTTCACAGTTTTGAATATATTTACTTTTAGCTTTCAACATTCACTTCCATAAGATTTAAATTTTCCCTCCCCCTCTCACCTCCCCAAGATGACAAGGAATCTGATATGGGCTCTATACATACATTCCTATTCAACATATTTTCACATTAGTCATGTTGCATAGAAGAATTACAATGAATGGGAAAAACCATGAGAAAGAAAAAAATAGAACTAAATGAAACAAAAAAAAAATAGTCTGCTTCACTTTGCATTCCAACTCCATAGTTCTTTCTTTGGATGTGGATGGCATTCTCCATCATGAGTCCTTTGAAATTGTTTTAGGTCCTTTTATTGCTGACAAGTCCATCATCAGTCATCACACACTGTGGCTATTTCTGTGCACAATGTTCTCCTGGTTCTGTTCACTTCACTCAGATCAATTCATAAGTTTTTCCAGGATTTTCTTAAGTCTACCAGTTCATCATTTCATATAGCACAATAGTATTCCATTGCATTCATATATCATAACTTGTTCAGCCATTCTCCAATTAATGGATATCCTCTTAATTTCCAGTTTTCAGTCACTGCAAAAAGAACTGTCATAAATATTTTTGTATGCATAAGTCCTTTTCCTATTTTCATGATCTCTTTGAGATACAGCCCCAAAAGTTGTATTGCTGGGTCAAAGGATATGAACATTTTTATAACCCTTTGGGCATAGTTTCAAATTGTTCTCCAGAATGCTCACAGCTCCACCAACAATGAATTAGTGTTCCGATTCTCCCACATCTTCTTCAACATTTATTATTTTCCTGTTTTGTCATGTTAGCCAATCTGATAAGTGTGATGTAGTACCTCAGAATTGTTTTGATTTGCACCTCTCTAATCAATAGTGATTTAGGGAATTTTTTCATATGACTATAGATAGCTTTAGTTTCTTCATCTGAAAACTCTCTGTTCATATCCTTTGATCATTCATCAATGAGTGGGGAATGACATATATTCTTGTAAGTTTGATTCAGTTCTCTATATATTTTAGAAACGAAACTTTTTCAGAGACACTAGTTCTAAAAATTCTTTCCAAGTTTTCTGCTTCCCTCCTAATCTTGGTTGCATTGGTTTTGTTTGTGCAAAACTTTTCAATTTAATGTGATAAAAATTATCCATTTTACATTTCATAATGTTCTCTGTCAAAAATTCCTCCGTTCTCCATAAATCTGGCAGATAAAACTATTCTTTGCTCTCCTAATTTGTTTATAGTACCTGCCGTTACACCTAAATTGCATACCCATTTGGACTTCATTTTGATATGCAGTGTTAGATGTTGGTCTGTGTCCAGTTTCTGCTATACTATTTTCCCAGCAGTTTTTGTCAAATAGTAAGTTCTTGTCCCACAAGCTGACATCCTTGGGTTTATCAAACAGTAGATTGTTATACTCATTGACTACTGTGCCTTGTGTACCTAACTTATTCCACTGATCTATCCCTCTATTTCTTAGATAGTACCAAGTAGTATATCTTTTATTTTCAATAACTATAAGGGCCATCTGGGTTACAAAGTCATTTGTTCTGATTGGGTAAGATTCTCATCCAGGAAATTGACCAAAGTATTTAGGTTCAGAGCATATAGTGATCAAGGGGGCTGCACTCAAATGACAGCAATTGATGAACACATGTTCATGCCTTGGGAATGGACTGATTGGGATTCTGGGGATGTTAAATTCAATAAAGACCCAAAAGGTCTACTGTTTTCTTTTTAAGGCACTTTAGGTTCTCATCTGTCTGATTTCCTGGCATGATTGCTGGCTTAGTAGTACCCAGGTACTATGTAAATATCATATCATTATGAATTCAGAAAGTCATCAGACATTTTTGAGGGGTCTGTAAGGGTTAGCCCTTTCTTTCACCCTATGAGTTGAATTCTGGGTCATCTCCAGTCATCCTGATGAATATCTGATCACTGGATCCAGATAGCTCAGGAGGAGAAAGTGAGGCTGGTGACCTGCACAAACCTCCCTCACTCAAAACAAAGTCAAGTGCAAGTCATATCATCATTTCTCTGATTTCATGATCCTCTTTGAAAATGAAGGATGAACACACACAACAATAAGTTGAATAGTATTTTCTGTGTCAACTTATATGTGATCCTCTTTGAATTTGTGATACGTTTGGGTTCCCAGGTAAAAATCGCATTCAATTTATCAATGACTTTTGGTGACCCCAATTTGGATATACTATTTTATGAGAACTAGTGTGTTATCTGTCATCTCTAGTATAGGCAGTTCATCATTGATTGAATCTAGATGTTCTTACAAAATCTAATTAATCAGGGCAGGTTTATTCCAAAGATCTACATTTAGGGGCCTGAACACATCGTCCTGGATAGAGTGTAAGGGTTTTGAAAGTAGGAATTACTTGATTTTTGTCTTTGCATTTCTAGTATGGCGCTTTTCACATAGTAAGTGCTTAATAAATGCTCTTTGGTTGATTTAGTTGATTCCTTTTTTGGAGACAGAGACCTGGTGACTGCCCAGCTCCATGCAAAGAAAGTCATCGTAAAAGTCCTTCAGATTTTGGAGGGATCGTTGAAAGGAAGGGTGTATCCTTTCAAATATGCTGTGGCCTGGTAGTCAAGGTACTAAGAAGTCTGCTTCTGCCTGCCTATATGGCATTCCTGAAATTACCCTGCATCTCTTTTCTCTTTTACTGCCAAAGTCCTAAGAGCAGTTTTCTATTACTGATAACACTTTCCTTACTATCTCTTTACTTCTTAACTCTTCAAAATCTGTCTCCCAATTTGACTACAATGACTTTTGTTCCAGGAAAAATTTTATTGTAGGTGCAGTGGGACAGCTGGACACAGTTTAGTTGATTCCAACTTTGTTGGCAACATCCTCGGTATCATAGTCTGGAGCAATTTCTCTCCATCACGCTGCATCAGCATGATGATCTTGACTGCATTGATGTCATACAATTTCTTTACCTCCTGCTTGACCTTATGCTTGTTGGCTTTGATTTCCACAACGAAGACTAGGGTATTGTTATCCTCAATCTTCTTCATAACAGACTCAGTGGTCAAGGGAAACTTAATGATGGCATAGTGATCAAGCTTGTTTCTCCGAGAGGTACTTTCCTGAGGGTATTTGGGCTGCCTTCTTAGTCTTAGTCTCTTGGGTTGCCAGAAGGTGAGGGATGTTTGAATCTTCTTTTTGTGGTTATGGACACCCTTCAACACCACCTTCTTGGCCTGCAAGGCCTTGGACTTGGCTTCTGTCTTGGGGGGGACAACAGCTTCCTTCTTCGCCTTTGGTGTCATCTTGGGGAAAAGGGCTAAAATGACTCTTTTCAAGGTTACTACTTACCTCTTAAAGAGATTAATCCCATGATCTTTTCTCAATTCTCATCTTCCTTTACTTCTTCCAACTTTTGACACTATTAACTGCACTATCCTCCTGGGCATTCTCCCCTTCCTTGGGTTCCATGGCAACGTAGTCTTATATTTCTACTCATCTGACCACTTATTTGCAGGCTCAATTGCTAAACCATAATAGTCCTTCTGTTTTATAAGGGTGAGGATCTTTCATAACTCTATAGCAGGGGTTCTTAACCATTTTTTTGTGTTTTGTGGACCAAAAGTTTTGCTGGGTAAGTTATTCTTGGCTATAAACCTATGCCTTTTGTCTTTTCAAATATTATATTCTAAATCATCTACTGCTTTACAGTGGTGGCTGCTAAATCATGTGTAACCCTGATTGTGGTTTCTTATTTCTTGACTTCTTTCTGCCTGCTTACGGTATTTTTCTTTGCTCTAGAAGCTACAGATTTTGGCTATAATATTCCTATGGTTTTCATTTTGGTGTTTTTTTCAGAATGTGGTCAGAAGATTCTTTCTATTTATTTTTGATTTCTGCTTCTAAAATATTTGGACAGTTTTCTTTTAAGGTATTTTGAAATAGTGTGTCTAGGTTTTGTTTTGTTTTCTTTTTTTGTTCATGTGTCAAGAAGTATTTTTTTCTTATCCATTTTCTAGATATGTTTTTACTATAAGATACTTTATGTAGTCTTCCATTTTTTAGACTTTTGATTTTAATATTTCATGTTGTCTCATGGAGTTATTAGTTTCCATTTGGCTCATTCTAATTTTTAAAGTGTTTTTTGAGCAAAGTTTTATACCTCTTATGCCAAGTTCTTAATTCCTTTTCCAATTCATTCTTTGATAGCTAAATTTTTCCAAATGTTTTTCCTCAAGTATTCATTCTATTTATAAAAACTTTAAAAATTCATTAATTTTAAATTCATCACTTTTTTCAGGAATTCTAGTAGAATTTGTGCTCAAGCTATGTTTTTCTCTGAGAAATTGCTTGTAGGTGTTTTGCAGCCATTCTCTTCCTTATCTAAAGTTTAAAATTATTTATTTATTTCTAGTTTTCAACATTCATTTCCAAAAAATTTTGAGTTCCACGTGTTCTCTCCATGTTTCCCCTCCCCCATCCCAGGATGGTATCCATTCTGATTATCCCCTTCCCTAGTCTGCCCTTCCTTTTATCATCCCCCCTCTCATCCCTTTCCCTTTTACTTTCCTGAAAGACAAGATAGATTTCTGTACCCCATTGCTTGTATATCTTATTTCCCAGTTGCATGTGAAAACATTTTTTAAAATTTGTTTTTAAAACTTTGAGTTCCAAATTCTCTCCTTTCTTCCCTCCCCACCTACCCTCATTGAGGAGGCAAGCAATTCAATATAGATTATACATGTGTAGCTATGCAAATCACCTCCATAACAGTCATGTTGTGAAAGGCTAACTGTATTTCCTGCCCCCCCAATTATTCAGTTTTCTCCATTGACCCTGCCCCTTTTCTAAAGAGTTTGTTTCTGACTACCCCTTCCCAAGCTGCCCTGCCATCTATCACTGTTCCACTTATCCCCTTCCCCCTCTACTTTCTTGTAGGGTGAGATGCCCAACGGAATGTGTATGTTATTCCCTCCTTAAGCCAAATCTGATAAGAGTAAGGTTCACTCATTCCTTCTTGCCTCCCCTCTTCCCCTGCACTGTGAAATCATTTTCTTGACTCTTTCATATGAGCTAATTTATCCCATTCTATCTCTCCCTTTCTCTTTCTCCCAATATATCCCTCTCTCACCCCTTAATTGTATTTTTTAGATATTATCCCTTTATATTCAACTCACCCTGTGCCATCTATGTATCTGTCTGTCTGTCCATCTATCTATCTATCTGTCTATCTATCTATCATCTATCTATTTCCTCCAACTATCCTAATACTGAGAAAGGTCTCATGCATTACAAATATCATCTTTCCATGCAGGAATGTAAGCAGTTCAACTTTAACAAGTCTTTTATGATTGCTTTTTCTTGTTTACCTTTTCATGTTTCTCTTGATTCTTATATTTGGAAGTCAAATTTTCTATTCAGCTCTGATCTTTTTAGCAAGAATGCTTGAAAGTCCATTATTTCATCGAATGTCCATTTGGGTTCTGGAGTACTTCCCTTGTGATATGTTCCTATTCCAATCCTGTCCCCAGTGTCTATCGATCCCTCTGTCTCTCTCTTTATACTGACCTGAGCCAAAGATTTACTGTTACTTTTTCTTGAATTCTCCAAAAAATTTCTGTTTGCACATTTTGTAGATCTGTTTGGAGGAGTTGCGGATAGAAGCTCAATTGGATTGCTTCCTTCTACTCTGTCATCTTGGCTATTCAAAATTTTTTTAAAATAATATTTTAATTTTTACCCAATTACAAAATAATTTTTGACGTAATTTTTAAAAAACATATATAATCTATTTATTTGTCAGTTCTCAACATTCACTTCCACAAGAGTTTGAATTCAAAATTTTCTCCCCATCTCTCTCCATTCTCCACCCCAGAACAACATGCACCCCATCCACCACTTCCTGCAGTCTGTCCTCCCTTCTGTTACCCCTCCTTCTTCTATCCCCTTCACCTCTGTTTTCCTGTAGGGCAAAATAGATTTCTATACCCTATTTCCTGTATATCTTAATTTCTAGTTGCATGCTAAAACAATTTTTAACATTCATTCTTAAAGCTTTGAGTTCCATATTCTCTCTGTCCCTCCCCACTCACCCTTATTGTGAAAACAAGCAATTCAATATAGGTAATACATGTGTAACAATGTAAAGAACTTCCATAATAGTTATGTTGTAACCACATTTCCCTCTGTCATATCCTGCCTTTCATTTATTCCATTCTCTCCCTTTATCTGTCCTCCCACAATAATATTTGTTTCTGATTATCCCTTTCCCCAATTTGCTGTCCCTTCTCTTATTGTCCATCTCCTATCACCTTCCCTCTTGCCTTTCTGCAGGGTAAAATCGATTTCCATATCCAATGGAGTATGTGTTATTCCCTCCTTAAGCCAAATCCTATGACAATAAGGTTCAATTATTTCCTTTCATTTCTGCCCTCCCCACTTTTGCTCTTTCTTCCCTCTTTTATGTGAGATGATTTGCTACATTCTACCTCTCCCTTCTCTTACTCCTAGTACATTCCATTCAACAGTAAATTTTATTTTTTTTGGGTATTCTCCCTTTATATGCAGCTCACCTGTGCCCTCTGTCAATGTGTGTGTATACACATACACACACACAGACAACATATATACAAACACACATGTATAAACACTTTTGCTCTTTCTTCCCTCTTTTATGTGAGATGATTTGCTACATTCTACCTCTCCCTTCTCTTACTCCTAGTACATTCCATTCAACAGTAAATTTTATTTTTTTTGGGTATTCTCCCTTTATATGCAACTCACCTGTGCCCTCTGTCAATGTGTGTGTATACACATACACACACACAGACAACATATATACAAACACACATGTATAAACACACATACACCCAGGTACATATAGATACCTACACATATATAATATACACATACCTACATACCCGTACACACCAACATATATATATGTATGTGTGTGTGTGTGTGTGTGTGTGTGTATTCGTGTATTCCCTCCAACTATCCTAATACTGAAAAAGGTCTCATGTGTTACAGATAACATCTTTTCATGCAGAAATGTGAATAGTTCCAGTGTAATGAGCTCCTTGAGGGTTCTCTTTTCATGTTTAGCTTTTCATTTTTTCTTGATTCTTGTATTTGAAAGTCATATTTTCAATTCTGCTTTGGTCTTTTCAGCAAGATTCCTTGGAAGTCCTCTATTTTGTTGAAATTCCATTTTTCCCCTGAAGTATTATACTCAGTTTTTGCTGGGGAGGTGATTCTTTGTTTTTATCCTATGTCCTATCACCTCCAAACCCTTTGATCCCTTAGTGTAGAAACTGGTATACCTGGTGTTATCCTGGTTGTATTTCCACAATACTTAAATTGTTTCCTTCTGTCTGCTTGTAATATTTTCTCCTTGACCTGGAAACTCTGGAATTTGGCTACCATATTCCTAGGAGTTTTCCTTTTGGGATGTCTTTCAGGAGGTGATCACTGAATTCTTTCCATTTCTGTTTTACCCCCTTAGTCTAGAATATCAGGGTAGTTTTCCTTGATAATTTTTTGGAAGATGATGGTTAGGCTCCTTTTTTGATCATATTTTTCAGGTAGACCAATAATTTTTAAATTATACCTCCTGGTCTATTTTCCAGGTCATTTGTTTATCCAATGAGTATTTTGCATTGCCTTCTATTTTTTTATTCTTTTGATTTTGTTTTGTAATTTCTTGATTTCTCATAAAGTCATTAACTTCCATTTTCTCCATTCCCATTTTTAAAGAACTATTTTCTTCAGTGAACTTTTGAACCTCCTTTTCCATTTGGCCCATCCTGCTTTGTAAAGCATTTTTCTCTTCATTGGATTTTTGGGCCTCTTTTGCCATTTCCAAATAAATGTGTTATTTTTTCAGCATTTTTTGGGTCTCCTTTAGCAAACTGTTGACTTGCTTTTCATGATTTTCTTGCATCACTCTCATTTCTCTTCCCAATTTTTCCTTCACCTTTCACTTGATTTCAAAATACTTTTTGAGCTCTTCCATGTCCTGAAACCATTGCATATTCTTTTTGGAGGTTTTGGATGTAGATGCCTTGACTTTGATGTCTTCCTCTGATGGCATGCTTTGTTCTTCCTTATCTGAAAGGATGGAAAAAGTACTTTTTTTCACTAAGAAAGTAACTTTCTATAGTCTTATTTTTCCCCCTTTTTGGGCATTTTCCTATCCAGTTACTGGATTTTTGAATCCTTTGTCAAGTGGAGGGTATACTATCCCAAGCTTCAGAGGTTTTGTGCAGTTGTTTTCTGCCATATCTCTAGGGCCTGTAAGTTCTTAGTTCCTCCACAGTGGCACAATCAAGAGAGAGGAGTTTACTCCTCTCTTGGCCTGCACTCCAGTCTGTGAGCAACCACAAGCATACTTTTCTGCCCTGGAACTGCATTCCTCCTCCAGACTTTGCTACTTTTGTTGAGGATACCACTGTCCTGTTAGTTACTCAGGTTTAAAAACCAGTAACCATTCTTTATTTTTACCTTTTCCTCACCCTGTCCTCACTATCTAATTCATTGTCTAGTCTTCTCTACACTATTTCTCATATTTTCCTTTTCTCTGTTTACACAGGAAAGACCTTAATTCAAATCTTCTCATTTGTGTTTTTCAATACTTTCCATTTTATTTCTCTCTTCTTCAAGCTCTTCCTCCTTTCCTCAGTCTGTCTTTCATCTTGCTGACCAAATAACATTCCTAAGGTACAGGTCAGGCTATTTGATCTCCTGTTCAAAAGCCATTTTTGACTCCTTATTAACACTAGGGTAAAGCACCAACTCCTTATTCTGGCATTAAATAATTCATAATATGGCTCTAAACAACTATTTCAGCTTTATTTCACATTACTTCCTTTCACACATTCTAAATTCTAGTCAAAGCACTAGAAATGCTGTTAGAAATTCCCTGAAATAAAGATGAAATTTTGCTTGTGTAGTATGAAACACGTGGATATCAGGGAATATTCCCAACTCTGTACAAACATGTCAACCTATCAAAAAATAAAAGAAAATTCTTAAAAATCCTAAGAATGCAAAATGCACAACTAGTCTCAGAAAGAGGGTGGTCCTTGATTAACACCTGATACCTAGCCTAGGCTCAGAAAGCATTGTCTGATCAAAGGGTATGTAGACTTCCTAAGTCCTTGTTGAGAGAAGGGAAAAGGAAGAAGGGTGTTGTTTACTTCTCTGTCTTCCAGAAAAGTAACCTTCTTTCTGATTCTGTTTTAGAGAAGCTGAGGAAGTTCTGTACTGCCTATTTCTTTTTTCTCCAGGAAAAGAGGGGAACAGAGTCCAAGAACCAAGAAGCTTCTTCTCTCTCATAACCAATTGAAAGAGAAGAGATAGGGTAAGAGTAAAGGGGAAAGACACTAATGTGCTCATCTGAAGCCCCACTTACTACTTCTCGTGAAATCAGTTCACATGTTTCTCGTCAGGTACCTTTTTGCTAATATGTAAGACTATTCTGGTCCCTTCTCTTAGGATCAAGATAATTTATCTATACTTCAAGTTCTGCTTGTGTTTTGTTCAGTCATTTTCTTAGTAGTGTTTTCTTGTGTCTCCATTGGGGGTTTCTTGGCAGAGATATTGGAGTGATTTATCATTTTCTTCTCCAACTTATTTTACAGATGGAGAATTGAGGCAAACAGAGTTAAGTGACTTGCCCAAAATCACACAACTAATATCTGAGACCAGATTTGAACTCAGAAAGAGGATTCTTCCTGACTTCAGTCCCTGCATTGGAATAAATTGGATTAAGGGGTCTGACCCTATCCAAAATAGAAGTTCCTCCTTAATATGATCTATAGGAGTCACTTAGGACCACAATTTTGAATCAGAGGGAACTATTCCTATGCCTAATAGAAAGTTTTCCTATTAATCTCTGAGGAAGGAAATGGTAGATGTGTAGGTTGTTCTAAGTAGTCACTCTCTGAAATTCAAATAGTTAAACAGGTGGATAAAGACATTTATTAAGTACTTACCAAGCTATAGGCATAGAATCCTTGGGAAACACTAAGTGTTTGAGATACTACAATAAGTGATAAAGATAGTTCTTAACATTAAGTGACATAGTCTAATAACAAAAGATAATCCACAAATGAGATGTAGAAAGGAGAGACTGGAAAGAATGCAGGATATCTGAGTAGGGACAAAGCTGCTGACAAGGAGGCAGAGAAGTCTAGAGAGTAAGAAGAGGAGCTGGAAGTGGAGTGAGCATGACCCAGACCACCTCATGAAATGGTGGTCTGACTCTACTTTTCATTTTCCTGAGCTCTCCAGAGGTAATCAAGTGGCACAGTGGATAGACTACTGAACTTGGCTTCAGGAAGATGTCAGTTCTAATCTAGCCTCAGATATTTACTAGCTATGTGACTTTTGGGTAAGTCACAACCTCTGTCTGCCTCAGTTTCTTCAATTGTAAAATGGGTTAAAAATAGCACAGCGTTGGGAAGTTCAATTGAGATATTTGTAAAAGTACTTAGTACAATGCCTAGTGGATAGTAGGTGCTTACTAAATGCTTGTTCCTTTCTCTACCTTCCTCCCAGAAACCTTCTCACCCTGGAAATCAATCTACTCTGAGATCCTCTCTTCTAATTGGTGACTCTCTGACACAACCTCTCATTTTGGGAGGTGCTCAGCCAGACAGAACCAGTTTTTAGCTGTGACAATACACAGGAAGTCAGAATTCAGGACTTTTCATTGCCTTATTTCAAGGCTTAACTCAAGCTCATTCCCTCTTGGAAGTTTCCTCTATGAACCATGATTTTTCCCTTCCTGCTTGTTAAAGCTTCCCTTTCTCATTTTACCTGACATTTACTTATATGTATAAACTCTTCCTCATTTCCTCTATAATTTTCTCTCCCTACAGTTGTTAAAACTTTTCTTCCTCATATTACCTTAATTTACTTGTCTATAAAAAGTTCATCTCTCAATCTAGTTTGTAAGCTCTAAGAAGGCAGAAATTGCCTGCTTTTTTTGTCTTCTTCTCAGAACACATCATACCTTATTCATAACAGATATATTATGAATGTATATTAAATTAAAATTGAATTGAATTGAAATTACCTTAAACTGGGCATCAGCCTTTTTAGTCTACACGTACCAACTGCATCAAAATACTAGGAAACAAAAGAAAAGAAAACAAAACTAACCATGACAGGAAATCTGAGTTCCACTCCTGACTTTACCATTGACTCACTAGAAAGAGTCACATGTGACCTTGACCATGTCAAGTCACCTTTCTGGGTCTTAATTTTATCATATCTGAAATGAGAGATTTTGACCAGATGACTTCTGAAACCTCTTCTATTGTATAATTGTCTATGAATCAAAGATAACGTTGGTGTCAATAGTTTATAAAACTCTGAATGCATTTGAACAGTGTATATGTTATACACACATATGTTATATTTTATAATGTGATATAGATAAGCAGAGCTAAGTGGTACATTGGATAGAGCACTGATCTTATGATCAGGAAGACTCATCTTTGTGAGATCAAATCTGGCCTCAGACACTACTTTTTAATGCAATGCTAGGCAAGTCACTTAACCCTGTTTGCCTGGGTTTCCAAATCTGTATAGTAAACTGGAGAAGAAAATGGCAAACTACTACAGCATCTTTGTTAAGAAAACCCAAAATGGGGCATGCTGAGTAGATTGTGCCTGAAATGATTGGACAGCAATGTAGATGCACATACAAACTTAATATTTCATGAGTTAAAAAAGATTATATATTCTCAAACCATATTTATTTAGAAAAGACTGACAAAAACATTAATCTTTATTTGTGAAAAAATCAGAATTTATAAGAACTTCAGGTTTTGAGAAATTTAGACTCAACTCTACGCAAATTGACTTTGCTATTTTAACCTGCTACCTGGGGTCATTTTAATTATATCTGACAAGTGAGTTATGAGAAGCAAATGAATTAAATTTCTGTTTCATAAGTAATTACAATGCAAATTTAAAATGTTATACCTTGTTTCCTGGAAAGGACTTGGGCAGAAAGGTTCTCCCTCCCACCCTCCCACTGCCTCTTTTTTTTTAAACTCTATAGGGAAAGATGTAATGGTTAGGTAGATGTGAAAAATTAAGCAATAATAAATAAAAAGCAAAATGTGAATGGCAGCTTAATTTCCTTCTTACCCTGAAAACTAATGATGATGTGTGGGTTCTCACTCCCTCTTGAGCAACTTAAGTATGAAAAGCTTTTTTTTTTCCATTAATCCCAAAAGTTTTACATACTCTCTAAGCAGCTGAATTCAGGCACTTCTTTGACCATGGATGTGCAAAATTAGGCTTAGGAGATTTCCTTATCGTAATCTAGAAGGATACTGATGAGCATGATAAGACTCAAAAACAGATTTTGTATGTTCAAGACTATTTCATCAGTGCACCTCCAGTATATTGTTTCATCATTCAGCACATTTATTAACTCTTTCATTATGCTCTCTGATTGGTGTAAGATGTGTACAGCTAAGCAGAAATGAAACACATGCCTGTCATGAAGTCAATTTTTAAAGAATTCATGTATCTTTACTTCCTGAAATTCAGAGAGAAAATGGCAGACTATTATTTGCTGACTTAGGACTCTGTTCCTTAAGTTTTTAATGACTGGGATTAGCTCTCCTTTCTCTTCCTTTAATTTAAACCCTCCTTATCTTTCTAGGTACAACTGGACTTCTACCTTTTACACAAAGACTTTCAAAACCATTTCAAAGTCATAGAAGTCTATATTGCTCTACTGGATTCTACTTCCCATTTTGGCATGTACCACATGTGCCTGATTCTGTACTTGGTCAATTAGAGTAGTATATGGATTTGAATTAAAGCTCTGAGTCTTGAACCCAGGCTCTTTGACATAATACTTGTATGATTTTTCTTTTGTGAAGATTCTTAACAATGGTGTTAGTAATTTCAGTGAACACGGCTGACCATGGATTTTTCAAACAAAAATTATTGGGATGGATAATAGGTATTATAATTGCTTTTGCTGTGTTGTAATTATGGTTGTTAATAAAAGAGGGGCCTAGAATCAGGAAGACCTGAGTTCAAATCCAATCTCTAATACTCACTAATTGTGTGACCCTGTTTAGGCACTTTTCGTTGTTTGTCTCAGTTTCCTCATCTGTTAAATGAATTGGAAAAGGAAATGGTAAGTCACTTGTGCCAAGAAAACTCCAAATGGTGTCGCAAAGAGTGGGATACAAGTGAATGATGACTGAACAATGCCAAATAATAATACAAATATTATTGTTAAATATTTTAATGTTATTGTTAAGTGCTTTAAGATTTGCAAAATACCTTATAAACATTATCTCATTTTATCCTCACAATAAACTTGGTCAATTAAAAAAATATTTATCACATTTTATTTAAAAAAATGCTTTATTTTTTCCCATTTATATGTAAAGAATTTTTAATATTAATTTTTAAAAATTTTGAGTTCCAATTCTCTTTCTCCCTTCCCTAATTTGGTATGAAATTTGCATTTTGAAGATGAGGAGATAGAGAGACAGAGCTTAAATGATTTATCCAGAATCACACAGCTAGTATGTATGTGAGATCAGAATTGGACTCTGGTCTTCCTGAGTGTAACTCCAGTACTCTCCCCACTTACCTTCTAGTAGCTGCTAATAAAATGTTAGGTTGACTGAAACTCATTGATCAGATTGAGACAGTTTTACTCAAGAGACCAAAGGAGGAAGATATTAAATGAGGTCTAGCAAGCACATAGATTCTTAGGGAAATCCATTAAAAAAACCTAGCATAAATGAGCAGAGGATATAATTCTCAATATTAAAGTGCTTATCAGTACCTTAACTGCAGGGCAGTTTGGCTATTTATCAAACCTTTTGGGATGATGTGAGGAGAAGAAACTGAAGTCAAAAATTAAAATGACCTTTTGCATTCACTTTTGGTTGGTTTTCCATTTTTTCTATTTCTCAGTCAGTCAGCATTTATTAAGCTCTTATGCCAGGTATGGTGCTGGGGATACAAAGAAAGTCAAAAGCTAGAACTTCCTCTTAAGGGGAAGTCTGATGGGGGAAGACAATACCTAAAAGGAGGTGGAAAAGAGGAGGTAGAGCTGGGCTAGGATGAGAAACAGCAGAGTAGTGGAGACAGAATTGGCCTTGGAGTCAGAGATATCTGGGTTTAGGTGACATAGTAGGTGCATGACCCTCCTTCAGTCTCTTTACCTCTCAAAGCTCCAAGCAGTTCTCTCTTTGGCACCTTCCTGCTTTGATTAATTATTCCTGTTGTAACCAATTTAGCTTGATAACTAGAAACAATAAGGCACATTGGATAGAGAACTGGCCTTAGCAACAAGAAGAACTAGGAACAGATCTGTCCCTGATGCTCACTGAGTATGTGGTCCTGGAAAAATCACCTCACTTCCCAGGCAACTATCTAAGAAAACAAGAAAGTGCTGACTCATATTAAGAGAGGTTTCACAGTAGAGGCTCCTGGCAAATAGTAACAAATATTAATTGAATGATGCACACTATATGTAAAAATTCTTTTGTCTTTCTCCACCAGAACAAACAAACGAACGAACGAATGAATGAATGAGTAATCTAAGCCCACGTATTCCTGACAATAGAGTGGAATTGGAAACTTTTTTCCTGGACTCAAATGAGCCTGCCTTTTACATAAAGATACACATGGTCTCCATGTTACTGATCAAGAAGAGAAAAAAAAGAGACAGAATAAGGAAAATGTTGTCTCACTTGTTCTACCTGCCTAGAAGAGAGAGCAAAGTAGAAGACATATTCACACTGAAGTTCTTCCTATTTCTTCTAGTCTCATCAAATCATATTCCACTATTTTATGTCTTTCTAGAATCTTTACAGTCTATTTAAGGCCTAAAAACCAAACCACATACTATGCATTCCAAGTCCTAAGCTAAATGATGAGAATTATGTGATGCTGGAGTGAGATGATGAATCAATTTGTCTAATTTGAATGAAAATTGTCCAAATTCCTTAATGACAGAAAGCTACCTTTTCAATAGACTTGTAAGATTCATGTTTTGACTGGACCTGAGTTGGGAATGATGAGTTAAAATGTCCCTGAGTCAGGTAGCCAGAAGGTAACATGATATCTGTAGAAAATTACCATTTTGCTATGGTTAGCAAATCAGTCATAGGTTGGATTATATGATCTCAGATATGCCTTCCAGCTCTAAATCCTATAATCCTCTTTGTCTCCCTGTCTTTTGCCCTGTCCCCTCCCTGGTTCTATATGTCTGAAATGTCCTTCCCTGAGTCTGCTTTTTTCAATCTTATCTATGCCTCCAGACCCACCCCATGCACAATCTACTCCTTAATACCTTCCCTGATGTCTCAGTCAGAAGTCATCTTTGCCTCCTCACAGAACTGCATTTGTATTTCTTCTAGGCATGTATACTCTAATTTCCATTAAGATTATTTGCATTCTTGTCCTAACTCCCCAAGTAAGTCTCATAAAGTCAGGGACAGTATTTTTGTTTTTCTCTTATCTGAATCAGTGAACAGATGAATGAATGAATGAAAAAATAGAAAGACTAGCTATGTGCAAAACATTGTACTAAACCCTGGAAATATACATACAAAAGCAAGAAACTGTCTGCTCCGGGGATGGCAAAAGGTCACATGTGGCCTGCTAGGTCCTTGAGTGTGGCCTTTTGACTGAATCCAAGTTTTACAGAACAAATCCTTTTATTAAGGTGATTTGATTTGTGCAGTTCAGATTCAGTCAAAGGGCTGCATTTTGATGACCTAGAGGGCCACATGTGACCTTGAGTTCCCACCCCTGGAGGTCTCATGGAGCTCAAATACTAATAAAGGGAGAAAATACATATAAGAAGTTTCAGCTGCAAGTCTGATGAAAACAGTCAATGTTAGAGCACACTGGCAAAACAGATAAGAAAACGTCTTTAATATCACTTCCAATGAGACAACCAAATCTTTTTTGATGTTGAACTATATGACAGTGCTGTAGACTTTGACAAGTGTCAGTGAGTAGTTACTACCAGTCAAATCAACTACTGGGCCATAGGGATGTGATGTGAAGATAAAAGATGAAAAACAGTACCTTTCTTCAAGGAGCTTACATTATGGCTCTATGGATGCATAGCTAAAAAGAAACCTCAAGGACCATCTAATCTAGCTGTCTTTTTCCACAGAAAAGGAAACAAAGGTTCCAAGGATGAAGTGATTTACCACAGGTAGTGGCAGAGGTAAAATTTACCTGATCTGTCTCAGTACTGTTTACAGTATTTTACACAGAAGAGACAGAACAAATATATATATAATTAAACTGAAGGCTATTTAAAAAAATACAAACTGTTTTATGTAATGTCTAATCTCTTCCAGCTAAGTTAAACACATAGAAGACATGGAGTATATGATACAATTCTTTTTTTACATTATCCACAGCATGCTAATCTAGTATTATATACATAGTAGGTGTCCTATAAATATTTGTTGAATGAATGAACAAGTGGATGGATGTATAAGTCACTAAATACAGATCTTCTAAACCCAAGGGAATTGATTTTTAGAACTCTTGTATGCTTTCAACTTTTCAGTTTCATGACTGTTTTAATGTTTGGAACACTGAGATGGCCCTATGAGAAAAGTGGGACTGACTTGTTTATCTTTTATACCCTCCTGCCCTTTTCCTTTAGGTTCTTCAGCTGGAGTACTTGCCTGGTACCCTTTGACCTTCACTATATCAACCTACTGTGAAAACTCTCTATTTACCATATACCATGTACTATAGACTTTTCTCCTGCCTCTGTATCAAAACTCATCAGTCATATTCTTTCGGAGACCTTGCTTAATGAGAGTAGCTCATCTTATGAACCAATCTAAGTGTTAATGGGTTAATATGCTATGCTTTCCAGATGATTAGTTTGCACTTTGTGCGATTCTATAAATGCTACAATATCTGAATCAAAAGACATTAGTTTTCACATTGGTAATCTCAGATATGGTCAATGGCAGCCTGGTGGAGAATATATTTTTTGGTCAAGTGGAAATTTCATTCATCACATTTCATGTGATATCATTTCACATGGGTTTCTACCTCCTATGTGTAAGGGTAAGCCTTTGGGGGAAAAATAGCCTGTAATTATCTCTGGAATATCACCATAAAACTTTTTAACATTCTGCAAAGATGTCAGCACTATCTACGCAAGAGCACTGTTTATGTAATATCAAAGTTATCAGTTCAGTCAATCTATTAGTCTAAGAGTTATTTGACATTGTGAATTAGTATAGAAAAAGTAATAAAAGCAAGCTCTGTTGCTTAAGTGAAATTTTCAGTTATATTTACCTTCTGTGCTATTATTCAGTCAATCAATAAGCATTTATTAAATTTCTACCATGTTCCAGGAACTGTGTTGGGTGCTGAAGATTCAAATATAAGAAATTAAATAATTCTTACTCTTGAAAAACTTATGTGCTGCCTGGGAAGACAATATACACACACAAATATGTACACACACATATATATGTACACACATATGTATGTACACACATATGTATATGCACACCTATATGTACACACACAAACATGAAGAGATAGAGTCTGTGCAGAGTTACTCTTCTTGTTCCCAGAGGATCTAGTACTTTGGCATGATATACCAAGCTATGGAGAATGGAGTAGAATGGGGAGAAACTGGAGGCAGGTAAGCAATTGCAAATTGCTGAGTGAGAATGAGAGTCTAAAGCAAATTGGTCACTGAGTTGGAAGATGGAAGAGGTTGAATATGAGAGATGGTTTGGAGATAGAAATGACAAAATTTGACAATTATGGGATATGAGGATTGAATGAATGTGAGAAATTCAGGATAATAAATTGACAGAAATTAAGAAAGTGTGATTGGAAGGTGGGTTTGGGTGGAAGATAATTGATTTCAGTTTTAGACATGTTCAGTTTGAGATGCTTCTGATTCATCTAGTCTGTTCAATATCGATGATATTGATCCAGAACCAAAACTTAGGGGAGAGACTAGAATTGACTACATAGACCTGTGTGTCATCTGGAAAGAGATGAGTATTACACTCATGGGAACTGATATGTCACCTAGAGAGAGAGTGTTGAGAAAGAAATACCCAAGAGAAAGCCTGGGGAAACACTCACAGTCAGGTACCATGATATATATGGATGATATGGATGATAAGTGTAATATAAGAAAGCTGCAAAGGAGAGATTATCTAGGTAAGATCAGACCTAGGAGAAAATAGTGCCATGAAAACACAGAGATGAAAGATTATCTAGGGGAAAGAGTGATCAATAATACATAATGGAGCAGAGACATCAAGAAAGATGAATACTGAGAACAAATACTACCAGATTTGGTAACTGCGGATTGTTGGTGTTCTTGGATCAAGTAATTTCAGTTGCGTGAGTAGGTCAGAAGTCAGGGAGTAATGGCTTGAGAAGTGAGTAAAAGCTGAGGAAGTGAAGATGGTGAGTATAGACAGTTTCTTTTCTGAGTTGGATTGAAATATAGAATCAAGATATAGGAAAATAGCTTTAAAGAATGGCAAAGGTCTAGTGAGGGTTATTTTAAAGATGAGAGAGAATTGGGCATGCTTGAAGGCAGTAGGGAAGGCACCAGTAGAAAGAAAGAGATTGAAGATTAGAGAAGAAAAGTGCTTGAGGAGGCAATCTTTTGGAGAAGAATAGAGAGATGAGAGCAAGGATACATTCAGAAGGGCTAGCCTTGTATAAGAAAAGAGTAATTTCCTTTCCAGAGCCTGAAAAAAAGGGAGAAAAAAAGTGGAAGATGATGATAAGAGCATTTGGGATGAAAATAAGGGAAGAAGAGGGAGATTCATGTGAATGCTTCAGTTTTCTTAGTAAGAGGTGAGGTGCTTAGGTAAGAAGGTGAAGAGGGGAAAGTGTGGGGAGCTTGAGGAGAAAAGATTTGGAATAGCTTCAGGGGATTGATTAAGAAGGGGAGAAATAAAGGTATTGTCTTGGTTCAGGGATGGCCCAGTTGAGTTTACAAATTTGTAGTTTGTCTAGTCAACATTCTTGTACAATTTTCTCTAGCTCTCTTCAGCTGCTAATGAGCAGAAGTATAGTGGGAATAGTCCAAGATTGGACTTTGGTAAGAGAGTGAGTAATTCTTGAGAAGGGGACAGCATGGACAACTTAGGACTAGGAGTCAAATGATATAAGAATAAGGAATCCCAGCTCCACTACTTAATAGCCAAATCATACTAGGCAAACGATACTACTTAAAGAAATGATTATAGACTGAAGCTTAAATACTTTGGCCACATAATGAGAAGATGGGCCTCATTTGAAAAGGCCCCGTTATTGAGAAAGATGGAAGTCAAAAGGAAAAGGGGATAGCGGAGGATGAGATGAATAGATAGTGTTATGGAAACAACAATCATGAACTTGTACAGATTTTAAGAGATAGTGGAGGATGGAAGGGCTTGGTGTGCTATGGTCTAGGGGTTGTGAAGAGTTGGACATAATTGAGAAACAACAGCAACAGCAGTAACAACAGCAGTAGACAATCTTCTAACCACTCTGGTCTTCAGTTTCCTCACCCATACAGTAAAGATCTGGGGTCAAATAATCTTTAAGTTTTCTTGTGGTTTTAATACTTCATGACTCATTGATTCCATAATTATTTATTGCCTTCTTCAGGAAACTAATCTACATAAACTAAGAATTAGAAGGACTATCTGTGACACTGCAATAGCAGGGACGACTCCTTGATTTCTCAGAGGCAAAATGTAAATCTTGACCATGACTTGATTAAAACTACTTAGCTGTGTAATCTGACAAAGAAACAAAAATCAGCTAAACTGGGTGAATGCCGGAGGCATTCTTCAGGCATGATGTGTATGCACTCCAGTAACTTCCAGACCCATAGGGAGGCTTTTAAATCTTCCCCCTTTTAGATACCATGGCTTTTGTCAGGGGTACTTCTAATGCTTAATGACAAACAGCATTTTAATTTGTACTCTATATAGTGGGAGGCATACAGTAAAGCAGCAAGTATTTTCTGACATTAAAAAGGGATGGAGACTAATGAGTACATTCATTATGTATGTTTGGTTCAGTAGAAATTATGTTCTTAGAGAATCTGAAATAGGCCAGCAAAGTGGAATCCTCCAGGCTCATCTTTGAAATAAATGAATACAGTAAGTATTCCTGTGACAGAAGCCCTCACAGATACTCCATAGGTTCTGTGACTGGAGGATTTGCTTTGATGTAAATCTCTCCCTCACACTGTAAGATATAATATGGAGGGGGAAGAAACATTTGCCTCTGTTTTATCATGTCTGGCCCTTCAGGTGTTGGTTTTTTCCACACTAGAATCATGAGTTCACATACCTAAAGAGTCATCTAATATAACCTCCTTATTTTACAGATGAAGCAACTGAGACTCATGGAGAAAATCCAATTTGTTTACAGTCAAAGATTATCAGATATATCCTTCTCTATGAGCAGAGTTTCATTTAGAGGAATGTTTGTATTAGTAGTAGGGAGAACAACGACGTAGTATGACAAAGCATATAAATAGCTGTCTTGGAAGCCAAAGAGCCTGGGTTCAAGTCCCACCTCGGGTATCTGCTGGCTGTATGACTCTGAGCAAATCACTGAATCTCTCAGGGATCTAGGTCATTGCCTAAGCCTAAAACTTGTAGAAAAGATATCAAATTGTGTTGGTAGAGCAGGAGTTTCCTCACCTGGGTATTCCCTCCACCAGCAGTTCTCAAAAGTTTTAGTTTCAGAATCTGTTTAAACCAAGAAAATCTGGCCTCCTAAAGATATGTAGTTGCAAAAAAGAAGGTATTTTTTTTGTAAATAGTATTAAATTCTTACCAATTACATGTAAAGATAATTTTCAACATTCATTTTTCTATTTCCAAAATTTTTTCCCTTCTTTACTTCCCTTTCCTCTCCCCAAGATAGCAAGAAATCTGATACAGGTTATACATGTGCAATGATGAAAACATTTCCACATTAGTCATGTTATAGAAGAAGAAACAGGACAAAATGGAAAAACCATAAAAAAGGTAAAAAATTATGCTTCATTCTGCATTCAGAGTCCATTTCTTTCTCTAGATATGGATAATATTTTCCACCATGAGTCTTTTGGAATAGTCTTGCATCATTTTATTGCTGAGAAGAGCTAAGTCTATCATAGTTGATCATCACACAGGGTAACTGTGACTATGTATAAATCTCTTGGTTCTGCCTAATTCATTCAGCTTCAGTTCATGTTGCCTCTTCCCAGGTTTTTCTGAAATCCACCCATGCACCATTTCTTGTAGCACAATAGTATTCTATTATATTTATGTACCATGACTTGTTCAACTATTCCCCAACTAATAGGCTTTCCCTCAATTCCTAATTCTTTGTCACCACAAAAAGAGCTGCTATAACTTTTTTGTACATAGGGCCCTTTCTCCTTTGTCATAATCTCTTCAGAATACTGATCTGGTAGTGGTGTTGCTGGATCAAAGGGTGTGCACAATTTGAATGTGCTTTAGGCATAGTCCCAAATGGGTCTCCTGAAAGGTTGGATCAGTTCACAACTCTACCAATAATGCATTAGTGTCTCAATTTTCCTATATCTTCTCCAACATTTCTTATTTTCCACTTCTGTCATATTAGCTAGTCTCATAGGTATGAGGTGGCACCTCAGAGTTGTTTTAATTTGTATTTCTCTAATCACTAGTGATTTAGAGCATTTTTTCATATGTCTATAGATAACTTTAATTTCTTCATCTGAAAACTGTCTGTTCATATCTTATCTAGTTTTATCAATTGGGGAATGACTTGTATTCTTGTGAATGTGACTCAGCTCTTCATATATTTGAGAAATTAAGCCTTTATCAGAAGCACTGGCTATAAAAATTATTTATCATCTTCTTTCCTTCTAATCTTCATTGAATTAGTTTTGTTTATGCAAAATCTTTTTTAATTTAATGTAATCAGAATTATCCATTTGCATTTCATAATGTTCTCTATCTCTTGTCTGGTCATAAATTCTTTCCCTCTCCATGGTTCTAACAGGCAAACCATTCCTTGCTTTCCTAATTTGCTTATGGTATGACACTTTTTGTCTAAATCATATATCCATTTTGACCTTATCTTGGTATAATATATGTAATTTATGTCTATGTCCTGCCATACAATTTTCCAGTTTTCCCAACGGTTTTTGTAAAACAATGAGTTCTTATTCCAGAAGCTGGAATCTTTGGGTTTATCAAACAGTAAAATTACTGTAGTTATTTACTACTGTGTCTTGCCTACATAATCTATTTCTCTCTATTTCTTATTCAATACCAGATAGTTTTGATGATTGCTGCTTTATAGTATAATTTTAGATTTGTTGTGGCTAGGCCACCATTTTTTGCATTTTTTCTTTAATTTCCCTGTTATTCTTGACCTTTTGTTCTTCCAGGTGAATTTTATTATTTTTCTCTATCTCTATAAAATAATTTTTGGTAGTTTTGTATGACACTGAATAAATAAATTGATTTAGCTAGAATCGTCGTTTTTGTTATATTAGCTCAGTCTATCCATAAGTAACTGATATTTTTTCAGTTGTTTAGACCTGAGTTTATATGTGTGAAAAGTGTTTTATAATTGTGTTCATATAGTTCTTGGCTTTGTCTTGACAAGTGGACTTCCAGATACTTCGTATTGCCTACAGATGTTTACATGGAATTTCTCTTGCTATCTTTTGCTGCTAAACTTGGTCACTAATATGTAGAATTTCTGATGATTTTTGTGTTGTATTTTATAAACTTCAACTTTGTTAAAATTATTAATTATTTCAAGAAGTTTTTTTAGTTGATTCTCTGGGATTCTCTAAGTATACCATCATATCATCTACAAATAGTGTTAGCTTTGTCTCTGAATTGCCTCTTTTAATTTCTTCATTCTTCTTTCTCATGTTGCCAAAGCTAACATCTCTAGTACAATATTGAATAATAGTGATGACAGTGGGCACTCTTTTCTTACCCTTGATCTTCTTGGGAAGACTTTTAACTTATTCCTGTTACAAATAATGCTTGCTCATGGTTTTGGATAGATACTGCTTATTATTTTAAGGAAAATTCCTTTTATTTCTATGTCCTCTACTGATTTTAATAGAAATGGGTGCTGTATTTTGTCAAAAGATTTTTTCTATGTCTATTGAGGTAATTTTTTGTGAGTTTTATTGTTTTGTTGGTTTTATTATTCATAAATTATACTATAGTTTTCCAAATACCAGTCCTGTATTCCTGGTATAAATATCACCTGGTCATAGTGTATTATCCTGGTGATAAATTGCTGTAATCTCTTTGATAATATTTTACTGTAAAATTTTTCATCAATATTCATTAGGGAAATTGGTCTAAATTTTCCTTTTTGTTTTGACTCTTCCTGATTTAGGTATATGCACCATATTTGGGTCATAAGAGGAATTTAGTAGGACTTCTTTGCCTGTCAAATAGCTTATATAGTATTGGGATTAATTTTTCTTTAAATGTTTGGTAGAATTCACTTGTCAATCCATCTGGCCCTTGAGATGTTTTCTTAGGCTTGTTTAGTTTCTTTTTTTTTTTTAAAATAGGGCTAAGTAGTTTGTTTCTTCTTCTGTTAATCTGGGAAATTTATGTTTTTGTAAATATTCATGCATTTCATTTAGATTCTCAGATTTGTTGGCTTATAGTTGAGCAAAATAACCCCAAATTATTTCTTTAATTTCCTTTTCATTGGTGATGAATTCACCTTTTTATTTTTGATACTGGTAATTTGGTTTTCTTCTCTTTTATTCAATTTTGCCAAAAGTTTATCTATTTTATTGTTTTTTTCATAAAACCAGCTCTTAGTTTGATTTATTATTTTAATAACTTCCTTACTTTCAGTTTTATTAATCTCTCCTTTAACTTTCAGAATTTCTAATTTGGTGTTTAATTGGGGATTTTTAATTAATTCTTTTTGTAGCTTTTTTAATTGCATGTCCAGTTCATTGATCTCCTCCTTCTCTATTTCATTCATGCAAGCATTTAGAGATATATAATTTCTGCTAAGTATTGCTTTGGCTCCATCTCCTAAATTTTGGTATGTTTTCTCATTATTGTCATTTTCTTTGATGAGATTATTGATTATTTTTGTGGTTTGTTTGTTTGACCCATTCATTCCTTAGGATTACATTATTTAGTTTACAACTAATTTTTAATCTATCTTTTTATGACCTTTTATAACATGTAATTTTTATTGTGTCATGATCTGAAAAGGATGCATTTAATATATTTGCCTTTTTGCATTTGATTGTGAAATTTTTATGCCCTAGTACATGGGCATTTTTTTGTGTAGGTTCCATGTACTGCTGAGAAAAAATATATATTCTTTTCTGTCCCCAATCAGTTTGCTCCAGAAGTCTGTCATATCTAACTTTTCTAAAGTTCTATTCACCTACAAATTCTTTCTTCTTTATTTTGTGGTTATATTTATCTAGCTCTGAGAGGGAGAGGTTGAAGTCTACCATTAGTATAGTTTTTCTATCCATTTCTTCCTATTACTCACTTAACTTCTCTAAAAAATTGGATGCTATAAAAAGTGGTGTGTATGTTTATTGTTGATATTATCTCATTGTCTATGCCACCTTTTAGCAAGATGTTTTCTTCCTTGTCTCTTTTAACTGGATCTGTTTTTGCTTTTTCTTTGTCTGAGATTAGAAGAGCTACCCCTGCTTCCTTAAGTTCAGCTGATGCATAATATATCCTGCTCCAGCCTTTTACTTTTTCTTTGTGTGTGTCTTTCTGCTTCAAATATGTTTCTTGTAAACAACATATTGTAGGATTCTGGTTTTTAATCCACTACATTAGTCACTTTCATTTTAATGGGAGAGTTCATCTTATTAGCATTCAAAGTTGTGATTATTCGTGTATTTCCACCATCCTATTTGTCCCCTGTTTATACTTTTTTCTCTCTCTCCATTCACCCTGTTTCTCCTCACTGGTGCTTTGCTTTCAACAACCACCTCCATAAATATGACTTTCCTTCTATCAGCTCCCATACCCCCTTTCCTTTTTTCCCCTTTTCCTCCTACAGTGTAAGATAGATTTCTTTACCCAATTGGGTGTTTATGTTTTTTCCTCTTTGAGCCAGGTTCAGTGTTCAAGCCCTCCCTTCTTTCCCTCTACTATAATCTTCTTGTGGCATAATTTACTTTATTCTGCCTCTTCCTTTCTTTTTCTCCTAGTACAACCCATTTTAACCCCTTAATTAATTTTTTTATTATCACATCAAAGTCAAATTTTATCCATGCCCTCTGCAGGTTCAATGTTCAACCCCTCCCTTCTTTCCCTCTACTATAATCTTTTTGTGGCATAATTTACTTTATTCTGCCTCTTCCTTTCTTTTTCTCCTAGTACAACCCATTTTAACCCCTTAATTAATTTTTTTATTATCACATCAAAGTCAAATTTTATCCATGCCCTCTGCATTTGCTTCTAACTGCCCTAATAGAAATACAGTTCTTAAAAATGACAACTATCGTCTTCTTATATAAGGCTATAAGTAGTTTAACCTTATTGAATATCATGTGTATTCTTTCTTTCTTGTTCACTTGCTTATGCTTCTCTTGAGTATTGTATTTGAAGGTCAAATTTTCTGTTCAATTCTGGTCCTTCTTTCAGGAAAATTTGAAAATTCCCTATTTAATAGAATGCCCATAATTTTCCCTGAAAGAGTATGGTCATTGTTGCTGAGTAGTTGATGCTTGTTTGTAATCCAAGCTCCTTTGCCTTCTGGAATATTATATTCTAAGCCCTCTGATCCTTTAACGTAGAGGGTGCCAAATACTGACTGTGACTCCATTGTATTTGAATTGTTTCTTTCTGACTGCTTGCAGCATTTTCTCTTTGACCTGATAGTTCTGGAATTTGGTCACAATATTCCTTGAAATTTTCACTGTGGGAACTCTTTCAGGAAGTGATCAGTGGATTCTTACAATCACTATATTACTCTCTCATTTTAGGGTCTCAGGGCAGTTTTCCTTGAAAGATTATGTCTACTCTCTTTTTTGATTGTGACTTTCAGGTAGTCCAATAATTCTTAAATTATATCTCCTGGATCTATTTTCCAGGTCAGTTTTTCTCCCCCAATGAGGAATACATTTTCTTCTATTTTTTTCATCCTTTTGATTTTGCTTGACTGATTCTTGATGTCTCATAGAGTCATTAGCTTCCAACTGCCCAATTCCTATTTTTAAGGGATTGGTTTATTTAGTTAGCTTTTGTATCTCCCTTTCCATTTGGTCAATTCTACTTTTAAAAGAGTTGTTATCCTCTTTTTTTTTTGATCATTTGATCAATTCTATTTTTAAGGAATTGTTTTCTTCATTCAATTTTTGTGCTTCCTTTTCTAAGCTATTGACTCATTTTTTTTCATAATTTTCTTGCATCTCTCTCTCTCTCTTTTTTTCTTTTACAATTTTTTCATCTGTCTCTGTTGCTTGATTTTTAAAGTCCTTTTTGAATGCTTACAAGAGGACATTTTGGACTGGAGAGAAAATCATGTTCCCATTTGAAGGCATTTTGACATAGTTATCCTCTTCTGAATTCATGTTTGAGTCTTCCCTGTCATTGTAGTAGCTTTCTATCATTAGGGCTCTTTTTGGTTTTGCTTATTTAAAAATATTTGATCTGTGCTACTGGGGCAAGGAGGACACTATCCTTAGCTTGTTGCATCCTGGTCCAGAGATCTGATCACTTACTCTCTGAGCCCAGGCTTTTAGATTACTGCTCTAGGTGGCCCAGCCAGTTGTGAGTGTTGTGCCCTGGATTCTGGGATTGGTAGTTTGCTGCTGTGCTGGGGTTGGAGGCCTCACAGCAGGCCTGTTGTGCTACTGGCCTGCCAATGGCTAAGAGCCTCTTGATGGCTTGCTTGGATGCTGCCTGCTTCCCCCTTTATCCAAGTGAGACAGATCTTTCCTAAAGTCCTCCTAAGTTTTCTTGGGATAGAAAATTGTTTCACTCCATCTGTTTGTGGATTCCGTTGCTATAGAATTCTTTTAGAGTCTTGATTTAATGTTGTTTCCAAGGGAAATTGGGGATAACTCAGGCAACTTTCTGGCTTTTCTCTGCTTTCTTGGCTCTACCCCCAAGGGAGGAATATTTTAATTTGCAAATAACATCTTAGTATTATTATGAACATTTTTTTTTACCTTGTGAACCCTAGAAAGTGTCTCAGGAATCCCAAGCAGTCCATGGACCATACTTTGAGAACCAATGCCCTAACCCAATGTAATCACAATCCAATCCTTCTTTCATCCAGTAGCATCATTGACAACTAACATTTTTATGGTACTTTAATATTTTCAAAGTGCTTGTATGTCTTAGCTCATTGTATTCTCATAAAAACTCTGGGAGATGGATAGTGCATGAACTTCTATTTTCATTTTCCAGATGAAGAAACTGAGGCTTAGAGGTATTGACTGTGGTTATGGGGATATACAGAGGCAGGATTTCAATCAAGTTTCATCTCTTCCAATTACATTCTCTTTGTGAGGGCAACAAAATACTGTTTTTCACTCTTATATTACTGTTTGTTTTTGTGGCAGCTTAGGAAGCATAGTGCTTTGTGATAATGCTGCATCAGCAATGATTTTTCCCTGTAGGAGAAAAATCACAGACAGATAAAACAAATAAGGTTGATGACTGAACTGTGTTTAGTATCTTCCATACTAGAAGATATCAGATCATACAAAAGATATCAAAATTTAGATTATGCAGGGTGTTCTAAAATTCTTCTTGGCTCAAAAAGATTAAAACTGCAAGATAACCTCTGTGGTCCCTTCCAGTTCTTAGATGAGAGGTTTTTTGTTTTTGTTTTGTTTTACTACAAATACATGTTAATTTCTTTTCATTACACCATAATTGACTTTAACTCTACTTTATCACTTTAAGGTAAGTAGAAAATACCTACAGTACTATTCTACTATTACTATGTCCTCCTCTGCTTGTCCTTTCATGTTCCTCATTTCCTGTACATTCTTTTGCTCTTGCTAACGAATACACCTATGACACAAGCTGACTGTCTCAAGTTGGGGCAATGGGAGTAAGATGTTTTCAGATTCAAGGTGGATATGGAACTGGATTTGAAAGCAATGTTGATAACATTGGGTCTGGGGAACTGGACTATAGAACCACAGAGGAGGGACCTTAAAGATCTCTCAAACTTTTTCAATTTCAAATGAGAAAATTGAGATCCAAAGACTTCTATGATTTGTTCAAAGTTTTACAACTTCCAAGTGGGGGAGGTGAGATCATAACATAGATCTGGTATCAGTTCAGTGGTCTTATCACTACTCCATAGTGGTATAAAATAAATTTATGAAGTGGTGTGTGATAAGGTATATGGGAGTCTTAAGCCACACTGAGGAGTTTGGGATTTATTCAAATGGTAATAGGGATTATTTATTTGTTTGTGGGTTTTTTATTTTGTTTTGTAAAATAAGTTACTGACATGGATATAGCTATCTGTTAGGAAGACTGATCTGGCAGAAGTATGTAGGGTGGCTAGGGTCAGAGGGGAGTCAAGGACGTTTGTTAGGTGGCTACTATAGAAGTCTAGATTAAGTGATGATAAGAAAATGAACTGATTGGACATGGGAAGTGAAAGAGGACAGTCAATTAATCTACAAGCATTTGTTAAGCACTTACTATGTGCCAGGAAGTGCTTGGATATATCCAGAAATACAATAAAACAATAGTTAAGCTTAAGGAGGTAACATTCTGATGGGGGAAACAATATAGAATTACCTATGTACATACAAAATATATAGAATAAATGGAAGATAATGTTAGAGGGAGAAGACTAACAGATTGGGATAGGGAGAGTGAAAAATCCCTCTTGTAGAAGGTATGATTTCAATTGATATTTTTTTTTTGGCAAGGCAATTGGGGTTAAGTGACTTGTTCAGGGCCACTAGTAAGTGTCAAATGTCTGATCTGAGGATGGATTTAAATTCGGGTTCTCCTGACTCCAGAACCAGTGTACTATCAATTATGCCACTCTGCTGCCCTATTGATTTGAATTTTGAAAGAAGCCTGGGAAGCTAAGAGACAGGTGAGGAAAGAAAACATTCTAGATGAAGATACCTGTTATGGCATAAGCTTGGGTGATTGGACAACAGATGATATCATTTTGCAGAAAAGAGATGTCAAGCAGATAAATAGGCTTGGGAGAAAAATGAGTTTGAGATACTTGGGTGGCTTCTGAGTAGGTATCTTGGAAATGATGGTACAGACATACAAACATAAGGACAGAGGTTGTGATTGGAGAGAGAATTTAGGTGGGCTTTGTAGATATATAGTTGAAATTATGGGAGTGGATACCATTACCTAGGGTGAATATGTGTGTGTGTGTGTGTGTGTGTGTGTGTGTGTGTGTGTGTGTGTGTGTATGTGTATGTTTCAGAGAGAGAAGAAAAAACATGAAGTATGACTCTTAGTGGATACTTATTATAGGAATTGAAAGCAGGAAGAAAAATCAGTGAAGAAGACAGGAGCAGTTAATAATATAGGAGGAAAAATGTCAAGAGAAAGCAATGTTAAGGAAACCAAGGGAGGAGAAAGTATAGAGAAGGAAGTGTTGGTCAGCAGTGTGAAATTCTGTGGAAATATCAAGAATTATAAACACTGAGAAAGATCACTGAAGTAATTACTGATGAATTTCAAAGGACCAATATCACCTGGGAGGTGGGGATAGAAACTAAATTCCAAGAGTTGGAGGAACGGGTGGATAATAAGAAAGAGGGAGAAATGAGAATAACCTTTCCAGAATTTTGGCAATAAATAGGAAAGAGAGAGATGGAAGTAGTAGCAGAGTTGATGACATTTGGTCTTTGTTTTGACTGGAGACATTGGTTATCCCAGTAGGCAAAGAATGTGGAGTCTTTGGAAATGAAAAGGTTTAAGCTACAGAAATATGTTGATTAATGCAATAAGAGCTCAAAAAATATAGTAGTGGATAAAATCTATGGAATTGGTGGAAAGATTATCTTAGATTAAAGAGAGAATTGCCTCTTTCTTTGAGATGAAAGAGGAAAAATTAATGGGAGAAGATAGGGAAAAGTTTTAAGGAGTATGAGGGATCACACCTCGAAGCAACTTTATCTTTTCAGAGAAATAGAAGCCAATGGAATTTGCTGAGAGTAAGCATGATGGGACTGAAAAAGGGGATTAGAGAGAATGGACCAAATTTGAAAAAGCTGACATGAGAAATAAAATAAGGAAGTGATGTGATAAATAAAAACATCATTGTGCAGCAGTGAAGGTTCTGCTGAGTTTACATGGACTGAATTTGTAGGGAATCCAAAGAGAATGCTTTGATGACTTTGTTGAGCAATTCTTAGCCTTCCTTAAACAAGTGCAAAGAAAGAAATAGGAGTTTTCCAGGCCTGGGGATTATAAAGTAAGCATGGTCAAAATTAAGATGTCAAGAGATTCTAGGGTGCTGGTGAGTATATTGTTGAAATAATTGACTATAATATTCAGGTTAGATATAAAGGAAAGTTTAGCTTGTACTGGGAAATTATGGATGTGTGTGTGCCAAAGAAGACCATACCATCAGAGAAATGATGACAGGACTTGCACTTGACTTTGTTCTGAGTGAGGGCTGTGCAGGTCACCAGCCTCTCTTCTCCTCCAGAGCTGAGTCCAGTGACCAGATATTCATCAGGATGACTGGAGATGACCCAGGATGAGGCAATTGGGGTTAAGTGACTTGCCCAAGGTCATACAGCTAGTGAGTGTCAAGTGTCTGAGGTGAGATTTGAACTTCCTGACTCCTGCACTAGTGCTCTATCCACTGCACCACTTAGCTGCCCCAAAGACGATATAGTATTGGAGGAAGCAATGAGAGTAAGCCTTAGTTTTAGTAGGTGAGTGGGAACTGATTTAAGTTGAGAGTTGGAAGATCATTTTGTGGAGATTTTTAAGATGTCCTCTAAAATATTTTCTGGCATTACTGTCTGTGATTCTATGATTCCAGCTCCTTGTAGTGGGATCCAAATCAAACAATGATTTAATTTGAAGTGAATTCTCAGAAATATGACACACATATATGTTCAAACTTAAAAAAGATCACTATCCAACTGCAAATCATTTTTGGATTTTCTTGTTTGGTATTCTCTAGTCTACATCCCTCTAATTTCTTAATGGAATTAACCATACCCTTAATTATATCAATAGAATTTGTTAAAGATTTCTTCATAATAAAGTTAGGATATCAGAATGTCTTAGTAATAAAATATTTGTGTCATTTATGCATCCCTATCTTTGAGTAGCTGGAGCATAGTGGATAGTGTTCTGGGACTGGTGTCAGGAAGATTTGAGTTCAAATTTTTCCTTTGACGCTTACTAGATAAATGACCTCAGGCAAGTCACTTAACCTTCATATGCCTAAAAACAATAGAAACCACAATAAAAAATAGGACTTATATGCCCAATAATGGAGTTGTTGAGTTGTCATATTAGTGTAAAGGATATCACAGATCCTTTAAGTATTTTGATATATATTAATATTAAGCACCATTTTATTGATGGTAAAATGGAGAAAAATATTACTTGACGTGTGCTAGTGTGCAAAATGTGACAAGGACCCAGAAATCCTTCTTTCTGGGGTCCTGATATTTCCATCAATTGTATTCCCTTCAAGCAGACAGGTGCTGTTCTACATTTTGCCTCTGCTGGGTCAATTATAGTGGCTTTAAAAAACATAAATGTGTCTGACAAGTCTCATTTGGAAGAAAATTCCTTCCGATTAGCTATAAATTGATCTGATTACCCAATCCTAGTATCATTCAGAGGAAAAATGCAGGGCTGAAATGTAGTGGCAATCTTTATTCATATCAATCTGTGAGAAAATGGAAAGTGTAAGGTGAGAGTGAGAGGTGATGAATGAGAAATTCCTAATTTCTGGAGGCAGGAAAATACTTGCATCTAAAAGATGGTGCTGCTTGATAAAAAAAAAAAAGCAGTGGGAGGGGATGTGGTGGGCGTTGGGGGGGAATGAACGATCTAGTTTGCATACTCTTGGCACCTTAGAATAGTGGGATAACAGTTTGATTATTTCTCATCGGGCACAATAGCCTAAGAACAAGTCCATTTTAATATTGATAAGACTTTCCCCATGACTAAGGTTTGGGCAGACTTTACTTTCATCTAGAGAAGTGAGTAGAAATTGCCTTAGAATCAGGTGAATGTGTCTTATTTGATTCTCTGTGATGATAGTAAAGGTCACATGAAGAATGAAGCCTGTTCTAAGTTTTCTGTTGAGAAAGAAAAAGAAAAAGCACCTCTTGGGAACATTAGCACCAGCTATATGTCTTGAAATAGGTTAAAGCCAATAGACTCAATTTAATGTTTGAAAACCAAGCCAAAGCATGAACAAGGAAGAAATGAAACTTAACCCTAGTGTCAGGGCCAGAATCTTCTCCTCAGTAAAATAAATTTAAATCCCCAAATCTGGGAAAAAAATTGGCTCTGTGTTAAATGGAAGTCCAGACAGATTCCAATATATTAGTTAAAGGTAGAAAGTCCTGAGTTTATGCCTTATATTGGTCTGGTGGATGTTTTCTTTTTTTGTTGTTGTTTTTAGTGAATAGAAGAATCTTCAGAGTAATCCAATTCATATAAATGTAAGATAAAATTAATTGTGTGTGAAGCACAATGAGATAATTTAATGAAATAAATCCTAGTATATAGAATATATTTGATATATATTTGATAGAACAAATAAAAGTTACACTGCTTGGTCTATTTACCTTCCAGTCTTCTGTTTTCTAAAGCACTTCTGAGTCTAAAGGATATCACAGAGGTTATAGAACAGCATTAGGCTGATTTTTGGAGTTGACCTCCTAAAAAGGTGAACTTAAGACAAATAAAGGCCATTATCTCATCTGAAAGCATTTGCATCACCAAACACCACTAATTCTCCAAAATTCAAAATATTTCACCAGAAAATCCTGTTTTTGATCTGAACAAACATATATATCATTTTCTCAAAGCTGTCACATGTAGCCAGTTTAGCTAGTGAGAGAATGGAAACAGGGAGACACATTCATCAATTTTATAATATGTGGTATATCATTCTGACCATTTCAGAAACTAGATTGTTTGGAAAACTCTCTTGGAAAAATAACTTATTTTCCAAACATCTGAGCTAAAAGAAAAATCCAACTAGCACCAGAAAAAGTGACTTTTTTTTATTAGTGCCTAGGAATCAGTCAATGTTGATCATTGGTCAGCTCTATTATATTGGAATGATTAGAGCATTTTTAAAAATACATTGAGTAATATAACTGCCTCATAGCTAGGTCCTGATTAGTACTAATAATAAATCTCTGGAATTGGTTGAATCATTTGAATTTGGACGGCTTTATGGCCATTTAGCTGGAACCAATTGCCATATTTTACATAATTATAACTTGAAATAGTGTTAATTCAAATACATGTGACCACGTCAGAACATTCATTATTAGCCCTAGTCAGGACCTAGCTATATAGTTAGTGTTTATGAAGGGAAGATGCTGATATCAAGTCCATTTGGATGATAAAATACCAAAAGACTGATATAAACTGAACTAGTATACTTTTTGTCGACTTAGATCCAAGAGCTTGAAGAAAACATAAAAATTATAAAGTTCAAGCCTGTATTTTGTAGATGAGGAAACGGTAGCCCACAGGGAAAGAGATTTACTCATAATTACACAAGTATTAAGTATTATAGATAGGGTTTGAACTGTTTTAATGAAACTGAATGGCATGTGGACCCACAGATATTGGGACAACAGAAGCACTCTTCTTACATATATCATTGTTCTGTGCACAGCTATCAGTGATGGACGGTAGGAGGGAGTAGCTGAACTTGTGATAGTGGTTGACCTGGGGTTTGGGGAGCTGTTAGGGGCGTGGAGACAAAGGAACATACTATTAAGACATGAAAGTTTGGAAGACTTCTTCTCATCCTCTTTTGCTTTCCTAAACCCTAGCATTAGAACTTGGGATTATGTTCCATTGCCAAGGCCTTGGCAACTGTTGTTGAGCAAGGGTTTTGGGAGAAGAACTCTGTTACTATATTTCAAAAGGCAAAAAATGAAATGGAAAAAGTATAGTATATATATGCAGCTAGGTAGAACAGTGGGTAGAGTGCCTGCTGTCAGGAAGACTCATTTTCCTGAGTCAAATCTGGCCTCAGACCCTTAATAGCTGTATGAATGTGGGCAAGTCACTTCATTGTGTTTGCCTTTGTTTCCTTATTGGAAAATTGAGCTAGTGAAGGAAATGATAAGCCACCCCAGTATCTTTGCCAAGAAAATCCCAAGTGGAGTCACAAAAAACTAAAAATTGACTGAATGACAGCAAAAACTACTTTTAGCCATTGCCTATTTTTGTGTGATGAACTAAACTATCAAAAGCTATCACTTTTCTCCAGTCAATTACTAAGTACTACTGTCACATGTATAGTCTCTCTGCCACCACCTTACTATAAGTCTACATCATTGAAATAGACTTGTGTTTCTGCCTCTACTCTCTCCTCACCCCACCCCTCTCCATTGTTCCCCACTCTTTCCAGCCATCTTTTGAGTAACAGATTTCAATGAGTTGGACAGGAACTCTGAAACCATCTAATCTAACCCATACTCAAATAGAAATAGACTTTACAACATCCTCAGCTGATAGCAAGTCATCCAGTCTTCATGTGAAGATGTTCATTGAAGGAAAATGAACTCTTGTGGTAACTTCCTCAGATAAGCTGTAATTGGTAGGTATTTTTTTTTTTTACCTTAAGCCTAAATCTGTCTCTGCAGTTTCTACTCATGTCTTCTAGCAGAACATGTTTAATGTTCTTTTCATGTGACAGGCCTTCAAACACCCAAGGACAAGTTATTACTTTCCTTTGGCTTCTCTTTTTTTCATGTGAAACATCACCAATTCTTTTAAATGTTTCTTGTTAAATTATCTTCACACAGAAGATTCCCAGATACATAAATCGACAGTCTCACATCATCTACAGCTTATTGGACATTTTGAATAGACTCTCCATAGGTGTTTTAAACTTAACACATTTCAAACAGAACTTATCTCTTAACAGAACAGGAATTTTTATCTTTTCCCTCAAACCCACCCACTGACTTAACATCCCTATCTCTGTCTGACTGCACCATTCTTCAAGTCACATTCATGACCACTGAGTCATGCTTTACTCCTCACTCAGCCTTGACTCACTTATCTAATCTATTGCTAAGTCTTATCTAGTTTACCTCCACAACATAACTTGCACCTGTCCACTTCTCTTCCCTCACACAGTATGGGTTTCTTACCACCTCTCACCTGGACAATTGTCTCTTATCATTGAAGTACCTTTGTCTAGGATCTCCCTACTCTAAGTTATCATTCACATAAATACAGAACAAATCATGTCACTCCCCTGATCAGTAAACTCCAATAACTCCTGATTACCTAGGATAAAATATCGATTCCTCTGCTTGGCATTTAAAGTACTTTTACAACTTGATTCCCAATCTTATTCCATATTATTAGTCATTCACTCTACGGTTCTTATTCCTTTCAAAAAATAATTCACTTTTTTGGATAGCTGTAATTGTTTGTTAATTTTTTTCACATTAAGCCTACATCTGCATGTCTCCTAACTGTGCCATTGTATAGACTCTCCTCACCTCTACTTTTTTAGAATCTGTAATTTCCTTCAGACTACTCACACATACCTCTATCTATTTCTATCTATCTGTCCATCTATTTATCTATCTATCTGTCTGTCTGTCTCACCTTTCCTGATCTCTCCAGTTTTTAGAGTTTCCTTCCCCAAATTTCCCTGCATTTTTATTATTTATGCTTTGTATATATTTTATATTCCCAATGTCTGGCAAAATGTCTGGTACATATTTGGCAATTAATAAATTCTCATCGATTGATTAACTGTATGACAGATTCTCCCATTCTCTAAACATTCTAGGTGCCTCCTATGGATGTGCTCTAATTTGTCAATGTCCTCTCTAAAGTATGACACACAGAACTGCACAGAGTACTCTTGAATTACTGTAACAAAGGCAGAATATAGTGGGCTTTATCTTCATTATGGACACTATAGATCCATTAATGCAGGCTGAAATTGCACTAGTTCTGGCTACCATATTGTACTTTCAACTCATATTAAACTTGTAGTTCACTAAAGCCCCCAAGTCTTCTTCACATTGATGTCTTCTGAGATAGGTGTGAACTTCCACAGTTGTATTATTAACCTATGTATCAGTTTTGACATCTTAGGTCACCTGTAAATGAACCAGTCTCCCAGGTTTAGGATAAACAGGAAATAAAACCATTAAGTCAAAGTAGTTTAAATAAAATAAAGGCTTTACTTTTTAAAATGATGTAAAATAATTCAAAGATGACTTGTTTCAGTGTTAAACTCAAATAGAAACACATCCTTTATGACCATATATTGACCTTAAAAAATGACCATTATCTAAGTTGTTTTGTATTTTTACTTATTTTGTTAAACATTTCCCAATAACATATTAATCTGATTCAGATAGCACTCAGAAAAATTGGTCAGTGGACAGCATTTGCCTGTTTTTTTTTAAATACATACAATCTGACTCCACATGTATAACCTATATCAAATTGCTTGCCTTCCTAATGAAAGAAGAGGAGTGAGAGGAAGAGAGAGAATTTGAAAATTAAAATGAAAAATAAAGCAACAAATGCTAAAATTGTTTTTACATGTCATTTTGAAAAAAACATTAAAAATATACTCAATCTATGTTTTCATTCAAGGTAGTGATTAAAACTGGTGAACAGAACAGGTCTAATGGCACATAATGCCTGAGGTACTCCAGTTGACACTGACCCAATAATAACACTGCTTTAGGGTCTTTTAATAAGAAATTATATCTCCACCTAACCTATTAAATAACTAAAGTATCTCCATCTTGATCACAAAGTGAATCATAAGTGAAATTTACAAAGAAATATATTTTACTTTTCAGGTAAGAAAAAAGCTTCTGAAGAAATGGAGCTGTTAAAAAGCTGAAATGAGTTGCCTACTAAGGTATCAGGTTCTCCCTTACTGGAGGTCTTCAAAGAAGAACCGGAAGATTCATTCAGTAAGTTTAAAAGCAGATATATGTTTAGACACTGATTGAACTAGAGGGCCTCTGGGGTCCTTTCAAGCTGAGTTTTCTGGGCTTTGTGCCTCTGTTTTGAGGCATGAGAGTTTAGCTCTTGGGGACATCTTATACTTGGAATGACTTCTCTTATAGAATTTATTCTCTGGGATCTCATCTAATCTTTTAGAAAATCTATTCTACCCACATGTGGATTGTGAATCAGAATAAGATCAGCTTTCCCTTAATGATCAGAGATTCTAAAATATTTTAGTTGTTTCTTTCTTGAGTTCTCATTATTTCTGCTTCAATGAACAGACTCTATTTATTGATACAAATTAGATCTTGAATAACAGTTCTTATAATCAATTCTTCCCCCCCTTTTGAAAACTGAGAGGCAGCTTCATATTATTGCAAGTGCATGGGATCTAGATACAGATAACTTGAACTTGAATTCTGGCTCTCCTACTTATTACCTTTGTGACCTTGGATACTTCTTTTCTTTGGACCTCTGCTCTATTATCTCTAAAATAAGGGGAATGCTCTAAGTGATCTTAAAGGCCCTTTCTAGTTCTAAGTCATATGACCCTACAAAATTATCATTAAGGTATAAATCCTGAATTGATCAAGTGATTTGTGTGACATGTTTATGATGTTTCCCAAACTCATCATTCATTTCCCCTTTCTCTTTAATTAATTGAATTATGAATATATTATGAATCAGGAGTTCAGGGTCAAGTACATTCGGCTTATTTTGGGTGTTCCCCTCTCAGCATGTCACTCTATTCATTCTCATCATTTTAAATCCTAGATCAATCCTGCAGTATATTTGGATATTTCCTCATTAATTACTTCAACTTCAAACTCTGTCATTAATTAATTAACTCTAGTTTCAACCTGAAAGAGGCCACAGAGCAGGAAAGGGAAAATTATGTTGGAAAATTTCATTGAGGATCAAGATATGAAAGAGTTCAGAGTCTTAAAGGTACTTAGAAGTCTTAGATATATGTATCATTAACAGGAGAGTTAGAATGCAGTGAAAATGAGAGACATCAACATCATTAATAAAACATCATCTGTAAAAATTGAATAGGAAAGATTGGTTAAAAATATAATAATCATTTCTGAATTTCTTGTCCATGTATAGTCAGATAACCAACTATTTATCATAAAGGTTATGATAAATACTAAATCACAACAAAAGGATGAAAATGAAAAGCCTATAGGAACTTTAACCTAATTTATAAATGGACTGATAAGTCTAAAACATTTGCAATGGATGAAAATAAACTTGTTGATTTTGCCATTAATAGTGAAAATATACTCTCACAAAATAATTGCTTTAAGAAAGAAGTCAAAAGGGTCTAGAAACCACATCAACCAGGGGACATTTAATACAGTTGTCAGAGACACATGACAGTTAAAGGCAAGACTTTTAAAATGTAAACTCATTTGCAAAATATTATAGAAATTCACACAACATTAAAAATCAATTTTGTAGAAAGTGAATCTTTATAGAGTCTAAGTGAGAATTCCAGCTGTCTATTATTCTAAGAGCATTTGTAGTTGAAACTGGAAAGATGACAATAAAGGTCTGAGACAGAACAAATCTGATACTGTTTTCTAGTGATATTTTCACATTGGTGATAGTGGAATCAACACATTTGAATCTGACATTTCAGAGCCCCAAACTCCGAGTTAGGAAGAAACAACGGCACTTTTAAAAGATGAGATAGGGAAAAGTGACTGGACCTGATCAAATGTATATATATATATAGAAGAAATCTACCATGGAGGTAATATGATTTTAAAAGTTATCCGAAATGGATTTTTAAGTTGGTACACTATCATCGGAGATTGAATTCTAGGAAAAGAATAAGAAAACAAGCTGCTGAGGCAGAAAAATGGCACAGTGGATAGAGTGCTGGGCCTGGAGTCAGGAAGACTCATCTTCCTGAGTTTATATTTGGGCTGAGACACTTATTAGCTGTGTGACTCTGAGCAAGTCATTTAAACTCGTTTGCCTCAGTTTTCTCATTTGTAAAGTTATCTGGAGAGGGAAATGGCGAACCACTCTCGTATCTTTGACAAGAAAACCCCCACTGGGGCCACAATGTGGCATGAGTGAAATGGCTGAACAACAGCAATTGTACCTACTAAAAATTGTACCTACTGAACAACAATTGTACCTACTAAAATTGTACCTACTAAATCTCTTTATTGGATAGTTCTACTTTAAGGTAATACCCTTGGTTTATATTAACACCTTATAGTAGATAGCACATTTGATTGTTCTGATTGCTTTATATATGTTAATCTTATATGTCAAGTATACTGTTAATTTTATGAAGAAGTAGAGGTAGGTGACTCATTTATCTTTGTATCCCCCATAGAAGTAGCCTCAAACTCCTTCCATTTCTATATTTCCAAGTTGGCATTGCTATAAATAGCAGCCTCCAAGTATAAGTCCTTCAAATAAAAATACTTTGCTTTTCTTCACATCATCTGAACAAAGAGGCAAAGGATTATTTAAAATGATTCTCAATTGTGTCTGTGAGACAGTCATTGAGTCTCAAAAGACATTTGTGTAGTGCTTGTTATGTACCAAGCATCATGTTAAATGCTGGAGATGTAAAGAAAGGCAAAAGACAGTCCCTGCCTTCAAGGAGCTCACAACCTAATGTGAGAACTTTGTTCTCTTTTCCTGAGTTCTGGGCATGTTTTTAGATGAAGAGGCAAAACCATTCCATTGTTGGTTCTATAAGAAAGAGACTACAATCAGAGGAACCATCTTTTAGAAGTACTAACAATTTTCTTACCTACTTACATTTTCTGTGCCCTTATTTCCATGGGCCAAATTATGATTAAATCTGATATCACTGTTACTTTCTTTTTCACTTGCAATGCAGATTGGCTCCTTTAAAATGATTTTCCTATTAAAAAGTTTTTGCACAAACAAAACTAATGCAACCAAGATTAGAGGGAAAGAAAAAACTTGGAAACAATTTTTGCAGCAAGCGTCTATGTTAAAGTCCTTATTTCTCAAGTATATTGAGAATCGAGCCAAATTTACAAGAATATAAGTCATTCCCCAACTGGTAAATCGTCAAAAGATATGAATAATTCAAAGCTATTTATAGCAACACAAGGAAAAGCTCTAAATCACTATTGATCAGATAAATGCAAATTAAAACAACTCTAAAGTACCATTTAACACCTATCAGCTTGGCTAATATGACAGAAAAGGAAAATAACAGATATTGAAGGGGATGTGTGAACATTGGGACATTAATGCATTATTGATGGAGCTGTGAACTGATGTAACCATTCTGGAGTGCAATTTGGAACTATGTCCACAAGTTATAAAATTGTGTATACTCTTTGATCCAGTAATACCACTACTAAGCCTGCATTCCAAAAAGATTTTAAAAAAAGGGTAGAGGGGAAGGACATATTTGTACAAAAATGTTTAAAGCAGTTCTTTTTGTACTAGAAATTAAGGAGATTCCAATCAATTGGGTAATGGCTGAACAAGTTGTGGTATATGATTATAAAGGAATACTATTGGGCTATATGAAATGATAAATAGGTTGATTTCAGAAAAACTTGGAAATATTTATAAGAACTGATGCAAAGTGAAGTAAGTAAAACCAGGAGGAAATCATACACAGTAACAGCAACACAGTAACAGCAACACTGTACAATGATCAATTGTAAATGACTTAGCTATTCTTAGCAATTTAATGATCTAAAACAATTCTGAAGGACTCACAATGAAAAATCCTATTCCACCTCCAGAGAAAGAACTGATGGCTTCTGAAGGTAGATTGAAGTGTACTATTTTTTACTTTCTGTACTTTTTTGTAGTTTTTTTTCTTTTGGTCTGTGTTTTATTTGCACATGACTAATACGGTAATATATTTTGTATGACAGAACATGTATAACCTATATCAAATTGCTTACCATCTCAGGGAGGAGAAAGAGAGAAAATTTGAAAGTCAAAATTTTTAAAAATTAATGCTAAAAATGTCTTTACATGTGACTGGGGGAAAATAAAATATTATTCAATAATCTAATCTAATGAAATAAAATACCTTTCCTCTTGTAACAATAACTTAGAATCTTTTACCTTTTTCAAGCTTCTGTCAAATTCTTCCTCCTTTTATATATAACCTTTAATCCCACAGAAAGTTAGTAATAGTCTTTTTTATCATATTTAAGTGAAATCTGACAAAACCCCCCCACAAAAACAAACAACCCAAAACACTGAAGAAACTCCCCATTTAAAAATATATATTTACTTTTTTGTTCCTTTTAAAGGCACTAATTGCCAACAGAAGAACCACTGATAATTAGGATACAAATTGGATGACATGCATGTATTTTCACAGGTTAGGTCTTTAAAGTTCTATTAAATCCTCAAGTATTTTATCAGCTTTGTCTGAGTAGCAGACTATAATTTCATATTAGAATTCCTTCTCTCACATACAATCAATTATAATATCAGAAGCATTCTGAGCCAAAGGTTCAATTTGCATTTTGCGACTGGGGCCAGCTGAGAGACATTTGCCATTGTAAATTGTGTGGGCTTCATATTTAAATTTAGACATTCAAATACATACACACACACTCACACACACAAACACAAACACACAGACACACACACCTACACCTCCAGAAGGAATTATTTTCTTAGCCTTAATATATTCTAGAGTTGACTTTAAAACAATAACATACACAATTGAAGAAAGGGATTCATTTTAGCTAACCTTGAGCTGCTCACCTAATTACAAGTTAAACAAGTTTACTTTTGGACGTGGGTTGTATGGATTGATCCTGATTTTCTCTTGCCCTTATCATAGCCTATCATGCCAATTCTAGGGATAGCATTTTACCCTCCAATGCTCTTAAAATCAGGCTTCACTTCCTGGATGGCTTCCAGGAACACACAGTGACAGTTGTTTCCCAAGTTATAAACACAGCACTGAATCCATTATAGCCGCTTCTGCTATTTCTTCTGTGACTTCAGCTGCCGTGGCACCAGAAAAACCAGTCAAAGTTCCCCTGATTTTTTGAGAATGTAATACTTCATGGCTCATTTGAGACAGCATCTCCACAAAGCAAAGTTTTATGGCAGGAGCTAAATGTAGCATCCTGAGGTGGCATCTGGCAGTTTGTGATATAAACCAAATAAGGCTGGGGATTTGTCAGTCCCAAGAGCTTTCCCACAGTGGAGCGCAGCTTAAGAAGAATGCAAGCAACGGTGTCTGAGAGTGTCATGGCTTTCATGCTAGCAAAGTCTGGTTTTCAATTCAGTTATTACAGCTGTCAAGTCCCCAAAATGGATAATGTTGCCCTGAGCCACTTTCTGTGACTACTCCTAGCATAGGATCAAGTTTTCACAAATTGGGAGAAATCAACAATGACGGGAGTTTGGCATACATTCATATTATTCTAGACCAGGAGTTCTTTAATAAAAAGTAAAACTTTATTGATATTTCCTCCCCTCCACCAAAAAAGTCAACATTTTCCCTGGTATTCTTCCCCTCATATGTCCAGAGGCCTATCCTATATAACAAATAATATTTTTAAAAGAAAAAAACAGAAAAATTAACAAAAGTGATCCATACATTTAAAAAGTCCCAAAATATATTGGACTACCCACTCTACAAAGGAGTAAAGTTGGGTTATCCCCTTTGAAACCATTCTTGTTCTTTGTAATTTCACAATGTCAGTTTTTAAAAAATTTTTTGGGTGGTTCTTTCCATTTACATTGTGGTAATCAGCATATTTACTGTTTTCTTGGTTCTTTTACATTATTCTCATTCATGAGCAACACTTTGTTAACCATTCCCCAGTTGATGTGCATCTGCTTTGTTTCCAGTTCTTTTCTATCACACAATATTTTGGCACATATGGGGACTTTCTTTTTATTGGTGAGGTCCTTAGAATATAAGCCTAATAGTGATATGTTCTTGTTAAAAAAAAGTATAGGGACTTTAGTCATTTTATTTGCATAATTTCTAATTACCAAAATGGCTGTACTTATTCATTGTTCCACCATCAGTACATTAGTGTACCTAGTTTCCCATAGCCCCTAAAATATTCATTATTTCCATTTTTTATCCTTTTTGCTGATAGTAGGATGTGAAGGGAAACCTGAGGTTTGTTTTATTTCCATTTTTTCTTATTATTAGTGATGCAGAGGATTATTTCATACAGTTGTTAATAAGTAGTGACTCATTTTAGGACTGCTTCTATCCTTTGGTCACATCTTTTGGGGAATGAGTTTCATTTTTTCTATATATATTTATCTGTCACTATTTGTATACATGCATATATATATGTATATAAATCTATCATCTATCTGATCTATCTATCTATTCTTTATATATCTTGGATATCAAACCCTTATCTAAGAAATTTGATCTAAAGGATTTTTACTATTTGCTTCCCATCTTATCCTGGGTACATTAATTTGGTTTTTTAGAAGCTTTTTAGTTTCATAAAATCCAAGTCATTCTTTTTAACTTCTGAAATCATCTCTATCCCTCATTTAGTTAAGAATACATTTCCTAATCCTAGTTGTAAAAGGTATGTAATCTTTTTTCTAATGTTTCTGTGGTGTGATGCATATTACTAAACCATTCATTTGTTCATTTAGAATTTATTTTGGAATATGGAATAGGTTGTTAATGTTAGTCTAATTTCTGCCATATTGCTTTCCAGTTTTCTCAGCAATTTTTATCAAGTATGGAATTGTTTCTTAAATAATTTATGTTTTCCAATTCATTAAGCACTGAGTTCCATTATTTGTGTCGAGCCTGTTTCCATTATTCTTTCTCTAGTTTTTAACCAATGCCAAATGATTTTGGTGACTTCTTTTTAATATAGTTTAAGGTCTGTAAGTGCAATTTCCCTTCCCTCCCTAACTCTTTCATTATTTCCCTTGATATTCTAGACCTTTTGTTTCTCCAAATGAATTTTGTTATTATTTCATCAGGTTCTGGAAAGACTCCATTTGATACTTTGAGTGGTATAGCATTAAAACTGTAATATAATTTTGATAACATTGTCATTTTTATTATATTGGCACAGCCCAGTACTTGAAGCTTTCTGACCCTGGCACATCTTCCTGAAATATCCATCTGGCCAAACCTCATTCCTCTGACCTGCTTCTGACTTTCTGGAATTTCTCCCATGCATCAACTGCCATCTCTCCCTGTGACTTTCCTTCAGCACCTGGAGCCTTCTCATCTTGGAACATCCATCCTCCCAGTGATCTTCTTATCCTGGAATATCCCCTCTGCAGTTCCTGGCAAATTCCTCTCAAGGCCTCCATTTTGGGAAGGATCTGAGACTTATTAAATTTGTCCCTCTCCTGGCTCTTCTTCTGACTCCCCATGTTTAGCTCCCTTTCATTTCCTGTGTCCTGATTAGAATATAAACCCTTTGAGGGCAGGGATGATCCTTCTTTTTGCTTATATTTGTATCTCTAGTTCTTAGTTCAGTACCTGACATATAGTTAGCACTTGATAAATTCTGGTTGCACTATTTCCTATAAAAGAGTTACTTTAACTATTTATTTAATAGGTTTTCCCTGGCACCCCCCCCATATATATGTATATACATAGATACATATATACATATATACATATATATATATATATATATATATATATATATATATATATATATATATATATACCCACACACACGTATGTGTGTATATATACATATATGGTCTGAAACATAGTCTGCCTCTGCAGAGAGGGGGAGAGTCAGGCACGATTCCTGTACCACCTGCATACGGTTGAGTATAGGACATAGGGAGGGGTATAGACACCAGGAATTCTGGGAGCTGTGTATTCATTTCTCCAGTCTCTGAGAAAGATAGCAGACTCAATCCCATAGTCATGCTTAAGGGGAAGGTGAGTTTATTTACACTGGCTAGCTTAGCAGTTTCTCACCAAATACTGGTTACACAAAAGACAATTCCAAATAGCAAATAGTAAGTAAACCTCCTTATTGAGGCAAAAAGAAAATAGAAATGGTATAGTTATTTAAATTAGAATACACAAAGACTCCATAAGAGTAAATGAGTTCTTTATTCAGGAACAAAATAACATCTCAACTCAAATTCAGAAAGATAGCCCAATCTCACCCAAGTTAAAGTGTCCAAAGTCTACAGTGAAGCAAGCTAAAAATCAAGAACATATTGAGGAGTTGACTTCCCCTACGTGTCTGTAACAACTCTCCCACAAGTCTCAGGAATTACAAGATCTCTGACACAAGCTCTATCACTTAAGCAGATACACAGCATCACATCTAGCCTTCTCTCTTTCATTTCAGAATTATATCTCTTTTTATATACTCAGTCACATTCAAAATATCCCAGGCTTGGTTAGAAGTCTGGTAATACAAACACACACATGCACACACACACACACACACACACATAGTGGCATATGGAACCAACTACATACAGAAAGTCCAAGTACATATACTCATATATTCCTTGTCCCTACATCTATTGGAATATAGAATCTAGCTTTAGAACAGTACATGTGTATATTTAAAAAGAGATATGGAAAGAAGCTGGTGCTTCAAGATACAATACAAAGAGACAGAACAAATATGCTAACCGAATTCCAAACAAAGGTTCACTGATAGCTTTTTTGATGAAAAATTTATGGCCTAAGTATGTGACAGTTCTTAATTTTCTTCTACACTACCCCCGCCCCTCTTCTTCTACCTTAGTTCAGGCCCTCTTGTACTTAAGAGCTGCTATTTCATTTGCACAAAGAACTCCCGGTGAAGAAACTTTGCCATTGAAGGTGAAGAAGTTTTGGGGGGTTTTCTATAGTCCTAGAGAGTTACCTAGAGTCCTGAGAAATTAATGACTTGCCCAGGGTCACACAGCCTGTCAATTCCTGACTCCAAAATCAATTCTCTTGCTACTATGCCTGCACATTTAGGGGCATATGTTAGAATTAATTACTCTGCCTAATGGAAACTTGATTTTGGCCTTAAGGACTAAAATTAAAAGTGAAGCCTCTATGTGCTTATGGCAGGTAAGTTTTCTTCTATATTATTGCCCATGTATCTGCTAAGTATGGCAGCATTTCAAAATGAGGAAACTGTCTTCATCTTCAAAGAATCTGATGACTCTGTACTTGACAGGCACCCTGTCAAAAAGGTTACACCAGAAAGGTGTTAGAACTAATTTTTCTCTAGCTTGCTCAGTTATTGAGTGGATATAGGTTTGAAAACCTTGGGATCTTTCTTTGAAATGTAAAAGGAATCTGCTGACCTGACTGCCTTCACCATTCTCATAGCATTTCCCCAGCTTGTGTATACTGATTCCAGAAAAGGCAAACACCTAGGGAACTCAAGTCTGAGGAGAGTAAAGGACAGGGGGCAGTTATTTATTATGGACCTCTAGGATGTTTTCATAGAAATACTGGGAAAACTCATTAACTCCAGCTGTCAGATTTTTTTTTTTGTCAAGAATTTGTCCTCAATGCCAATGTCAAAGGAAGCAATAGATTCAAGTAGAATGGAATTAGTTTGATGATATGGGCTTGGCAAGGATATGTTTTAGAATCAAAAGTGTGTGTGTGTGTGTGTGTGTGTGTGTGTGCGCGCGTGTATCTTTGCCATCTTTACAAAGTAAAAAGGAGACAATAGTAACAACACAAGTTCTTGTAATTCCTTAACATCCATAAAACATTTTCCCTATGATGACTTTTATAAGGAAAGACACCAATGACATTCTTATCCCCTCTGTACAGATGAGGAAACAAAAGCTCAAAGAGCTTAACTGACTTTCTCCTGATTTCAAATGTGTCAGAGCCACAATATGAACTTAAGTTTTCAAATCCACTATTCTATCCACTATGCAGTTCTCATCAAAGTATGAAAATCCTAGCAATTCCTTAAGGCCCAGCTCAGACATTACTTCCTCTATAAGCATTCTTTGTTTCTTTCCGACGAGAAATGGAAGCTTCACTCAAGTGATACTCTCTTCATTTGGCTTTTCCCTCTCCTCTTCCTCTTTTTTCTTTTTCCTCCTCCTCCTTCCTTCTTATCTTCTTTTTCTGTCTTAATGGGCAATCATACCCTTACACATGGGTGCCCTCTAAAGGAATATAATTTTTAATCTATTGTGCTTCACAGGATACTTTGGGGATAGATTTTTTCTTCCCTATTTACTTATGCTATCATTATTAAAAAAAAAAAAAACTAGCACAATTTCCTCTTTTGTCTCATGTAATTTTCATTTGACTTCTTGAGATTTAGCTCTGAAAAACCAGGCTTTGAAAAAGTTCACTGTGAGTCAAATGAAGTTACTTGGGGATGCCTTTAGATCCAAATCACTCTGGCTTTCACGGAATGGCCAATAATTGTCGTGTTTATCCTTCATTTTCAAAGACCATGCCATCAGAGAAATGATGATATGACTTGCACTTGACTTTATTTTAAGTGAGGGAGGGCTGTGCAAGGTCACCAGACTCACTTTGTCTTCCTGAGTCATCTGGATCCAGCGACCAGATATTCATCAGGATGACTGGAGGTGGCCCAGGATGCACTGGGAGACCTTGGTCTTTTTCACGTAAGGCCTATTCAGTTGAATAGGCCTCTTTAAGAAGTAATCAAGGAATGGTCTTTAATGAATGAAAGGAAAAAATATATATAAGCAAATCAAGCTGGGAGGGAAAGAGCTACAGTTAATATTGATAATCACTCTTAAGTCCATTAAGTGGAGTGTGACCAGAGACCTACTGTTGTCCAATCTATGGGCTTCAGAGTGCACTGGGTTTAAGGTTTTGGGAAAGACAAGTGTAAGTCGTGGTATCATTTTCTCTATTTTCATGGTCTTGTTGAAAAAGGAGGGCCAATAATAGACCCTAGCCCAATCCTCACTTGCTTACTGTTTGGGTTTTGATGGCTCAGACTGACTAAGTGTAAATAGTAATTGTTACTGTTGTGGCCAGAGACTCTGAGAGTCTTCCTGTTTTGTGAAGGCAAACTAGGTAATCTTTTGACTCAATTCTTATCTAATCTTTAATCACTGAATGAGTATTGCCTCAGATAAACTGAGACATGAGAAAGACTATAGGTTGAAAAGGCCAAGGTCACCCACTGCATCCTGGGCCATTGGCACTAGACCCCAGTGACTCTGGAGGAGAGAGTGAGGCTGATTACCTTGCACAGCTCTGCCTCATTTCAATACAATTCACCTGCAAGTCAAGATCACCCTCCTAATGTCATTGGTCCTGTTTGAGAAAGAAGGATGAATGAACATTAACAACCACAAGCAACAACAATTATCCCTTGCACTACCTCGAGGAGTTTACTTTGGGAATGTGACATGAATATAAGTAAGCATATGCAAAATGCTTGCAAGGTAAATACCAAGTAATCCAGGGTTAGATTGGCATGAGTAGCTGGGGAGATCAGGAAAGGCATGAGCCAAAAATCAATCAACAAATATTTGTTAAGTTTTCATTACGTAAAAGCATTGAAGAAGAAGAAGAGGAAGAAGAAGTAGAAGAAGAAGAAAATGAAATCAGGCCCTGCCCTTATGGAACTCACATTCTATTGATCCTTGAAGGAAGTTAGAGGTTCTGGGAAGCAGAGGAGGTGTGGGGAACAAATTGGACAAAGCGAAGGCAACAGTTGTTACAATGCCTTGTATGTGAAGTATAACATTTGGCTGGTCTGTAGAATGTGTGTAAGAGATCAGTGTGTAATAATCCTGGAAAGGTGACTTGGAGTCAGTTTGTGAAGGGATTGAAATGCTAAACTTATGAGTTTGTATTTGATCTGAAGACCAATAGAGAGCACCTTGCATTCGTTGTTCAGGTGAATGGCATGGTCATGCTTGTGTTTTAGGAATAACATTTTAGTAGCTATGTGGAGGATAGTTTGGAGAATGCAGAGATTTGAAACAGATAAAGGAAGTTTGGAGGCTATTCAAAACGTTCAGGTGAGATATCATGAGGGTCTGAACTAGACTAGAAGATGCCCGAGTGGAGAGAGGAGAGAGATGAAAGAGATGCAGTACAGGTAGAATCAGCAAGATTTGTGCAGGAGCTAAAGATGACTAAGGTTGTCAACCTGGATGACTAAAAGTACCTGGTGACTTCATGTTAGTCAGGAGTACAACTCCCTGCAGGTTCACTGGATTTGGGATGACTTTGAGCAAAACCAGAGACTACAGATAAGGGGGTCATACAACTTTATTTTCAATGGCAGCAGGTTGAGAAGAGGTGGGGAGTCATTCTCCTTTTCTTTTATGTCTCCTGGCAGTGAGCAAGATGGAGGTGGGGTGAGGTGAGGGGGGTGGTGGGATGGTGGGGGGTTGCATTGGGGTGGATGGGAGCATCTGCCCCTGCAGAATCTGCCTTTTGTACAGCACCCCCAGTACTCCACATTCTATGACCAATACTTGTTTGATGTATAGATAACTACACAAAGAAGACAATATGCCAGCAATAAACTCCTAAGTTTACATTAACTATGGTTATACAATGAAGTACCAGCATGGAGCAAGTGCAGTGGGGGTGTTTACAGGCTAAGCTTATCAGCACAGCTCAAGTGCAGAGTGAATGTTTATAATTCATGGATCCTGGCTGCTTGTATCAAAACAAATCCATGATCCCTTTCACACACTTCAATACAAATAATTGAGATTGGAAGAGAGTAGGATTTGGGTGGGAAAAATGAGTTGTGTTTTAGACATATTGAATTTGAGGTGCTCTTGGTATATCTAATTAGAAAAAATGTTATTCATGATTATATAACAACATAGCTATAAGTAGTAATAAGTAGTATTTATATAATGCTTTAAGATTTATAAAATGTCTTACAAATATCATCTCATTTGCTCCTCATCAACAATGCTTGGAAATAGGTACTATTGTTATCTTCATTTTACAGATAAGGAAACTGAGGCAGAGAGAGGTTAAGTGACTTGACATAGCTGGAAAGTATTTGAAGCTAGATCTGAACTCAGGTCTTCCTGTACCTTCTTCTTCTGTACTAATTAGCTAGGATACTATACTTTCAATATGTCATCTATGGAATCAAATTTTATGGGAGGCATAGACAGTTCAGTTTAATTTAATTCAGTTTGGTTCAAGAAACGTTTATCATTTATTTTGTGAAAGGTACAGCATCACTCTGGTCAAGTCATTTAAACTCTCAATATCCCCAGGTATCTTTCTAAGATTAAATTTCAAAGTAGGTATTGATTTACATTGGTAGACCATTTCCTCTTCCTATAGTTCTCTATACTAAGAAATCACAGATCCATTCCTTCTCTCCATGTGTAAGATACTATAATATGCTATAATAGGCACTGGGAAAAATAGGAAGTAATTCCTGTTCTCATGGAGCTTGTTTTCTAACAAAACAAAGACATTTAATAAAGGTAGAGTCTTGTTTTGAAGGCACTTAAATCTATAACTAATACTTCTAGTTAATCTGTTAGATTCCCTAGCAATGAGGAAAACAACAGGAACAAGCAAAGGCATTTTATTTATCAATATTTAAATATATATGAATATATAAATATAATATATAATATAAATATATATTAAATACCTTTCCAGTTATTTAATGTTGGAAAAGGGGAAAATTGAACTTTGAAAGTCATTTGTGTGAAATACATGTGCCATCTTACCTCCTGAAATTAAGAGTATGTGACTGCTAGTGGCATCTTTCCATCTCTCTACTCAGGTACATTTACAAAGATATGTTTTGTCTGTAATCTCAGAGGCAGAGTGGAGTAATATATATTTCACTTTAGTTAATAGAGCTTAGTCAATGGGTTACCCTGTTTACAGAGGTTTAAAAACAGATTTTGTTTTCCAAAGAAGAGAAAAATAAAATGTAAAGGGAATGAAATTGGGTTGCAATCACACTGACAAGCTCCAATCAGAACTGTCACATTATGGAGTACCTGGCCTTTAACTCTCTTGTCAAGGCAAGACAAAAATGCTATGAATTGCTAATACTATCAACTATCTTGACAGTAGCCATGTTTCTAAACTCTTAAGGGAAAGAGTGGGTCATTTGCTTATATTCAGTGCCATTTCTACTGATTTTACAAGATAAACTTTCTGTTTGTTCACAACAGAAGGATTCAAAGAAAATGGTAATGAGTTTAGTGAATTGCCACAATACATTTTCTACTCACTTGATCATCAAAACAAGAAATACAAGTTTCACAAATGTAGTGATAGATGTACATTTTTCTATTCATTCATTCATTCAACAGGTATTTATTAAGCATCTACTCTTCATAGAACATTGCTCTAGAAATGATGGGGGGAATGAGGTGAAAGTCATAAAAAAGTAGATGGAGCATGATCTATCTCTTCATGGATCTTATGCCATTCTAAGAACCATGAAATAGTATGCAGAATACACTAAGAGTATTATGATTTAGCAGTCAGAGGGCCAGCCTTAGAGCCAGAAAGATCTGGATTCAAGTGTTGTCTTAGGTAACTATTACCTGTATGATTTGTGCAAGGCACTTACTTCTTATCGTCACAGGTAAATCTCTAAAGACTATAAAGTACAGAACAATTGCAGATCCAAATTAGTAGGATTTCTTCCCATCCTCAGTCTACAACTTTTCTGCGTGTCCATCAGAACTTCATTCAAAGAGTCATGTGAAGTCTGGTTTAGGATCGTACTGGGCTTACCTTATAACTGCTGCACAAAAACCAATTGTTAAATTTTCAGTGTGAACATTTAAACCTTGGTAATCAATAAATGTAAAAATCAGGACTTGATTTATTGTCTTGTTGATTATTAGCTAGATGTGAGAAATTGAGGGACAAAGTATTAATGATACAGATTAAAATTGAAAGTCTGTAGTAGGTTTTTAGAGAAATGGCTTGGGGAAGTGATCATTAGTGAGTAGGAAGATTTGGGAAAGAGCATACAAGCTGGATTTTAAAGGATGGGTAGGCAATGGACAAAAAGGGGAGGGAAAGGCATTCTAAGCATCTGGAAAAACATGAGTAAAGGCATGGATGTGAGAAAACATAGAATATGAATGGAACAGCAACCAGCGTCGAGTACATTATAGAGCAGTCCAGTTTGGTTATTGAATACAGAGTATGGAGGGCAGTAAGTGTGAAACCTATTAAAAGAAACTGTCAACATTTTGTTAGGGGCTTTGAATGTCTAGTAATGGGCTTAAACTTTATTGAATATACAAAAGAAAACCATTAAAAGGTTTTGAACAGATCAGATCTGTGCATGTGGAAGCTTAGATCAACAGCTATATAAAAAGTGAGTTGCAGGGGAAAATAAAAACAGGAATCTTGTTATTGTTTTTCCAAAATGGAGAGGGCAAATTTGTGAACCATTGGTTGCTCAGAATTGTTCAAAGTGTAACAGTTATTTTATTTTCTTTTCCTGGAAAGCCTCTCAAAGAGATGGGCAACCAATGGAATCACCAGTTGGACTTTCTGGGGCTGGCCTAATGAATTGAAATATGTCACTCACCTTGAAGGACCAGACGATCCTATTTTCATGCACTAATGAGCATGTTGACAAATTTTCTTAGGAGAGATGTGCTTCAAAAAAACCCTAGTCTCTTAGTTTCTGCCTGCTTGTTGAGAGGTCTGGTTTGTAGACTGAGGATTTTTCAGTAGAGATTAACTTAGCTCAGACTTAGGATTCATTTGCAAGTACATTAAAACCTCATTGATTCTAACTTTACTGGTTCACAGTCTGTGATTATTAGTATGAAGCTTCCATGAAGTTTGCCTTTTCACAAAAAAAGTAAAAAAGGGAATTTATTAAGCAAGTGAACATGGCATATTGTTTACCTATTTATGCCAATATATCAGCATCATAAATAATACTGTATTTGCTTCTTTAGAAAGCAAGATCTCATAAGAAAATTAGTGGAAGAAGAATATAGTTGCAGTCTCAGATACGATAAAATTTCATTTTTTAAAGAAGTTGGTACACAGATTTATTTCTTCAGGGGACTTGAAGTCAATCAGGTAAGTGAACTATCTGGGACTCACTGTGAGATAGACGCTTCTATTCTTATTTATATCTGGTTCCACCGACTTTGTTATATTTTCTTCAGTTAAATTTAATTTTATAGATCTGAGATCACATTGAAATGTGTACTCAATTGAATGGTGAAGATTCTGTCATATATATATGTATATGTATTTATATATATTTGATTTGAGGGAGGGTGAGTGGTAAAGGGACTTTTACTCATGTTTTACCATATGGTTTCTATTGTGTGATGTTGACATATATACGCACCTATGTAATCCTTTAATGAAATTTGGTATAGATAATTCCCAGTGAGGAGATTCCCTGTAGTAATGGCCCTGCCTGAGGGCTCCTCTGAACCCTCCTAGCTTGAGAGTGATTATCAGTTGTAACTGTTGCTGTTTCCTACCCAGGACTATGTCTTTCTTTTTCTTGGCCTCATTAAAGGCTCCATGCCCTGGCTACTTCTTAAGCAGGCCTATTCAATGAATGGGCATTGCCTCACCCTAAGTGAGTACCTGCAAAAACCTTGGCCTAAAGGGCTCAAGGGCTTCCAATGCATCCTGAGTCATCTCCGGTCATCCTGAGGAATATCAGGTCTTTGGATTCAGACGGCTCTGGAGGAGAAGTGAAGCCGGTGACCTGCACAGCCCTCCCTCACTCAAAAAAAGTCAAGTGCAAGTCATGTCATCATTTCTCTGATGGCATGGTCTTCTTCAGCAACGAAGGAAGAACACACACACACATACTACATATATATACATACATACATACATATATATAATGAGTTATACTTAAAAATATGTTTTTAGAGATGGGAAAGTAGAAATTTAGGCCAATATTTATTGGTCATTGCCTTTAGTAAGGGAATAACTTTTTCTGACTATTTACTATTACAACACAAACAAGGCTATCCTCTGTTTAGCAGGAAGGTGGCAAAAAGTTTATTTTTCATAGCTGTACAGCTGAAAAACCCACCTTTCAGAGGAATGAATTTCAAAGAATCACTGAAGATGCAATATTTACAGTTTCGGACATAAGGGAGTTACATCAGGAATATAAGAGGATCCAATCAGCACTCAAATCAGCCTCCACAGTCCTAGGAAAATGAGGAGGAGATGAATGGTTTGGAATGATATTATACAATGCAGCTGTCCAAGTAAGATAAGGGCATATGGGTGACTACTTCCTGAGGAGCCGATGAGAGAGACAATTATCCCTATCTGTATGAGATGGAATCCTATCCCATGGCTGGATATATATAGCCCAAAGAAAAGATAATCTGTGGCATTGAATATCTCAGGAAATCATTTCCAAAATTTCACAGGTTTGAAGCTAACAATAGATTTATTTTTTCCTCAATATAAAATAAGTCAAGCAGACCCTTCTCATTTCAAATACAGGGAGACAGTTTTGTTCCTCATTGGATTATGGTCCACATATAGAACATAAAGCAATACAAACAAATACATAGGTAAATACTATTGTTGGTGCAGATAAACAATTTTTCCCAGCATATTGTTGTCCTCTCTCTTTCAGTTACCTTGAGAACCTGTCCTTAAATATTTTCAAAATTATGCCAGCTTTAGTGTGACTATTCTCCACATAGGTTTAGTCTGGCCCATCTTTTCTTCCCACCTTTATTTTATTTAATACTATTTCTCTTTCCTCATTGGTGGTTCAGTTATTATTCCAACAGTTGTGGTATTGGACTCAGTTAATCAAAAAGCATTTATTTAGTACATTCTATGGGCAGGCATTGATGATACAAAGAAAGGCAAAAATATCTTTCTGCCCTCAAGTAACTTATATTTTAATGGGGGAGATTGTGTGTATAGGTGTGTATATGCACACACATACACAAACACATAAGATATATACAAGTATATAGAAGGTAATCTCAGTGAAGAAGGTATTAGAAACTGGGAGACCGGAAAGTTCACCTGCACAAGATGCATTTAGAGATGTTTTGAAAGAAGCCAGGGAAACTAAGAGAGGAATATGAGAAAACAGAGCATTTTATGCATCAGGAATAGCAAGTGAAATAGTAAGGAGAAATGAGATTTGCTGAAGTATTTAGAAAAACAAAGACTTTCTACAAAATTATCACAGATAAAAGCTTTAGCAGGTCTTCCTAACTCTAACAGTAATCATGAGGAGGTAGATGGTGCAGTGGATGGTGCTCCAGGCATGGAATCCTGAAGATGTATGTTTCCGAGTTCCAATCTGGCCTGAGACATTTCCTAACACTGGGCAACTCATTTAACACTGTTTGCCTCAGTTTCCTCATCTATAAAATGATCTGGAGAAGAAAATGGCAAACCGCTCCCAAATGGGGTTATGAAGAATCAAACACAACTGTTTAATTCAACACAATATTATCAACAGAAGAAATTGATGGAAAGAGTGGATGCCTTTTATTGTGATATAAAGTAGATGAAGTATCTAGATACCAAATTACCAAGCCATACATGTAATTTTTATTGATGTAAGTGTAAAATGTCTAAATATAAATAGAAGAAAGATTGCATATTAATTTACATGGATAGTCCAAACTTGTGTAACAATGGTGGCAATATTACTTAAAACAATATGTAGATTTATTTCAATAACCTTTAAAATATCCTTGGGATCTCTTTCAGAATTACATAAATTTTTTTTAAAAAAACGCTTAATATGGATCAAGAATACTGAGTGAAATTTAAAAAATAACAAGGAGAAAAAGAGAACTTGTTCTGCCAAATCCTAAATTATACTCTTAGGCAGTTTTGAATCAAGCTCTGTGGTGGGGGAAAAATAGTTCAATGGAACAGAACAGAAAATTCAGAACCACAGCCAAAGTCACAGAATAGATTACTGTTTGACAAATCTAAGATTATTAGGAAATTGAAAAAGTTTAGGATACTATGAGAAAAATAGGATCAAACCTATATATGAAAAATATTGAAAATTACAAGAGCTCTTAGGATATACACCTATAAAGGACATTAAAAATTATATGGTTTAATCAATTCTTTACAAATGAAGAAGCTGAAGTCTAAAGAATTGAAGTAGCTTACCATTATTCATACATGTAGTGAGTCACAGATCTTGAAGCCACATTCTATGAATAATAAAAAATGTGATGGAATATTAGAATATGATGACTACTGTCCTTGTGAAGAGCTTGAACATTTAAGCTATCCAACAAACAGAAGATGTTATATGTCAGAATAGACAGATTTCAGTTTTTAAAAAGGCATTTGTACAATAAAAAATAATGTACGCAGCATAAAAAAGATATGGAGTGAGAATGTGTGTTTGTATGTGTATACCTCTCTGATAATTCTCTGATGAAAGTTTGATGTTCACAATCTATAAGGAAATGAAGATTTATAAAAGTAAGCTATATTTTATGACATAAATTGCTGAAGTATATGAAAGAATATTTTTAAAAACAGAATGAAATATAAACAACTGTATGAGAAAGTGCATAAATTCTTTAAAAATTAGAGAAGCACAAATCAAATGAAGCTTAGATATTACTTTTTATGAATTTAAATTGTCTTAGGGAATTTAAAATTTTGAAAATTGCATACTACCAGGGTTGTGAAAAATCAGGTTCATTATATTACATTGTGGTGCTGCTAAATGGTTCAGTCTCATGAAAAAGTAATATTAAATTACAGAGGAAGAATTACAAACTATTTTACATTTAATTTTTCTGTGACCCCATTAATCCTATGAATATTATATATAGAAAAAAGATTTATTGTATAAATACATTCAACAAGATTATTTGAAACAAAGAAATTATTTGATGTGAGTGATCAGTCTTTAGCTGGTTAAACAAACTGTGGTATATTAAAATAATAGAATAATATACTATAAGAAATCATAAATACAAAATGCCCTCAAAATCTTAGTGCAGTTTTAAACTTTTGAAAACCTCAATTTGCTCTAAGACTCTTGGATACCTTTGTATAACAATCATGAATCATGTAGAAATTTGGAAAGGTTTATACAAGTGATGCAAAATGAAGAAACCAAGGTAAATGTGTGAAAATATATGTATGTATAAAAATACAGACCACAAATTTGTAAATAATAGCATATGTTTGAATATATGTGTATGTAATGACCAATAGGACATTCAATTTTTTCTTATCTTTTATTAATTTACACTTTTTACTAAGCAAACTATATTTGAAATATGCTTATGATTTAATATATGATTGATTTTGTTTGTGATCTTGGAAATGTTTAATTGTTGAGAATCATTAGTTTATATCACTACTTTGGGACTGTTATGACTTGTTCACCATGTCCAAGGAAGCTCACTATTGGGAAAATGTCATTATCCTCCAAGATGCTATCTTCCTTGGTACTCTACCTTACCATTACCCTCTGTCTTTCTGTTTCAAGGGTGGGGCCTTGAACTGCAAAATTTCCCCTGAAGGAGGGAGCTTGGATTAGAATATCTCATTTCTCTCCTGTTTGCAGTAATAACTTCTCTTCCTTTGCCACCTTGCCTCCTAGTATGATACCTTCACCCTCTCCTCCACTTTGTTTTCAGCTTCCTTTTGTGTAATTTGTTTTCCCTTTAGATTGCAAACTCCTTATGGTTAGAGATTGTCTTTTCTGAATTTGTTTGGCACTTAGAACAATGCTTGGCACATTATAGCTGCTTAACAGATGTTTATTGATGCTGGAAGGTATGGCCATGACACTTTTTCTCAGTTTCATCATCTGTAAGATGAACTGGAGAAGAAAATGACCAACCACTCTAGTATCTTTATCAAGAAAATCTCAAAAGGGGTCATGAAGAGTTAGACATGACTGAAAATAACCAAACGAACAAACAAAAAACTTTGAAAATATGAATATTTTCATAGGGTTGAAACAAAATACTGCATTTTTACATAATCATAACTTTGAATAGTGTGAATTGCATATGTCTACCTTGCAGTATTCATCTTTTGGACTAACCTGGATCTAACTGCATCTAGTAATTTATAGCTGGAGGGGTAGAGAGAATTCCTTTACCACGAGTTTCCCACAACAATGAAATCAAGACTATGGTAATTATGTGTTTCTCTTTTAAAAATTTCTGAGTTTTTGCATCTTTTGAATTACCTTCATTGTATGCTATGGTGATTTCTAGAAAAGTCTTTGTCCTATTTGCCTGGTATCTACACTTCAAATTTGCTTTTCCTAATTCTTTATAAATTAGGAATTCCTAATTCCTTCAGTCCTACATATGATGGAGATCTGCATATTCCATTACAAGCCAGGAAGGTAGGTCATATATGCTTTGAAATTTTCTAACTTATTCATCACCCGTTTCTCCTACTCATTAATCATAAGATTTAGCTTTTTTTTTTTTTTTTTTTTTTTTTTTTTTTTTTTTGCTGTGTGCTTTGCCTTTGTGTTATCTGATTTACAATTTGCTGAGATAATTTATGGCTGATACTAGTTTTTTCTGAGTTTGCTTATCTAAAGTGACCCATAAGACAATTATGCATGTACAGTGTAGGAGAGGAAATCAAAGATAAAGAAATTCTTTGAGGAATTAGAAAGCATAATAAGTGATTTCTTGCATCACCTACCTTGTTCACCTTACTAGTTCATTATACATAATAAATAGAATATTTAGATACATAATAAATAGAATAAATAGAAATATTTGCCAAGACTAAAAACAGAGACTTGTTGGTTGGCAGGGCAGAGGAGAGGGAGAAAGGTGGCAAATTATAATAAATTTTGAAATCCGCCCCCTCCCCCAAAATAGCTGTAAAAGCAGAAAGTCAAGGAAAGTACCTGCACTTGTGGGGAAATCACTACCCTATTATTGGTGTATGTTGGAAATCTGGAAAAATTGGAAAACATTCCCTTTGAATAAAGAACATTTGATGTACTTCAATATTATTAGCACAGAGATGCTATAGTTCTCCAATCCAGAAGAACAAAACACTGCACTATTAAAAACTTCCACAGAGGGAAGAATCGATTTTCCTGATACCACTGTGAATCTGGGGATTTCCAGGTCTAATAAATCAGACTGAAAGCAAGGGTCATAGCAGTCTTCATTTTTCTCAGCTGAGAAGTAGTATCCATATTATTTGGAAAAGTAATTCTTTACTTTTCTCTGAAGAATCAATCAAATATCAATGATTTCCTCAGTGTGGGAAACTCCTGGTAAAGGAATTCCCTCTACTTCTTCAACTATAAATTACTAGATGCAGTTAGGTCCAGATTACTCCAAATGATCAATACTATGAAGTGGTCATATAGAATTTACATTATTCAAAGTTATGATTATGTAAAAATTTGGTATTTGGTTCCAGCCCTATGAAAATATACATGCTTTCCAAGGTTTTTTGTTCATTCTTTAGTCATTTTCAATTATGTCTGATTCTTCATGACCCTTTTTGAGGTTTTCTTGGCAAAGACACTGGAGTGGTTCACTATTTCCTTCTCCAGCTCATCTCATAGAAAAGGAAACTAAGGCAAATAGTATTCAGTCACTTGCTCAGGGTCACACAGCTAGTAACTGTTTGAGGCCAGATTTGAGCCATGTCCTCCTGACTCCTGTCCAGGAGCTCTACCCACTGGACCACCTAACTGCCTTATTCAAAGTTATAGTCATGTAAAATGTGGTAATTGGTTCTAGGCCAATGGAAATATTCAGTGGTTTTTTCTTTTTGAAATAACGTGACAACTTCAAGGCATTCATCAAGACCTACCTGGAGGTTCTAAGGAGCTGCCTAAGGCAGGTGTAAGTTAAATGGATCATGCAGCAAGTACCATACAAAAATGGAATTTCAGCCCAAGTCTTCCAGACCAATCAAATACTCTATTTACTTAGCTACATTGCCTCTAATTTCTTATAGAATAACCTAACCTGGCCTCTGCCTGAAATCTGATATATCCTTTGGGGCCTAGACTTTGGCAACAATTAAGAATATTTATGAACCAGAAGTGGTTTTAGAAATGTTGTGACTCAATTCTAAAAATGTACCGGGGAAACTGAGATACAGAGATTATTCTAAGGTTATCAAGGTAGCTCCTTCCTGAGCCAGGATTCCTCACTCTTACTCTGCATCATCCTATTCTACTTTATTATCCAGCATTCTTACATTAAAGATCATGCATCAAGTTGCTCTTTGAATTTATATATGTTTTGTAATTTATAATCTTGTAAGTGCAATTCTATAATTTATAATTCATTTGATATTGACTAGTACAAAAAGAAAGCTAGTCTCCCTGATGGACTAATGGAAAATATTCTCATGATTGTTTTGGAACTTTTAATGATGTAGGAAAAAGTAAAACAGTGCCAGAGAATTAGGAACTGATTTTTGTAGAGGAAATGTCATAGTAATATAAATATTACTTTTCACATAGCCCATCTTAGAAGTCGCAGGGAATTTTCTTCTGTTAGAAATATACTCTTTTTATTGTTTTTAGAAGATATGGTCTTCATAGAAAGGCTTTTAAAAACAAGTTTCCTGCTTCTTATGTGACAGGAGGAGGTCTAGATGCTTTTATATGTATAGTAATAAACTGCAAAGTTTCTGCTTCATTATTCCTCCTTCAGTTCCTTTGTAATACAGCCCAAGTTAGTTTTAAAATGTCACTATATATGTTGCCATCCTTTTCCTTTCTTCTTCATCATCAGCAGACACTGATCATTTTCTGTGTGTAAATCACTGGGAATACAAATAGGTAGAAGATACAACCAAGCTGACTTGTACGTTAATTGAGAAGGCAGGCTTTTATATAAATGGATATTGCAATAAATGTCTGCATATAGTATGTACCAAATGAATGGTACTGGCAACCAATTATATAGGAATAAAGAATAGGAAATGATCATTTTCAGGGAGAAGCCAGGGAAGACTTAGGGAGGAGTTAGTTGGACTTTGAAAGACAGGAAGAACCTAGATAAGTATAGATGAGTGATACATTTAAAGTAAGAATAAAAGAGATGACATAGTATGTAAGGTAAGACCAATTAGAGAATAATTTGCCTTAATGAGAAGGCTCATTTATCGGAGTTCTGAACCTAGATTCTGTGGACTTGGCTATTTTATATTTTCATAACTTAGAAAGTTTCCTTATAATGTTATATATGTTATTTTATGAATTTGAAAGTATTCTGAGAAAGGTTATTTCACCATATTTCTAAAGGGGTCTATGACAAAAATGGTTTGAAATATTTGATTTGTGGGGAAATTAAAGTAATAGCAAGAGCTTGTGTCCAAAGTGTCCCAAAAGTCTTAAAGGTACTAAAATTCAAAATTGAACTAAGACTTCTGGATAATTGTGTGTGTGTGTTTATAGGTGTCTCTGTGTGTGTCTGTGTGTGGTATATGTATATGTACATACAGGAAGGTGGTATAATAATAAAACTAATGATGGTGATGATAACGTTGATGATGGTGATGATGTCAGCATCACCAAGAAATTATTCACGTAGAAGTCAATTTACTCATGTTGAACCTTTGAGCACCTAGACTGGTTCATCCTCAGTCTGTAAATCAGACTGATCTTGGAACTATACTGAAAACTTTTAAGTTTGGTAATACCTGCTAGAACTTATGCTTTACTATCACAGTCTTCAAGCATGTAAATAACATTTTAAAATTTACAAAATCTTATTTGCATTAGTGCTTTAAGTGTAAGTAGTGCAAAGCTATTATCTGCATATTGCAGAGAAGGAAAGTGAAACTGAGAGAGGGAAATGACTTACTTGGGTCCCACAGTCAGTAAAGAGCAAAATAATGTGGTTAAGTGGGCATTGGTCTTGAGGTGTAATCTAATGATGATGTACATCAGAGGAACAATTGAGAGACTCTTGCCATCATATAATAGTAAGAATTCCTTAGACTATCAGGAAGGCAAGAACATTATTAGGAGGAGAGTGTTACAATAGTGATGAACAGAGAATCACCAGTAATAACTGAATTGTTGATTAGACATAGAGAACAAAAGAGGAAGAAATCAGAGATGAACTTGTATTACAGAGAGTATGGTGAATATCATTGGTAGCAATAGGGATATTCAAAGCACTTGATCTTACTTGCCTCACTTTCCTCATTCGTAAATTGAAGAGGTTGGATTAGATGGCCTTCTGAGCTCCCTTTCAGTTCTGGACCTATGATCCAAGATGGAATATGGGATAGCTTGCTTTGATGGAAAGATGGATTCAATTTTTAATTGAGTTTGAAGTCACAGAAGGAAATATCCAGGAAACATCTTATTCATGATATGGATAGTACTAGAGAGGGAGATTTAGAAGTGATTCAAGAAGTGATAATTTGCTACTACATATCTAATTTTATAATGCTCTAAATATTCTTCTTTAGATTGGGGGTTTGAACTCCCTTAAAAGACTTGCCCTGGAGTCACAAAAATACATTTGGAGGGAAAGTCAAAGATCTGCTCATAACCTAAAGCCTGACTCTTTACTGACATATCCCTGAAAAGCATTAGTTCAGTTTCAGCTTGGGGATCTACCTGTTTCTTGTAGTATCTCATTTCTTTTTCAATAGTTCAAATTGTGAAGAAACTATTTTACATATAAAATTAAAATCTGCATGATAGCCCTTAAAATATTTTAATATGACTAAGACCCTTTGCATCTTTTCTCTTCCCTCAGCTAAACATACCCAATTCTTTCAATTCTGAGTACCTTCAACATTTTTGTTGTTCTTCTGAATGTATTCCAACTTGTGACCATCCCTCTGGAGATGTTGTCATGGGGTTAAACCTTTCTGTTCTTATTCCCTAAGGCAGAAATATGACTAATGTTTGGAAGTCATAGGGATGTAGATTTGGCTAATATAAGGATGGATTTTCTAATAATTGGTTTTTCTGAAAGTAGAATGAATTTTTTTGTGTGGAAGTTATTTCTCCATTCTCCAAATTATATGTTCAAAAGCTGGATGACCAATTACTTGAAAGAAAAATAAAAATGAAATATGCACTATGCACCAAGCATTGGGTTAAGCAGTGGGGATACAGAGAGAAAAGTGGAACTGTCCCTGATCTCAAGGAGCTTATGTTCTAATTGGGGGAGATAATGCACATTGGAGGATTCAGTGACAAAGAGAACGATGAGACCATTTGGTTTTTAATGCTCAGTGACAATACTTGGGGCTCTGAATTGCATAGTGAAAGAACAGATAGTAAAAGCAAATAGACTGTAATGGGTAATGACAAGGTAGATTGTTAGACACAGTAAACTTCAGAGTTGAAAGCATAAAGTGAGTCCCAATGGTGTTCCATTTACTTTAAAGATTGTTATTGACGACTCCCTGCTTATGCAAGCACTATGAGAATTCACATCCACCCATACAGATCTTTGACCATTGGGAAAAAGGGAATGAGTTCAGAAGTAAGAGTCAAATGGATGCCTGGGGCTCCCTCCTATAATATGTGGCCATGGGCATGTCAGGATCCAGCAGAGAGGAGAAAAGGAGAAAGAGTTGGGTTGGGAGGGAGATCTGGATAAAATAGTGGGTAACAGAAGCAGGAGAAAGGACTCCCACAGCTTGGTCCTTCCACTTTATGGTGCTCAATGGAATATAAGGGATGTTGCTGTAGATGACATTCATGCATTTAGAAAAGGAGTATTCTAGATGATCTCTAAGATCTTTCCCAACTCGAATAATTTTATTTTTGTAAGTTATTTTATCAATCATATAGTGGAGAGTTGCTTAGACATATCACCAGACTTTCATGGATTTTTGTGTAGAAAAATCAAGTACATCTAGTACAAATCAATTACTATGTATCAGTTTGTTCATTCATTTCAGTCTTGTCTGACAGTGACCCCACTTAGGATTTTCTTGGTAAAGATACTGAAATGGTTTGCCATTTCCTTTTCCAGCTCATTTTACAGGTGAGGCAACTGAGGCTCAGGGTCACATAGTAAATGTCTAAATTCCTACTGTAATGTTAAATAGATAGAGTTTTCTGACTTGGTAATGTAAACAAAGTAAGCTACAAGTCCTCATGTGATAAGCATTTGTTAGTCATCTATCATACACCAGACTCTGTACTAAGAACTGAGGATTTGAAAACAAAAATGAATTAATCTTTTTCTTCAAGAAACTTACATCCTACTTGGTGGAACTACATGTAAACATAAAATGATATAAGAAAATATAGAAAGCAAATTCTTATTGAACTGGAAATCAAGAGGATGCCCATCAATTGGGGAATGGCTCAATAAACTGTGGTATATGAATGTAATAGAATACTATTGTTACAAGAAATGATGAACAGGAAGACTTCAGAGAAACCTGAAATGACATATATGAACTGGTGCTGAGTGAAAGGAGCAGAACCAAGAGAACTTTGTACACAGTAACAACCACAGTGTGCAAGGAATTTTTCTGGTAGACTTAGCCCTTCACAGCCATGCAAGGATCTAAAACATTCCCAAAGGACTCTTTAGGCAAAATGCCGTCCACATCCAGAGAAAGAACTATGAATTGGAAAGCAAAATGAAGCAGAATATTTTCTGTTGTGTTATGTTTTGTTTTGTTTGGAATTTTCTTGTGATTTGTCCCATTTATTTTAATTCTTCCATGCAACATGACTAAGGTGAAAATGTATTTAGTAAGAATGTATATGTAGAACCCATGTAAGATTGCATGCTGTCTCAGGGAGGGAGGAAGTAGGGAAAGGGAGAAAAATCTAAGACTTCTAGAAGTGGTTGTAGAAAACTGAAAACAAATTAAAATAAAAATTTTTTTAAAAAATTAAAAAAAGGAAGGAAATATGTAGTAATTTCTGAGGGTCATTAACTATTTGAAGATTAGGAAAGGTTTTATGTAGCAGGAGGAATTTAAGAAATATTGTTGATTACAGAGCTTCTACTGAAAGCCTTTTAATCTGGGAAAGCATACATATAAACTTGACAGAGTTTGGGTTCTTTAGGCAGAACCTTCGAGAACGCTAGAGACACCTCGGTAAGTCAATGAGGCAGTGCAGAGAAATTTAGTGGAGTATTAATCCTTCAGGATTGGGTGTACTAATACTTAAAATATTCATTTGAAATAGGTGCAACACACAATTAATTTGCTGCTAGTTCCTAATTTATACTTCTTTAAATCACATTAATCTGCAGATTTGTCACTGAGGTATAGGAATTGTTTGGTTTAAACACCATTAAGCTTCTTATTGAAAATATAACCTGTCCCCATCCTCTTTAATGAAAGTTTAATAATCACTTTTTTCTCTTTATGTGTCAGCACTCACATGAGGTATTTCAAGGGAGCAGAAAAGAATGTGCAATTGTATAGGCACCTGTAACTAAAAGAACTACTTCACTATTTTTATAAATATTGTAAGTTTATCCATCAAGACTAGAAACGAGTTTTCCAATTAGCTGAATCTTTGACCAACAAATTATATTTTCCCCTTTTCTCTAATTAAAAAGTATCAAAACTATTCATTGTTTATGAAAATTATAAGAAACATAATGCTTTACGGTATTATCTATGCTCTGATGATTTGTTTATGAAGTTGGATTAAGGTGAAACATTTCAATTTCCTCTTTCTCCTGCCTCACTCCCTTTTCAGGCAAAGCTTTGACAATTTTTCTTTCATTGAAAAGCCTTGACAAAATGAAGAGCTATACAAATGACATAAAGATTTTTTTGTTCACTGTTAAAAGCCTCATGATTTTAAAACCTGTCTAATTATTGGCTGGGTGACTTATCAGTACAAATACAGGTTTCAAATACTGACGATTTGAGTTGCTCTGTTTATTTCACTTTTAAACAAATTATTTAAAAAGATTTGTATAATCTGATGACTGCAATTTGTATTAGTGTTATTTGTGCATACTTATCTTCAGTCGTAGACCATAAGCTCCTTGAGGGCTAGTGCTGGGTTTTATCTTTCCTTATTTTTCTCCAAGTCTTAGCACTCACTATTCATTGTAATGAATGACTGAAAAAAATCAATAAATTGAATATGAACAAAACAAAAGGAATGGCCCCTAAGAAAACACAACCAAGTGAATTAGCAAAATGCCCAGTGCAATGAACCCCTCTGTGATCTGTGCCCCTTCTAGACCTGTCTGACTTTTTTTAAAACTCTAGATACATTTTCTTGACTGTTTCCCTTACCTCCTTATCCTCCTCTCCATTCACCTTCCTTTTCTTCCATTTATTCCAGAGTCCTCTGGTAGGCACTTACTCCAAGGAGGTCAGTGACCGGAATAAAGGCTCTCAGTACCCCAAATTATGTATAGCAGATGCCCATCAATTAAGGAATGGCTAAACAAACTTACAATGTGAATATAATGGAATATTACTATGTTATAAAAAAACAATGAACATAATAGAACTTAGAGTCTAGGAAGTGCTTCAGAGTAAAATAAAAAGAACAAGAAAAAGAAAATACAAAATGACCAGGACAATATAAGTAGAATAAAGAACCACAAAATAATCAAAATTGAATTTTGTAAAATTATAATAACTAAGGTAAATTCCAAAGAACATGTTTGATATTCCATCCCAACACACACACACACACACACACACACACACACACACACACTCCATTCTTTGTAAAAAAAAAAAAAGGAGTATTCCTATATAATTTCAGACTTTTAAAAATGTGTTGATTGGTTTTGATGAATTTTCTTCCTCTTCTGGTAAAAAATTATTTTTTTGTGAAGAATAGTTTTCTGATAGAGAGGAGGAGAATGGACAATGTAGGACTTGTAGGTGATATATAAAAAAATTTGTTTTTAAAAGAAAACCATTTTTTTTCTTTTTTTCCAATTCTTTGGCTTAATGTTTCTTGTATTTCATAGGACTACTTAAATCTGTTTGCTACTCTGCCCCACTCCTCCGCTCCAAGATTTTCCACCTTTCTCTTTGGATTACCAAATGAGATTTACTTAATTATAATAGGAGAAGGATATTCAAAGATAGTATTGCTCACACTTCAAGTTGATTTGACTGAGAAAAGCTTTCTTGCCTAAATCAAAAATGGTAATCTATCAGCCAAACATTTGAGAGCTCCTCCCAGAAGTGTGCCAGTAAATATCTAATAATAAAATAAAATGCACAAGACACTTTTGATTTTAATCTTTATTATTAACATTTTCACTATCACTTTCTTAAGTCTAGACAATAAACAATAAACCTAGCCTCAGAAGTGTAGCAGGTCTACTATTCTGACCCCTTCCTCCATGTCTTGTACTTTTCCACTTATATATTCCCCCAAGTCTAAGAAGTTTTGATTTTCATTCCCTTCTTCCTTTTTTTCTACATCAGTGTATCCCTTCTACCCTACCTTTTCCCCCTTTCAAAACCTTCAGAATAATACCAATGTATTCCCAGGTCTTCCGTCTTTCTTTTTTTTTTTTTTAAAAGCTCCCTTAATACTTTTGACATGTCTGAAGAGACACTTGTTTCACTTGTTTTTTCTCAATTGGAATGTTAGTCTTCCATCATTATACAAACTCTTCCAATTGCTCAAATAAAGTTGTTTCTACTCAGGCTTGTTTGCATTTTCACATTCTTTCTCAGTTTTCTTCTTTTCATCGGGACTACTTTCAAGTCTTCTATTACATTTTAAGATCTTTTTTAGTTTTTGCTCTTCTGGAATAAGACTAAGCTTTTTAGTATAAATCATTCTTGTTTCTAAGACTATATATTTTCCCTTTTGTAACATTGTATTTAGATGTAACCTTTCATTTATAGTAGAAATAGCCAGATCATATATAATCTGGCTGATTTTTTGTTACTTGAAGTGCTTCTAAATGCTTGAAGATTTTTTTTTGATGTGGAAATTTTGGATTTGGGCTTCATCTTTTTTGAATTTTTCCTTTTGGCAGTTCTTTCAAGAGTGAATCAATAAATTTTCTTCTATTTACTTTTGAGTCTTGGCTCTTTTAGATCAGAATAGTTTTGATATTTCTTTAAAGATAATATCCAGACATTTGCTTTAATCATGATTTTAAGAGAGTTCAATGTTTTTCAGATAACCTTTTTCTCTGACTTATTTTCCTGATCAGTTGTTATTTTACCAACTTTTGATTTTATTCTAGTATTTCTTGCTGTCTCATAGAATCATTGATTTCTGTTTGTTCTAGTCTAATTTTCTAGGATTTGGTTTTTTGGACAAAATTTATCACCTTTTGTTATGAGTTATTATCCTTCGGAACCTTTCTGCTACAACTTTTATTTCATTTTAAAAAATTCTTCCACTCTTTCTTCTAGGAATTAATTTACTCTATGCAATGTCTTTTGAGAATTTTGGTCATCTCTGGATTTAATATAGTTTTTTGTAGTGATCTATATCTTCAATTGACCTTCTCTCATGAACTGGGGTTTTGTGTCAGGGCCAGTCTTTGCTTTCTTTTGGGCTTTTGAGTGGGGTGGTTGGTCCTGCTTGGTTGCAGTCTGACTCATTTTGATTCCTGCACTGAAATCAGCCTCCTTGGGTTAGGTCCCTTGGGTCTTTAAGATCCAGAATGCTAGTTCTTCAGGGCTCTCTCTGATGTCTCAGGACAGGATGCTAAAAACCTGGGTTGGGAGTGCACTGCTCTGAGTTCTTCTAGGTCAGTACTTATCAGTGCTGGTTTTCATCCCTACAGCTTCTCATCTGTTCCAATGTCTGTGGTGTGGTCTTCTCACTTCCTTGTAGCTTTTTGAGGTAGACTTCTGCTGTTGCTGCCTCTAGATTTAGAGCCTTGCAGGTTAAATGTATCTCTGACTGGTCTCTACTGGTGACTACCCTCTGGTTTGCCCAAGTGGGAACTGACTTTTTTAGTGGTCCTTTTTTCCTACTTTCTCATGGTTTTTCTGACTCACTTTTTTTGCAGTGCTGGGGAAGATAAAGTGACTTACTAGTTTATCATTGGCTTTTTTGACTTGGTCTGTTTTATTTATTTATTTTTATTTTTTAGCTGAAATAAATATGGGATAGCTTAGTTGCCTTCCTCTCTTAAGTTAGCCATCTTGGCTGGATGTCCTAGCTCCCTGTTCTTTGAAGTGGTTGTTTCTTTCTGTTCTTCCTCTTTCCCAGATGGTTTTCACAGCTTCGTGTTCTAAAGTTCTATGAGTCTTCTCCTTGTCCAATCAGGAGCTAAGTTCCTTTGTGATTCTGCACACAATGAATTGACTTTTGAATATTACCTGGAGTCTGTAATTTTTTATTCTATTTGTAACCTCCATTCTGATTCACTCAAAGTACTCATTTGAATTTCATAAAAGGATTACCTGACTTGGCTTCATTTTTACAATTAATTTAAAACTTCATTATCTCCTTTATTATTTTTTTGTTGTTGTTATGTTTGTGAAAAGCCAACTACCTTTCAAAAAATGACACAGTCACTGCATTCAAGGAACTTACAGTCTAGGTGAAACAATGGAATTGGGTCCAAGGAAGATGGTTTGGTATGAGAATTAGCAAAGACAATGAGTGAAGTAAGAGGACAGTTTGTTGACTAGCCTTTTCTAGAAGAAATATTAGTGATTTGTTTAACAGATATGAGACCAAGGGTTAGAGCTTAGGTGCTACGTGTCTGGAAGCAGGGCACGGAATGACAAGGGTAAAGAGAAAGAAACATGGACCTGAAGAATTTGCTGTTGAGTGACTTAGTTCCTCCCAGTTATGGTCTGTGGACATTTGCTTTGGAGGGTGGAGAAACAACTTATTGAAGTAGGAAGAAAAAGTTAGCTACTAGGCTTTGTCTATTTGGAATTAAATTGAAAAACTAGGACCCATGGATTGAAGTTTTAAAAGGGCTGATTTAATCTGGCTCTTAACAAAATAACACACAAAACTTCTTAACAACTTGAGGCTCATATAATAGAGGGTTTGTCCCTCCCTGGGGGCCTTCAAGTAGGGATTGGGTTGACTGTTTTGAGATTTTTATCAGTATTTTTATTCAGGATATATTTGTACCTTATGACCCATTCAATTCTAAGTTTATGTGAAATCAGGTTAAAATAAACAGCAATGACTTTCTACGTGGGCAAAGAAACAACTAATATAGAACAAGGATTTTGAACTGATGATATGCATACTGAGATAATATAAAAGGGAGAAACAACTAATGGACAGCCTGGATTTTCCACTGATATTATCACAATGCTAGGAAATTGTAAAGATGACTAGGATATATGGTAGATTCTCTGTGAAGAATTCATATGAAGACTTGGAACAGCACTTCTCAAAGTGCCTGTTACATATTAGACACATAATAAATTTTTACAGACTGACTGACTACAATCCCATAGGACAGTTAGGCATAGATGCCCTGTAATTTGCACCATTGAAGGGAATACCACACCAGTAAGATTACCTTAGACCCATTAGAGTTAGAACATTATTATACTCCATGGTACCTAGATAAGTATAGAGGTCGTATTTTGGAAAAAGAAAAAGTTGTTGAGGGTCAGTGATTTTTTTGCTAGCAAATCATGGTAGAAAGTTACATTTGTTTGGGGGTAAGCAGTTGGCATCAACATTAGCTGAAAACCTGAAAATTGACATTATTGGTTTTGGGAGACAAATCACACAATAATGTTGTTATACCAGGTTGTCTGCTTTGGAAGGCATATTATACTTTCTTTTGAAATTTCCAGCACTGAATAGGGTGGATAATAGAATACTATACCAGATGGACCATACCCCCATTTTGACACTGTCATTTTCATGATTAAGAAAATGAATTTAATTTCCATAGCTTTTCAAGACTAATTCTCTACTCCTCTTTGTTTATTTTCATAAGTTAGGATTTATAAAATTATGGATATGACTTGTATGATGTCCTTTTCTCTTCATGCAGCATTAACAAAAAAGGATTGATGTTGGACATCCAGTTCTTGTGGACATGAACTGTGGCCCACAGGAAGCCAAGGATTAGAAACTTGTCACTGCTCCAGCCAGGGTCAGACACATAACTGAGGAGCTGGGAAGCCGTGTCAGTTAATTTATGTCTAAGCCAACCACCTGGAGAGGAAAATGCTCTCAGGCTCTTTTTATCTGTAGCCTCTGGGAAAGTGAATGAAGTTTGACCAAAAAATACTATGCCTCCAGCAATCATCTGCTACAATTTTTGTAGAAATAGAAGGGAGAGCATTGGTTTTTCCAAATTTAATCCAATTTTATGCGTATCAAAATTAAAGTCAGTGAATATTTATTGATCTCCTGATACATACTCTACCAGTTACTTTTATATAGTATTTTAAAACATACAAGGTGATTTAGTCATAACAGATTTGCAAGAGAAGTGAAAGAGTCATTATCCCATTTTCCAGATGAGGGAACTGAGGTCGAATAGTTAAGTCACTTGACCAGAACCGTGTAGCTACTGTTAGAGCTGGGATCAAGGGGTATGTCTCTTAGACTATATTTACTGCTCTTGTTGCTATATCATGAGATTTAATTGAAGAACATTGTTCCTACGTAGGAAAGTGATGAGATTTTTACCTACCTATATCAATATCTACACCAATATCAATATCAATACCTGTGTCAATATTGAAATTGATAGAGATCTACAAATAAATACGGTACCATATAACAGTATAATGAGGGCAAAGTACTCTGAAATAATTAATTTGAGGAAAGATTTCTTTCCACTTTGGAGGCCAAGACTTCAAGAAGTATGTGTGTGTGTGTGTGTGTGTGTGTGTGTGTGTGTGTAGGAGAGGGAGGTTGAGGAGGAAAGACAGAAAGAGACAGAAAAGAGGTAGTCACAAAGACATAGAGAGAAGAGAAATAGTGGGAGATATCAGTTAAATATCAGGCATCATGATTGAAAAGAGTATGGGATTAAGTGCACAAGGTAGTATTAACTTTGGCAAGGAGGGGAAACCTGTTCATCTTCTTAATTAAATTCTGGTAAAAAATGCTAGGCTAGCTATCTTCCATAGCTGAAGCAAAAGAAGAGATGGTCAGTGGTGTCATCAAGATACCATGAGTTCTGAAGAAATGGAGATGAGGGAACTTAATTAACTTGGATGATCTCAATCTTTTCAATATATTGTTATTTATGATAATCTACTTAGAGTGAAGAAGTGCACTGGGATTGGGAACTTGAAATGGAAGGAGAAGTTATGGAACTTATTATCTAGAACAGGATAAGGAATCATTCAGATATGAATAAAATTATTTTTGTACAGTGATGAGAGTTCAGTTGGGATCCAATGGCATAAATTTAGAATGGATCTAGTTAGCCAAGTTTCATGACTTTGTCTTGAACTTTGTGGTTCAAGAACAGAAACAGAGACAGTAAAGAGTTTGATACTAGTAGGTTGTAGAATGGTAGTAGAATATAGTTCCCAATGTGCCTTGTTCCACAAACTCCTTTAAAACAACTGGGAGGAAATTACCCCAGAATAATTGAATATGTTATTCGCAGTATTTTTGTTTGTCCAAGAATTATAATTTGCGTTATATTATTGAATTATAATTTACATTACATGCATAATTTATGATCACAAAATTTTTGAATGGCTACAGAAAGAGGCCTACATATATACACCATAATGTTTCAGATATGCACATGCTCATCATGGAGGAAAATATATATTTGTAACAATTAACCAGTTATTAACTGCTCAAAACACTATTAAATTATTTTATTACATATATCTTGAAAATGAGAAAAATAGTTTGTTTGAAAAAGATAGCACAGGGTAAGTTATAGTGGTTAGACATGGGTAATTCACAGTACATAATCTTAAAGTTACAATTGTTTAAGGTTATGGTGACTGCTGTAGTACAATAGAAATGGGGATTATTAGAGTTGAGGAATTCCTGAACTGAGAAGAGAGGTTGTACTGTACATAGTAATGCTGCAGGCAACCAGCATCCACAGAGTGCTTTGGTGCGTGATGAGAAGAAAGATCCAGGGAAGGTGGGAAAGCAAGAGAGCAATCTGTTTATTCAACTGAGGATCAGGGTGTTTAAAGCTATAACCACAATATCATTCAGGCTGAGCTCATCCCGTTACTTCACCATCTCATGACTTACCCACATCCTTGCCCCCAAAACAAGTAACAAAGCTTGTCCTGCTCCTGCAGCTGGTTCCTGAGTTCTCAGGCCCAATTGCAACTTTTCTGCAAAGAATGTCAGTATTTGCAGGAACTTCAGGTTCCAGGGTTATGGTGAGCTTTTGCCAGGGTTTGTGTAAGCACAAATACCACTGGAACAAGCTTCGCCTTGGTTGGGCAGGATCATGGGACTCGCACTGCCTTTAGCCCTCTACATCTTTCCCTTTCTTTTGTTGTAACTTCAGATAGTGAAGTTGGGTACGAAAGGATGTCATCTGGAAATAGGCAAACCTCACAATAAGAGGCCCCGCAAAGGAGCAGTAAGATAACTGCTAAGAGCAAGGGTATCATGGACATGAGCCAATGTACAAGTGGTTCAAGGGGATTTACATATTTCTGAACCATTTTCGTATTTCTTCAGCTGTCCAATGTGTATTCAGCTCTTCTTCCACAGCCTTATTAATTTCTATGGCTAATTTATGGAGCATATCAATATGCAATGCCACCGAACTGTTTTCCCATATTCCATTGAGGTGATTTCTGATGTTTGTCCAATTATAACTATTATATATCCCTGGGGTTACACAAAAGAAGTTGAATCTATAATAGCACTTCATGGCTAATTGTGCTTCTAGGATGTCCAGGTCATCTCCTATTGCCTGGACGGTTATCTTTTAGGACAATAAGTTCTTCATACGCTCATAGATTAATTTTGGATTAGAGCTTAAGCCCTCTGCTCACATTTCTCGCTAATTCCTCTACATATTGTGTGTGCACTATATTATTTTGCATGTTGCTAACTGACATCCCTAAGGCTGTGACAGAAGTGAGCAATGAAATAAGCATAGTGACTCCCATTACAGCTAATACATCATTTTTGCTCATCTTAACAGTTAGATGGTGTCTCTTTTGCGGGTAATGCGTAACACCTGGTTATATTTACTGGGAACAAAGCAAAGCATGATCTCGTTATGATAAACACTACGTCATTACACATCACATTGGGGCCTATAGATTCCATTACTATAGCGCCAATAGCTGTAATATTCCATCCATATTAATTTTTCTGCACATTTAAACTATCCTTGTGAACTATCATAAAAGCAAATTTTCCTGCAATACATGCTTGATGCTGAAGCGACTTAGTAAAACTGCTAGCTCCTCCTCTAGAACACTTATGAAAAACATGCTTAACAATTTCAACCTGGCCCATGGCTATTATGGCCTTCCAAGCCTTTTTCCAGGTGCCCCCAACCAAGGTGTCCAAGGTGATGTCTAAGTCTTGGAGCTTGCTCACTGTGCTATTCTCTGTATTGTCAGGTGTTCCCTCCTCTGATGGGGTCCATTCCGGTATAACACACCCCCCAAATGACACCTGTCCCCCAGCATATGACCAACTTTGGAGACTCAACCCAGCGGTTCTATAAACAGATCTCTGAGAGGTATAACAATTCACCCATTGAGACTGACTGGTGGGATTCCCTCCCCAGTGAGTTCCATTATGACACATAGTTGTAGTTCTTTTCCCCAAGGGCTCTTGTCCATGGTTTGGCTGTCTTTTAATCCCTGTAAATGTAGCATTCCATGTCTCCACACAATTATAACCAGGAGGAAAATATATAGTCTGAGTAACCATCTCTAATACCATTGTATTAGACTAGTGGTACTATTACCTTTCACGAAGCATGTGGGGGCTTGCGATGCAAGGCCAATAAAATTATACTTAATAGTTAAAGCAGTGTGGATTTGGGTTTGGAAACATGCAGGTGTGAAATAAAAGCTACCATTCCCTTTCATACTGATTGCATCTAGGTTCTCTCCTCAAGTAACCACCCTAACCCACTGTGGATTGTGCAAGAAAGCCCATTGCATCTGGGTTTCCTCTCCTGTCAATGTGCTGGCAGTTATCTGCAGGGTGGCAAACAGGAGAGTCACCATGGCCACCAATTCATTGGTCCAATGTCTGGGACGGGCTCTCCGTAGGGTGTGGGGATCTTTTCCCAATCCTCATTTTCTTCACCCCTTGAGACAGGGCGGATATTCTTTTCTGGTGCCCAGATCATCATCGTGCCTTCTTTCCCACCTTTCCCTAGCCCCCATATTATTAAACTATTAGGGCCATGCCACTGCTCTGTTTTGGGGTCCCTCCACAGGACCCAAAGATAATCAGGCCTGTTTTGTAATGATGGTTTTTCTCTATCCCAGTGTCTCTGGGCAGGTGTAACACCGTTCTCATCCGGCATCCAAAAATTAACGGTGTATAGGGCTTTATTTAGTCTGTTGTGCACAGAGTGCTGCCAGCCACCATCTCCCCTTTTCTTTTGTTTGGAAAGGACAGCCTTTATATTGTGGTGTCGACGTTCAATAATTGTTTGCCCTATGGGGTTGTAGGGGATGCCTATAGTATGCTGAATGTGAAAAGTGAGACAAAAATTCTTTAAATACAATGGAGGTATGTGCAGGTCCATTGTCAGTTTTAACTGCACTTGGAATACCAACAAAGGCAAAACCATGGAATAAGTGTGTAATCACATGTCTAGTAGATTCTCCCTAAAGGGGTGTTGCAATAGTCAAAGTGAAGCAAGTGTCCACAGACACATGAAGAAATTTAAGTTTCCAAATTCTGGGACTTGAGTGACATCCATTTGCCACAAATTTAGAGGACAAATACCTCAGGGATTTATAGAGGAAAGAGGAACTGGTGAAAATGTGGCACACCTATGGCAGTTCCTGACTGTATGTCTGGCATGCTCCCTAGTAATGTTGAATTGCCAATGCAGCATACGTGATGGCTGATGAAACTGCTTATGTGATAGTTGGGCTTCTGCAAATGACATAGTAAGTCATTTGTCTGCAATGGCATTGCCTTCTGCGAGCGGACCAGGTAGGGAGGTGTGTGAAGGTATGTGCATGATATAAAGAGGATGCTATCTTTGTCTAATGCATTGTTATAAGGTGTAGAATAACTGTGTCAGTTCGGTACCTTGATCCCTAAGTTGTGCTGTCTCTACGTGTGGACAGGTACATATGGCATAGCTGCTATCCGATATTATATTGAGCTCTGACTCAATTTCTTAGATGGCACAGATGATAGCATACAATTTGTTCTTTTGAGTGGACGTGAAAGGAGTAGTTCTTAGCCTGCATTGTTGTTTCTTGGGTACATAATATGCAGCATGACAATCTTTAGTTGCATCTATAAACACATTGAGTACCCCTTGAAGGGGTGCTGTTCGTATTATCCTCTGAAGTATCCACTCATGGGTTTGCATCATTTGCAACAATCTTGTGGCGTGCCTTCTATCGACTGTGCCTTGGTAGATGGTTAACAATACCTTCCAGTCATTATCTGTGCTGAACAGATCCTCCACCTGTGCTCATGTATATGGAAGATGTATTTCAATAGGCCACTTCCCAGTCATGTGTATCCTTCCTTTTATTAACTTTTTGGCTGTGTGAGCGACCAATTGAGGGTAAGTACTTAGGGATTTCTTTGGTTGTGTTGGTGGAAATCCCCACTCACGGATGATTCCCCCCTCATGGATACATCCCAGGGGTAGGTGGGGAGTGGCAGTGATGGAAACCTCATAGCCTTTTTTCTGGATCCCACCACTTCACTTGTTTCGATTGGATAGCCTCCTCTACCTCCCATAACTGTTTCCTTGCTGCCTCCATAAGTTCTCAGGGCAAACTGAGATCAGAATCACCTTTTAAAATATCAAACAGCTCGGTTAGCTTATGATTTGGTATCCTAATAGTGGGTTGGAGCCAAATGATGTCCCCCAGAAGTTTCTGGAAGTCATTTACCATTTTCAAACTATCCTTTTGTAATTCAATTTTTTGTGGTCTGATAACTTGGAATCCTCGATACTGAAATTGAAGCTTTCTTTGTATTTTCTCAGGGACTATGACAAGGCCCCATTGATTCAACTCCCTTTTTGTCCTTGTAGGACAGTCTCCAGTACTTCTGCTCTAGGATGTGCACAAAGTATGTCATCCGTATAATGTATGATGTATGTCTGTGGAAATAGTGTTTTGAATTTCTGTAAAGGTTTGGTCACAAATGTTTGACATAAGGTGGGGCTATTTTTTTATCCCCTGTGGCAGTACTTTCCATTGATACCTTTGATATGGCTCTGAAAAATTAAAAGATGGTTTGGAAAGTGCAAAGTATTTACAATCTTTGGGATGTGAAGAAATATCATAGAAACAGTCTTTGAGATTTATGATCCAAAGAGGCCATTCCCTGGGAATCATGGTGGGTGTTGACAAACCTGTGAACTTCCCATAGGTTTTTAGAGTGGTGCCATGAGCACTTCTCCATTCTGTCTGTTAGGGCTTCTTTCTACACTTGGCCTGAAAATGTCCTGATTTCCCACATCAATAACAAGCCTTTCTATCAGGCCCTTTCCCTTCAGTGTTCATGTTGGCCAAGTGTTCTACCATTACTTCTCCATGAAAAACTGATGAGCTGACATGGCTACACCTTCTAACCATTTCGTCTACAGTTGTGTCTCTGACTGTCCCGGCCAATGCCCTTTTACAGTCAGCATTGGCATTTTTCAGAGTTAGCTGTTGTGTGAGCAATTTTGCTGCCATGCCAGTCCCTATGGCTCTGGTAACAACCAAGGTCAAGAGAGCCAAGTAGTCGGAAAAAGGCTCCCTATTTGCTTGAGTAGCCTTGGTGAAAGACTGCCCTTTATCCTGTTTTCCTGGGAAAACCCTGAACACCTTTGGAGAACACTTCATGACTTGTTGATAAGCAGCAAGCTGGAATCCAAGCTGATTATTCAAAGGCATGTATTCTCCTGTCCCTGTTAATTGTGCATAGCTATAGTTAATACCTTGTTGATCATTTCTCCTCTTCTAGTCCTTGCACTGGAAGTGAAATTCAGATCTCCAGAGAATGTGATATCCTGGTTCCAGGTACATCCTGGCTACCAGCTGCTGGTCATATAGGGCAAGGGCTGTCCTGCTGATGGAATCGAGAAGTGCACTCATGTATGGTGAAGTGACTCCATAGTCAGTTGTTTACCTTTACAATTCTTTAATCAGCTTCAAGTCTAGAGGCTCATACCTCCTGATGACTGCTTGGGGGTCATTAGGGTCAGGATCCTTCAATACCGGGGGTAGTCCTGTCCCCATGTCTAAAAATTCTGTCATGTCTTCACCCCATTTCTCTACCGTTTGTAAAGCCTTCTCCACTACTGACATTGGTTTTCTCTGAGAGTAGGACGGGCAAGTGGGTTGGACAGAGGGAGGGTGCTGCTCGCCTGGCCAGGGTGCAAGTTTCTTCTCCTTCCTCTTGTCCTCCTTGTCCTGGTCCTCTCCCTGTACCTCTGACTGGGTACCCTGCTCAAAACTCCTAGTGTCTCTATAGTCTGTGGGGTTCCTGAGGCACAGTTTTTACCACATTGTACACATAGAATGCAGTGATGGGAAAGTGTTCTGACCCTACCTCTTCATAGTAGGCATTCATTTGTTCCCCACTGACCTTCCACAGATAAAAGTCTAAAGGACCTTCCCAGGAGAACCAGGGAGAACACTGGTGTACTACATGTAAAAATTCTGTGATCTCTCTAATGGTGCAATATAAGCCGTACTCTTTTGTCTAACTTTTGAGCACTCATGCATAAAATTCTTTGTCCTTTTCCTTGAAGTGTGTTTGCCTCATGTTTTTGGGCTTTGGAGATAGCTTTTGCTATCTCCAGAACACTAACACCGTCCCGGTAAGCCTACTGAAATGAGTTGCTTGTGCCTGAATGAAACTCGAGTGAAAGGAAAGTGTGGCTCGAGTCTTCCCCTTACCTTGATGCTGTCTCCTACAGCCCGCGGATCTCCTTCCTAAGCGGGTGGCCGCTATACTGGAGACTTGAAGTATCAGGTCTGGTCCCTGACTCCTTCAAATTCCTGTTAGGGTGCCACTTGCCACGGGCAACCAGTGTCCACGGAGTGCTTGGGTGCATGGTGAAAAGAAAGATCCGGGGCAGACAAGAAAGCAAGAGAGCAATCCGTTTATTCAACTGAGGGTCAGGATTTAAAGGCTGTAACCACAATCTCATGCAGGCTGAACTCATCCCATTACTTCACTATCTCATGACTTACCAACATCCTTGTCCTCAAAGCAAGTAACAAAGCTTGTCCTGCTCCTGCAACTGGTTCCTGAGTTCCCAGGCCCAATGGCAACTTTTCTGCAAAGACTGTCAGTATCTGCAGGAACATCAGGTTCCAGGGTTATGGAGAGCTTTTGCCAGGGTTTGTGTAAGCACAGATCCCACCGGAACAGGCTTCACCTCCGCTATGGCCTTAATCATGGGACTCACGCTACCCTTAGCCCTCTCCACAGTAACATCGATATTTTATTATGATTGCCTCTGAATGACTTAACTATTGCAACAAAAAATTGTCTAAGGCAATTCTCTCATGGCATAAAAGTATTCCATCAGAATCACGTACCACAATTTGTTCAACCATTTTCCAACTGATGGGCATCCCCTCCAATTCTAATTCTTTGCCACCATAAAAGAGCTACTATAAGTATTTTTGTACATCTAGGTCCTCTTTTTTATCTCTTTTGGAATATAGACCTAGTAGTGGCATTGCTAAGGGCAATGCTAGGGTATATATGATTTATAGCCTTTTGAGTGTAATTCCAAATTTCTCTACAGAATGGTTAAATAAGTTCACAACTCCACCAACAATACATTAATGTCTCATTTTCCCTACATCTCCTTCAGTGTTGGTCATTTTCTTTTTCTTTCCTCTTAGCCAATCTAGTAGCTATGAGATAGTACTGCAGAATTGTTTTGATTGGCATTTTTACAATTAATAGAGTTAGAACATTTTTTTCATATGACTATAGATAGTTTTGATTACTTCGTCTGAAAATTGTTCGTATCTTTTTGAGCATTTATCAATTGGGGAATGGATCTTAATTTTATAAATTTGTCTTAATTCTCTATATGTCTGAGAAATGAGATGTTTATCAAAGAAACGTGCTTCAAAATTTTTTCATGGTTGATTGCTAAATGTATTTCCCTCTATCCTGTCACCCCCATTTATTTGATTCTCTCTTTCCTTTTACATTGTCCCTCCCCAAAAGTATTTTGCTTCTGATTACCCCACTTCCCCAATTGTCCTCCCTTCTCTTCCTCTTCCCCTTTTCTTATTTTCTTCCTATTCTATTTTGTTGTATGGTAAGATAGATTTTTATATCCAATTGAGTATGTATGTTATTCCCTCTTTGAGCCAGTTCTAATAAGAGTAAGGTTCACCCCCTCCTCCTTACCTCTTTTCTCTTCCCCTTCACTGTAGAAGTTTTTTCTTTCCTCTTTTATGTGAGAGAGTTACCTCATTCTACCTCTCTCTCTTTCTCCCAGTGAATTCTTCTTCCTCACATTTTATTTTTTTTCAAGATATCATCCCTTAATATTCAGCTTGCACCTGTGCCCTCTGTCTATATACACTCCTAACTTCCCTAACAGTAAGACGTTTTTTATGAATTACTGGTATCATCTTCTTATGTAGAAATATAAATAGCTTAACCTTATTAAGTTCCTTATGATTTTCCTTTCCTTTTTACCATTTTATGTTTCTCTTGAGTTTTCTATTTGAAAGTCAAATTTTCTTCTGGTCTTTTCATCAATAATGCTTGAAAGTTTTTATCTCATTGAATATCCATTTTTTTCCCCTGCAAGAATATACTCAGTTTTACTGCATAGGTGAGTTGTTGTAATCCTAACTCCTTTGTCCCCGCAGAATATCATATTTCAAACCCTTCAGTCCTTTAATATAGAAGCTGATAAATCTTGTGTTATTCTGACTGTAGCCCCACAATACTTGAATTGTTTCTTTCTGGCTGCTTGCAATATTTTCTTCTTGACCTGAGAACTCTGAAATTTAGTGACAATATTCCTGGGAGTTTTCATTTTGGGATCTCTTTCAGGTGATGATCAGTGGATTCTTTCAATTTTTATTTTACCTGCTGGTTTTAGAACATCAGGAAAGTTTTCTTGATAAGTTCTTCTTTTAAAAAATTATTTATTTTTAATTTCAACATTCATTTCAACCAGATTTTGAGTTTCAAATTTTCTTCCCATCTCTCCCCTCCCTCTGCCCCAAGACTTCGTGCGTTGTGATTATTCCTTCCCCCAATCTTCCCCACCTTCCCTTATTCTCATCTTCTCTCCTTTCTTATAGGGAAAAATATATTTATATACCCCATTACCTGTATTTCTTATTTACCAGTTGAATGCAAAAACAATTCTCAACAAACAAAACTTTTGGTTCCAACTTCTCTCCCTTGCTTCCTCCCCACACATCCCTACTGAAAAGGCAAGCAATTCAATATAGGCTATACATGTGTAATTATGCAAAAGACTTCACAATAGTCATGTTGTGAAAGACTAACTATATTTCCCACCATCCTATCCTGCCTCTCCATTTATTCTATTCTCTCTTTTGATCTTGTCCATCCCTAAAAGTGTATACCTCTAATTACTCCCTTCTCCCATTTTCCCTCTTTTCTATCATCCTCTCCCCCACAGCTCACATCCCCTTCTCCCCTACTTTCCTGTAGTATTAGATTTTCATACCAAACTGAGTGAGCATGTTATTTCCTCCTTAAGTCAAATGTGATGAGAATAAGGTTCACTTTTTCCCTCTCACCTTTCCCTTTTCCTTTCCATTGAAAAAGTTTTTTCTTTCCTCTTTTATGAAAGACAATTTGCCCCATTCCATTTCTCTACTTCCTCCCAATTTATTCCTTTTTTACCCCTTAATTTTATTTTTTAAGATGTCATCCCTTCCTATTCAATTCACCCTCTGTATATATGTATGTAATCCCTCCAACTATCCAAATACTGAGAAAAATCTCAAGAATTATAAATATTATCTTTCCAACTAGGAATGTAAATAGTTCAACTTTGATAAATCCTTCATGACTTCTCTTTCCTGTTTACCTTTCCATGTTCCTCTTGATTCTTGTGTTTGAAAGTCAAATTTTCTATTCAACTCTTGCCTTCTCATCAAGAATGCTTGAAAGTTCTCTATTTTATTGAACGGCAATTTTTTCCCCTGAAGTATTATACTCAGTTTTTCTGGGTAGGTGATTCTTGGTTTTCTAGAATCCTATTTCCTTTGACTTTTAGAATATCATATTCCAAGTCCTTCTGTCCCTTCATGTAGAAACTGCTAGATCTTGTGTTATCCTGATTATATTACTACAGTACTCCAATTGTTTCTTTCTTGCTGCTTGAAATATTTTCTCTTTGGCTACAATATTCCTAGGAGTTTTTCTTTTCATATCTCTTTCAGGAGATGATCAGTGGATTCTATCTATATTTTTTACCTTTTAGTTCTAGAATAACAGGTAAGTTTTCCTTGATAATTTCATGAAAAATGATGTCCAGGCTCTTTTTTTTTGATCATGGTTGTCAGGTAGTCCCATAATTTTTAAATTGTCTCTCCTGGATCTATTTTCCAGTTCAGTCATTTTTTCAGTGAGATACTTCACATTGTCTTCTACTTTTTCATTCTTTTGATTTTGTTTTGTAATTTCTTAGTTTCTCATAAAGTCATTAGATTCCATCTGCTCCATTCTAATTTTTAAAGAACTATTTTCTTCAATGAATTTTTGAACCTCCTTTTCCATTTGTTTAATTCTGCTTTTTAAAGCATTCTTTTCCTCATTAGACTTTTGTACCTCTTTTTTGCCATTTGGGTTGGTCTGTTTTTAAAGGTATTATTTCCTTCAGCACTTTTTTGGGTCTCTGTTAGCAAGCTATTGACTCGTTTTTTTCATGATTTTCTTGTATTGCTCTCATTTCTCTTCCTAATTTTTCCTTAACCTCTCTTACTTGATTTTCAAAATTCTTTTTGAGCCCTTCCATGGCCTGAGACCATTACATATTTTTTGGAGGTTTTGGATGTAGAAGTCTTGACTTTTATTTCTTCCTCTGATGGTATGTTTTGTTCCTCCTCATCTAAAAGGATGGAAGAAAATAACCTTTTTGTCAAGAAAGTAACCTTCTATAGTCTTATTGTTCCCCCCTTTGGGGCACTTTCTTGGCCAGTTATTTGACTTTTGAATCCTTTGTCAAGTGAAGGGTATATTCATAGAAATTATATTCTCAGTTCTTTCAAGGTGGCACAATTGAGGGAGAGGAGTTTACTCCTCCCTTAGCCTGTGCTCTGGTCTGGGAGCAACCACAAGCTTTTCTGCCCAGGATCTACCAGTAAGGTTCCCTCTCCACAACTGCCTCCAGCTCCACCATGCCAATGCTCCTCCTCACCCCAGGGCTGCCACTCAGGGCTGAGATTCAGATTAGCTGCTTGATTCTTCCAGGGTCTTTAGGCCCAGTGCTCCAGAAATGGATGATGCAACTGACTAGGGGTGGGGCAGGACCCTGCTCCCTTCTCACCCAGGTGAAAGAGTTTTCTCACTGAACTTTGAAGCTGTCTTTGGCATTTGTCAGTTGAGAAGTCTGGGAATTGCAACTGTTACCTGTGATTCCATGCCCTGAAACCTGCCCCAGTCCTGTCTGTGTGGAGTGCATGTGGAGTGTGTGTGGCTGGACTGAGCTCTGTTTTGAGCCTGGTATGATAGACTTTTCCTGTCCACCTTCCAGGCTGTTATGAGCTGGAAATCTGTTTCACTCTGTCACTTTGTGGTTTCTGCTGCTCTCAAATTTATTTAGAGTAATTTTTTATAGGTGTTTTAAGGGGAAAGCTAGAGCAGGTCCATCCTTCAACTCCACCAACTTGGCTCTGCCCCTCCTTGATAATTTCTCAAAAGAAGATGTCTACATTCTTTGTTTGATCATGGCCTTCAGGCAGTCCGATAATTTTAAAATTCTCTCCAGGATTTTCCAGGTCAATTGTTTTTCCAATGAGATATTTCATGTTGTCTTCTATTTTTTCATTCTTTTGGTTTTCTTTTATTTTTTTCTGATTTCTCATAACGTTGTTGTTTTCCATGCAATAAAGTCTTATTTTTAAGGAGCTATTTTATTCAGTGAGCTTTGTGCCTACTTTTCCATTTGATCAATTCTACTTTAAGGAATTTTTTCTTTAGTGAAGTTTTGTGCCTCATTTTCGATTTGGTCAATTATCCTTTTCAAGGCATTCTTTTCCTCATTGGATTTTTGTACTTCTTTTTACCATTTGGTCTATTCTGTTTTTTAACGTGTTATTTTCTTCCATATTTTTTTTTGTATCTCCTTTACTGAGCTATTGATTTTTTTCTTGATTTTCTCACATCACTCTCATTTCTCTCTCCAATTTTTCTTCTACATCTCTTACTTGATTTTCAAAACCCTTTTGGACTAATTCATAATTTCCTTGGAGGTTTTTGATGGTGGAGCTTTGAATTTGTTATCTACTTTTGAGTGTGTTTTGTGGTCTTCCTTGTTACCATAATAACTTTCTATGGTAAGGGTTTTTCTACTCTTTGTTCATTTTCCCAGCTTATTTCTTGACATTTAACTCTTTGTTAAAGTAGAGATCTTCTTCCAGTGCACAGGGCACATTGTTCCAAGCTTCTGAGGTTTTGTGCAACTGTTTTCAGAGACACTTCTAGGCACCTGTAAGTTTTCAGTTCTTCCAAGGTGATATGATCTAAGGCGAAGCATTTACTCCTCTCCTTGTCTGTACTCTAGTCTATGAATGACCATAAGCACTTTTTTCTGCCCTGTAACTGAGGAGGGTTCCCCCTCCACTACTGCTGCAAGCTCTGCTATGCTAGTGATCCTCCTCATCCTGGGACTGCCACTCAGGGATGTCACTGGAATATGGGCAAAGCAACAGAGTCCTGCCTCACTGCTAGCAAAGAGACCCCTATAATCTCTTTCTTAGCACTTGTTCGACCCTCTTAGCATCTATGGGCTGAGAGCTCTGGAAGCAACTGCACAAGTTTGCTCAAAGCCTGCTCCTGGTTTACTAGGTCTGGGTCTGTGCTGGTACAGTTTGCACTGGACTGTGATCCACTTTCTCTCAGGTGTGACATACCTTTACTACTGACCTTCCAAGTTGTTTTGGGGTGGAAAATCCTTCACTTCATCCTTTGGTGGATTCTGTTTCTCCAGGAATTGTTTTATAGCATTATTTAAAGGTATTCTGAGGGGTTTTGTGGAGAGGTCAGGTGAGTCACTACTTTTCCTTTGCCATCTGGGTTCTGCCTCCTCTTCTTCAGTTTCTCTTATTGAAAATATAGCTTGATCATGAGATTCAGCACCCTTATGGCATCTGGTCAGAGGAAGCCATTTTCATCTAGATCTCTTTAGGTTATTTTCTTCTTCATGAGTCGCATTGCTCTGAACTCTAATGGAGGAGACCAAGGACAGGGGTTTCCTTTCCTAGCCAGAGGTTCACCCAGAATAGATTCCATTTACACTCTAAACAGGAATTAGGTTTCCCAGTTGGGTGAAATTCTCCCCAACCCAACCTAGAAGTAATCTTATTATTCAGACATATCCTTCACAGACTGAATGATCTTTTCAGGAGTTGGGTCTTAACAGACGTAAAACAAAAAGTATGACACAAATCAATAGTTAGTTATTAATATAATAGTGTAATATTACTTTCAGTAACTTACCATGAGAAAAGACACAGTCAGAATTGTAGAGAGTGGGAAGGGACAGGATGTTCTGAGTAAAAAAATGTTCCAGGTGAAAGGAGTATAGAAGAAGAGCCTTTGGATGAAGGAATAATTGTTAACAGTACATGAGGGTCTCCAGAATGTACAGCAGAAAGGGAGGGCAGAAGAGAATGTGAACTGGACAGGGTATACATGAAGGTTGAGATGGACAAGAATCAAACATCAAGAAAGGTAGCAGGAAAAATGAATATTTTCCTAGCAGGACATATGCTCTATATGACAGGAACTAGAGGAGCAGGATATTGGGGTTTGCTAGCCATAGGATATGTTATGTGTGGGCAGAAGCATAACTAATAATTTGGCCCGGTGATCTTAATTGTAATAGAAGGGAATAAGATGCCATTTCTAGGGTTAAAAGAAGATCATAAATTTGCTGTTGGAAGAGACTTTAGAGAATATTGAGTTTAAATTGTTCATTTTGTAGATTAGGACACTGGGAGTCTTGATAGTTAAGAGGACCTGACTAAGGTGACAGTGATAATACGAAGTAAACCCAGTATTTGAACCAAAGTCCTCAGACTTCAAAAACTGTACACCTTACATTTTCATAAAATACAAGGACATATTTGAGTCTCAGAACCAATTGTGTAAAAAAATTTTGCACCTATTTTAAAACTGAGCAGTTTAGCTAAAATGCTCTGTCAAGTGCTAGAATAAAGGAATTTTTAGAGCCAGAAGTTGTAATCTCTCTGCTACAGAGAAACTGAGACTCAAAGAAATTAAATAATTTAACATTATACAGCTGAAGATTACCAGCATTGGAAAGAACCTTTGAAACACCATGAAAGTAGTTAGTGGCAAAATCAAGATTAGGAAGGGCAATAAGCTTTTAAGTGTCTACCATGTGCTAGACTGTGCTGAGTGCTTTACAAATATTGCCTCTGGACTCTCAGTCTATGCCTCTATTATATGACAGATCTTTCCTATGGAATAATATTTTTTCAATTTGCTTATTTGAAAGCTCATGCAGTCACTGGAACTTTTGAGTATTTGTCCAAGGTGAACTTGAACTCCTAAACCTGTAAGTTTTTCCCTAATGTGATTATGATTTTGAAAGTGTGTGTGTGTGCAATGTGTGCATGCATGTGTGTAACATGGTGAATGGGACAGGAATGGAAGAATTAACCATGATGAGCAAAGTCCTTCAGCCTCCTTCAAGAAAAGGCAGCTTTTTGATGCAAAATAATAATAGAAAACAGGTACATGGACTACATTAGAATTTGACTTCTTTTTTGAAGAAAGGATTGATTGCTCCTGGCTTGAAGTCTCATTATACTGAGTCCCAATGCCTGAGAATTTCAGAGTTAAAGTTTTGAAACCCAATTGTTCCAGCTGGGATGTTTCTTTGGTAACTCAATGCTATATCATCATTCATGCAATAATTTAAATGTTTATATTTAAATCTAGTTTTCTTTCATTTAAACTCTGCTTTGCCATAAGTGTAAATGAAGGTAAAAGAGCTTTAACGGTGTTAATTCACAGCTGTTTTTAGCTTAAATAATTGCTGCTTGCTCCCTAGAATCACTAATCTTAATGTCGACAATATTCAAATAGAAGTAAAATACATTTTTTCATTATCACCTTTATCATTATTTTATTAATAAGATCAGGTTCAGATCAATGAACTTGCATGTTTTAGTCTATTCCAAAATAAGACCTAACTTTGGGATTGATTAAACAGATTTGGTTTATATTTGATAGTAGTAGTTTGAAACTGATTTTACATTTGCAAATTTATTACATTTTTTAAAAGCATCAAAATGAATGCTATGGTAATTACTGGTGGTTTGTACCCCGCAGCATATGTTGCTATTAATTGTTTCCATTGTCACAAAATAAACATCTCTTTATAAAAACAAATGATGCTTCATTTTAATATGTGGCTTGATAAACCCTCCTTCACAGCTGTTGCTACTTCTGTTTTGATGCTTCTCCCACAAAGAGCCACCTGTTACAATAGACATTTCAGTTCTTTCTGTTCAGAAAGAAAGAAAAAAAAGCTTTGTTCTTCATTTCTACCAATGTCAAAATTTCTCCCAAAGTCAAAATCCAGCAAAGTGAGCATTTGCATCTTTTTTTAATGAAATGAAATGAAACCTTTACATATATTTCCTTTCAGTAAATTTTCATTAATTTGTTTGACTTTCATTTCATTTTATTCTAAGCTGAAAATTCAAGTTTTGTATGTTACACAGCAATGAATATACTCATGTTTATGTGTGTTATATAAAAAACTAATAAATCAGAGACAGACAGACATACACAGAGAATGGTAGACAGAAACAGAAATGGAAATAGACAAATAGACAAACTGCCAGAGACAGAGACAGATCAAGAGGGAGAAATCTGGTAGGGACCTTAAACTTCATAGAACTTTGAAGTTATAAAGGTCCTTAGAAATCTCCCAGGTCATTCAGTCCAATTCCTACATGAAACAAAAATTCTTATATGAACGTCTCTGACAAATGGCTATCCAGATTCTGTTTCAACATCTTCAGTCATAGGAACCAGGTGACTTCAGATCCTATTCCCTTACTGTACAGATGTAGATACAACAACTCATAGAGGTTTAGTAGTTTGTTTATGGATGTCTTTTGATAGGGTGTCGGGAACAAGAAGATAGATCTGACTTTCATCATAGGATCAATAATAAGTAACATAGTCCAGCTATTTCATATCATAAAGGAAGAAACTGAGTCCCATAGAAGTTAAATGACTTGCTCAAGGTCATGAGAGTAGTAAGTAGCAGATTGTGAATTTGAACACAGATCATTTTACTCTCAATCCAGAAATATTTCCACTTACACTATGCTTTACAACACTTACACATGGGCACCCACCCACACCCACACCCATACCTATACACACACACACACACAAACACAAACACAGATATTGCATCTGGTTTATTTGAACCTATAGATTGTTTCCACCATATAAAGCAATGAGTGGGACAAATAATGTTCTCATAATTGTCACGTAATTCACATTATACCATAGCCCATTCTTAAAGATCTTAGTAAAACAGTGACCTACAATCTTAGTCCAGAGGATGGCATTTCATCAGAAGTAGGACAGAGTAATTTTTAAAACAGCTTCATTGACTCTCAGTAGTTGTTTAATGATAATGTGAAAAGAAAAATACTCATTTAATTAAAATGGTATTAGGATTAGTAGAATCAGAGTGTACAGTAATGACCCCAATCAGAAATTTATCAAAAGAATGGAAAAGATTTTCTCAATCCTACTTCCTTCTCCTGGTTCATTAATGGCAGGGCAGGAGGGAAGAAAGTCAAGCTTTGTATTGACAAAGTTTCCAAAAACTCAGTTTGGAATCTCATCTAATGAATTCAGCAAATAGTTTCTGGAAAATTATTGAGGGGATAGTGTCAGATTAATTGAGATAACAATATTTAGATAATTCAAAATTTAGATGCCTATTTAGCCTCACAGCTTCTTGAGACAGGTTTTAAGAAGTATTTTTTAAAATTCCCTGTTTCTAGATGAATAATTTGAGGATCAGAGAGGTGAAGCAATTTGTCTCATTTCACATAACTTGTAAGTATCACAAGTGAGACTTGAATTTCCCTGACTCTGGGTCCTATTTTCTACATACTGTATCATGTCACTTTATTATACACTATACAGGACGTACCAAAAGATTTACTATAGTTTTAGACTAAAATTGAAATTGTATGTTATTGAGAGATATAACTAGGGTGAGGCTCCTAGGGCTTTTACGATGGGATCAAAAATTTAGAAGGTGAAGATAGCACACAATATAGAAACAACTGAAATTAGTACCTAATTAGAATATACTTTTAAAATAAGAGGTTAGAAAATACCCAGTAGTCAGAAAAACTATAGTTCTTGAATGTCATTCACTATTGCTGTACCATAGGAAATTGTGAATGAAGGAAATTAGGAGGATCATGAATGAACCCACATGGTCTGAGGTGGGCAGAATTAGCAAATCAATATTCTCATTTATTAGAATATAATTAGAAAGAACAAGAAAATAAAACTGAAATCCTATAGAATTATAATAAATACATTGTACTGAAAAAGAGTCAAAAGGTTCGCCTCCCTCCATTCCTTGAAATGAGGGTTTATAGGTATGGAATAGTTCAGTGCATACACTGTTGAAATAATGGTTTATTTTCTGGCCTGTTTGTTTCTTCTCTTTTTGTTTTTAAGTTTTTGTTATAAGAGATGGCTACCTGGGTGCCAGAGGAGTATTTTTGAAAATGAGTGACATAAACTCAAAGGATAGTAAGAAAAACTAAAAAAAAAACCCAAAGAGAAATTAGAAAATGAAAGCAAATAGGAAATGGCTCATTTATTCCTTAGGCTTATAAGTTCCTCATCAACCTGACCCTTTAGGAGCAATGTCTTAAAATATCTTAGATCCCCTCCCTCTTCCAACATAAGGTAATATCCTGAAGTATTTCCTTTACCACATGATTTTTTCTGAAAGTTAATTTTGATTGGAATGTGTGTTTCATGAAGTCTACTTTGAACACATTTTGTGAAGTTAGCCTCAAGAGGCAAAGTTACTAGTTAAGGCTATAATCATTTTCCTGACTGACTTAAAAGTATCTAGTAAGGTGTACAGCATAAATAAATGTTCCTTTATGAAGTTGGTAAAACTCCCTATGAACCCTATGGATTGACAATACAACAGATACAGTCTCTATAAATTCGCAATATCATTGAAGATTAAACACACACACACATATATACATTCAAGTATATTATAGTGCGTTATAGATAATATCAGTAGGAAGAAAATTCAGAATAAAAAAATGAAAATAATGATGGTGGTGGTGGTAGGAGTGGGGGTAGTAGTAATGGTGATGAATCATATGGATTGGGAAAGTATATTTATAGAATACAGTACAATATTAATGATAAACAGGACTCATAACCTTAAGGTAGCTATAGAAAATGAACATCTTTGCCAAAAAATGAAGGGAAAGAATAGACATCTTTGGAGCACATGGTATATAGGTAAATACTTACAGGAATACTTATGAAATAAGTAGACATCACTTCACTTAGCAATAGTAAGTAAAACTAGATACCAGGTACAGGCCTTTGACTTGTTGAAAATATCTGAAAGTGATTTATATTTTAATGAAGCCTATAAAATGGCTAAATCCAAGATTAGAATAAAAAAGCTTTCTATGATTACTGCCAAAAAAAATTCAACCAAAATGTCTGCATTTGTAGAAATGGAGAGGTTTATGCTGGCAACTCTGCCTCAGGTCATTGCCACTAGGGATCCCTCAAGGTTCTCTAATAGCGATCAATGTAGATTATTCAGTGAACTTGCAGAAACCAACAGCATATCACAGGAGGCTATAAAAATTTAGCACCTGCCAAATACCCCGAAAAACATGACCTGGTGGCTAGAATTATATACATCAGGTGCTCTCTATTTTTCTTGAGATGAAATCTCCCCATACTACAAGTACATATCTCATAATATCTTTGAGAACTCAACCAATACATTGTATTGGAATTAGACCATTATCACAGACCAAATTATGGTCCTAAATTGCCTGAGCATAACATTGATCCATAAAAAAACAAATGGACAGCAATTAAAGAACCATTTTAATCAATGTCACCATGTCAAATTTTCATAATTTCTAAGTCACATGGAATGAAAAATTTTCAAAATATAACCATCTAGCAAAGGAGATTATAATCATGTGGGAATACAATAAAGTATATTATAGTCTTATTATTCTTTTGGTACTGGCCTTACACTGAGGATGCTTTCAGTGATCCTGCAGAAGATGAAGCTTTTATTTAGAACCTAATGCTTTTATTTAATGACGAAAAATCATTTTACAAATCTATCTGTACAAAGTCCATAAACCACTAAATATAAAAGAATACAGCAAGATAGTAACTTCCCAGGATCAATTTCTATCTGAACCCATTAAAAAATAGAAGTACATGATAATTATTAAAATACCCCACCCACTCTTCATGTTATGGGCATATTGCAAGGATGGAAATATCCTAAAAGAATAAGGAAATCTCAGGGTAATATTCAGCAGAAGCATTATGAGTTCTGAGACTACTATTTATAGTGAATGTGAAGGCCTCACAGGAACCTCCAAATTTTGGCAGTCTGGCTCTCATGATACCAGGGATTGAGTTAGTATCCCAGCTCCTAATATGAAACTGCTCCCATGAATCTCAGAAGCAGGTAAGTAATTGTGATGCAATCTGGAAACTCAAAACCCTTATGATGGTCAGCCTGACATGGACAATAGATGAATGAATGGTACTTCTTCATAATCCAATACCATAAGAAGAAAATTATATTGGAACTAGAACAAATGCCAATATTCTACCTCCTGGAAATACTTAGATGAAGATGGCTTTAATCACTAAAGTGGCAAAACCGCAAGTAAGCAATAAATGGACTAAGCCATGAATATTTTCATTATGCACCCAAATTATAACAAATTTAAAATATAACTGGAAACATTTAAGCAAAGGCTTTAGGCTGCTTTCATCCATTCATTCATTTGTGAATAGTAACCACAGCTCTAAGTTACAAAGCAATGTATTATTACACAGTACTGGCTAATGCTTTTTAATTTTTTTAAAAATTTTATTAAAGAACTTATTAACTCAAGATGAAATCAATGATGAAATCTTCTGAAGAAAAAAATGTTGAAGAATTTTGTATCCTTCAGAAAAGAAACTTCACTTAATACCAAATTCAGAAAATAAACCAAATAACAAAACCAACAAAAACAGAGCCATATTGCAAATGATTTTGATGAGCTGAGCATATTTAGACTCAAATTCTGAAAAGCTTTTTCTGATTTTGATGGCATAAATTTGGTTTCTCCTGTAAATATAATGAAGGAATGTATTTCCCTCAGCATTTGGCAGAAAGTAAAAAAAAGTATTTCTGGACCTGCACACATAAATGTGTGTAAGCATAAGTCATGAAATACTAAGAACAACAGAAAGAAAGGGGAAGCTATCAAAGAATCATCATCATCATCATTTTCATCACTATAACTAACATTTAGCTGGACCTTACCAAGTTCTAGGCATTTTACAATTTTTGTCTCATTTGAGTAGCTCTAAGCATGGCATCATGGTAGAGGTGATATGAGAAAGTCATTGAAGATGTATGAAAAATAATTGAAAGACTACATCAATATCTGGTTGATATTTGTAATTGGAAACTTGAATGCCATATTGCCCAATTAAAAGCAGCCAAAAAATAAAGATGTGGAAAGAAATCTGGAAAACACCCACATGTTTGGAGAATTAGAGAATCCTTCAATCAGAACTTGACGGAAAAAAACAAAAGATCAAAATGACATGAGGAGTCAAAGTAGTGCAAAGAACAAATAAATAATATAACAACACCCAAAAGCTTTATATTACAGAGGATTATGAAGCAAAGAAGTCATTGATAGGAGAGACCAAATGAAATAGTAGGATATGGAGAATGTCAGGTGATCCATATGGTTGTAAGAAATCCAACACAATGGAAAGGCAAATTGGATTAGATGAAAACAAAAGGCATGTATATATAATACACTGAATGACAGTATAGCTCCAAGAAGGTGACTGAAACCCTAGCTTTGCTGCAAAACTTGAAAGTGATAGAATCAGATAAGATTCTTAATTTTTGGCTCAAAGACTTCAGAGTGCTGCATATATTACTGGCAAAGCACTTTGCCAGCTTTCTCTCAGATATAAACATGATCATACCTTGAGGTATCACATATCTATCACTAATAGATGAGAACACTAGTATCCAAATTCAGCTTAGTTATGCATTTGTGTATTTTATACCAAGCATCTGACCTCCACTGAGAAAGATGAAAATTTATGTAGAATTTTAATCTTTTAAAAGGGTTTCTCTCACAATTTGATAAATATATATTAGATTAGATAGTATATTAGATAGTGTATACATATGTGTATATATATATATATATATACAGATAGATATATATATATATATATATATATATCTGTATATATATATATATATATGTATACACACACAAACAGAATTTGTTGATTAGTTATGTCTAACTCTTTGTGATCCCATTTTTCTCTCTTTGCCAAAGGTATAAAGTAAATATTCTCAAGGGGTAGCTAGGTGGCAAAGTGGAGAGCTGGTCCTGGAGTCAGGAGAACCTAAGTTCAAATCTGGCCTCAGGTGCTTATTAGTGGTGGGTCCCTAGGTATGTCACTTAACCCTGTTTGCCTCAGTTCCTTATCTGTAAAAGAAGCAGAAGAAGAAAATGGCAAACTACTCTGGTATCTTTGCCAAGAAAACCCAAAATAAGTTTATGAAGAACAAAACATGACTGAAATGACTCAACAACCAAATATTCTCAAGAGTGGAGAAATGCTCTAGTCCCTAAATACAAAACTGGAAGTACCCCCAGCCTTCTCAGCCCCTCCCTCTGATTTGATGGCTCATCTGAGGTTTAAGGAGGGGTGCACCAGTCATCTCTTCATTTCTTACAGGGAAATGTCCTCAGACTCTTCTATCACATACCCTCACTGGAGGTTTTTCTCCCTCTCTCCCTTTTCCTGCTTCCTTTTATGTGTTGCCTTCCCCCGTTTGAATATAAAGTCTGTAAGGGCAAGGATTGCCTTTCTTTTTCCTGGTATTTGTAATTCCCAGTGTGTAGCACAGTTCATAGCACTTAATGCATGTTTAATAAATGTTTGTTGACTAGATAGTTAATTTAGAGCAGCTTAGAGGCATCTGGATAGCCCTCATGTAGGAGATGGCACTTGAGTTGGACTAGAGGCAGACATGATGAAGAAATGCATTCCATGTACAAGACACAGTCTGTACAAAACTATGGAGGTGAGAAATTCAAGGTCTCAATGATCCAGAAAGATTTAATGGCTTGATTAGGGTCACACCTATTGAATGAATGATACACTTTCTATTCTAGTGGGAAAAATGATCCTGGCTGGGATTATTCAGGAAGGTGTCCTGAGGGCAATTCTTTTAGTGGCAGCAATCTCCTAGTTCTCTGCTCTAAGAACACAGAGTCACTGCTAATGTTTCATAGTACTACTTGAGAACATCAAAAATGCTATAAAGACTCAGACCCATAGTTTCTAATCTCTAGTCCATAACTGTATCAGTGTCTGCTGATGTTTATTATGAGCTAGTAGGACATACTTAAAAGCAGACAGCACACAGCACTTGCTACCTGAGGCACTTGCCTCTGACTAAGGCCTATTCAAGCCTCAGTGTGTCATCCAGTTTTAATCAATGAATCAATCAATAAACATTTTTAAAGCATCTACTCTGTGCCAGGTAGTTTGCTAAGTGCTTGGAATAAAAAAAGGAATTACAAGGAGTTTACAATCTAATGGGGGAGACAACATGTCAACAAACATATATAAAGCAAGCTATATATAGGATAAATAGGAAATAATTCATGGAGGGAAGGTACTAGAATTGAGGGATTAGGAGAGGTTTCTAATTAAAAATGGGATTTTAGGAAGTCAGGGAGGTCAGTAGACAGAGCAGAGGAGGAAGAATGTTCCAGGCTTAAGGAACAGCTAGAGAAAATGCCTAGAGCTGAGAGGTGGAGTGTCTTGTTCTTCAAACAGCCTTCAACAGTCACTCTTTGGAAGAATACATTTTTGGGATTAAGGCATAATAAGGTTGGGAACATAGGAAGGGGCTAATTTATGGAGGGCTTTGAATGCCAAACAGGGCATATTGTATTTGATCCTGAAGGTAATAGGGAGTCACTGGGGTTTTTTGAGTAGGGACTGGGTGACATGATCAGACCTGCAATTTTCGAAAACCACTTTAGTGACTGAATGTAGGAGCTACTGGATTAGGGAGATACTTGAGGCAGTCAGACCCACTAATAGTTTATTGGAAAAGTCCAGGCATGAGATAATGGGACCTGTACTAGAGTGGTGGCATTGTCAGTGGACAGAAGGAATTGTATTCAAGAGATTGTGCAAAGGTGAAATTGAAGGTGGTAGCATAAACTTGGAGGGATGTGTGTGTATATGAGAGAGAGAGAGAGAGAGAGAGAGAGAGAGAGAGAGAGAGAGAGAGAGAGAGAGAGAGAGAGAGAATGGTGCAAGTGAGGGGGACGGAGGAGAGGTGAGAGATACTGAGTTGACCAGGATGACTTCCCCTAAAATGTCAGCAGAGTATAGAATTGGTGTTCCTTTTGTTCATTCTATATTTCTTACCAATTCCCAACTATATTCCATCATTTCAGACTGATTTCCTGACAGAATCATGTTTTGAAACGTGATATCTCTATTCCATCCACTTGAAAATACCATGTCAGATTCTGGAAGTGATATGTTTTATAGTAGCACATGATTGTCTTTCATGTTATCAACCTAGAAAGATTATCAATGAGCATCAAAACAACCTGATTGCTTGAATAACCCAAATCTATGAATTTATCTTAGATCTTCACAAGTATATTAATATTTTTAGTCAGTTCTGCCTCTTCAGGCACCAAGTCCCATAAATTTAGTTCCTACTGTGTAGAAGAGTACTTCTTTTTCATTGTACTGAAATTCCCTCTTTCCCATTTCAAGGAGTGCTCTTGTGGTTGATAAAGTAAGACTACTGAGTTCTAATGTAATAGTGTGAATATTTCTTTTCTTGAGATTATTCCACATGGCCTCCGAAGGATATATTGACCTATAGCTCACAGTTGCTACCTTACATGTCTCAATACTGGTTACAGCTCAAAATACCCCTTAAAGGCATGACTACCCTTCTTTCAGTTGCTTATTCTCTTTGAAACCCATTCATGTGCCTGTTAATATACCAAAGACAAATACTCATCCTCCTCCTGAGACAGAAATTTCAAAGTATTAAACTATTAATCTTAGCTGTGTTTTTAAATAAGCCATTTGCTCTCAAGAAATAAAAAAATCTAGCAAGTAATTTCTAATGACAAAAAATAAAAATAAAATCGGCATTTATTCATCACATACTATCCCAAGTTTTAGATCAGTTACAAAATACAGAAAAGGCACCATTCCTGTACTCACAGAGTGTATTGTCATTTTGTTGTCTGTCCTTTTTCAAAGGGGATCAATGACATCACAGTGATGTCTTGACTTGGATGTGAATTGGATTTAAGTGAGGCAGAGTTGCACAAAGTTATAAGCTTCATTCTTTCTTTCTGAGTCATCAAAATCCAGTGACAAGACAAAAGTTGATATGACTAATGACATCTTGGGATGTAGTGGATGCCCTTGGTATCTCTGATGCTTGACCAAGCTCTAAGCACTCCACAATACTTACTTTAGTTGCCTTCATGGCTTGTTCTCATCTGCCCATTCCACTAGGTTAAATCTTCACATGCTTGGGGTAGATATCCCCCTAACTCTTGTAAATCTCTGACACACCAGATTTCCAATAGACTGGGATTTTTATACCTCAGGCAACAAGGAATTGATGTCAAGGTCAAACTCCTAGTATCCTAGCCGAGTCAAACAATGTTTATTATTAAACTCTTACTGTTATGTGCCAGGGTCTATGCTAAGTGATAATACAAATACAAGCAAAAAAGAAAGGTAGGCCCTGGCCTAAAGTTGCTTATATTCCTAAGGAAACAGAAATCACCCAAAAGGAAGTGAAGAGGTGGCAGTAAGGGACAAAAGTACCTAGGTAGGCAATGTGGAAGACAAAGTCCAAAATGCAGCCTGGAGAGTAATGAGGCATGACTGACCAGGGCATCACCCTTAAACTTTCCAAAAGACTCTATGTATTCTTGATGTTCAGTATTTCTCTGCTTCTTCTATGTGATATCTTTTGAACAAGGAATAGCTACTTTTCATGTATGATTATTTTAAACTTTCTTCATCTCTGTAACACCAACACAAGAAATCTAGACAATTCTAATGTTTGGTGAGCTTTGGTGGTTTGAGAATATAAGTTTCTAACTCCAAAATTCTCTCTTTCCTGAAGAGTTCTTGGCAAGGATAATTCTAGGAGCTGTGGTTTGGAGAATAGAAAGCAATTATGTTCTTCCCAGGGATATGATCTTTAAATGTATGCCCTTGTCAGTAGAAGGAAAACAGAGGAATTTAATCCTAATTGAATATCAGCATATCTATACAAAAACACCAAGCACCCAACCAGACACTTTAAAATATGGGGATGAAGGTTTAGGGTGGTCTTTTTCAGTCACTCTGCTGGTATACTTGATAATTACAGATATTCTTCCAACATTTAAAAATGACTAAACAGGGCTATATGTACCTGACCTCAAATGTCCCTATATATCACCCTAGCCATTCCTGCCAGCCATTCTACTACTGCTGTACCTTCTGAAATGGACCTCTTGAGACCATCTCCTCAAGGAACATCGTCACTTAGCTTAGCCATATTCATCCTGAGCCCATGCTATCCTGATTAATGAGATTCTACTATATGTGGTTGGTGCCAAATCTGACTATACTTTGTCCTGGCAATATCCTATCCTTTGCCTCCAAACTTTACACCTCATTCTGTGAATGGTAATAAAATCAACATTACCATTTGTAGCACCAATGAAATATTCACAGAATTAATGGCAGTTATGAATATGCTGGCACAATTCTGAACTGCAAAATACAATAAACTCTCCACATGGAAGACAGAACCAAAACATTTATTCAAATACTAGAAAGCCTAATCCCAACGTTAGAAAGCCAAATCCATCATAGTAACAAAGAAATCTATACACAATAACAATGAAGAGGGTAAAATGATCTCCAAGCCTTCTCTCTGTGAGGCTTCCCATAAATTAGCTCCCTTAAATCACTAACAGGCTCCCTTAAACAAACACACCTACAAGCTCTCCCATTCATGCTAGTCAGCTGCCTGTTTTCTTTCTCTCAGTTCTAACTGCTCTGACCAATTTCCTCTCAGCTCTGCTCTAGTCCTGCCTCTCCTTGTTCCATCCTTCCTGTTCCACCCCTTTCTCTTCCATGTGAGTTAGTCCTGTGACTGAGGCTTCCATGTGACTTAAGCAGGTCACATGGACCTATTTATGGATGGGAAAGATCTTCCCTTAAGCAAAAATATATTAATAATGCACTATTTAAAAAAAAAGAGTATGCCAGTTGACTGCTCTGTTGTTTCATTCAAATATCCTTCCTTGACCATCACTAATGTGTCTTGCATCCCCCTATTGGAATATATAAGCTTCCTCAGGGCAGGAATATTTTCATTTTTCTATATCTTCAGGACTTAGCTCAATTTCTACCTTTTAGTTAGTACTTAATAAATGCCTATTTATTCCATCACAATACATGGGTGCATAAGTTCTTGAAATATGCAAAGAAAATGCAAAAAAAATCCAAGAGTAAACTAATTGCAATGATTAAGTTAGGGGAGGAATAGTGTTCTGTATAGGGGAAATAAACTTTAGAGAAAAGAAAGAATTGCTGGAGTTTAATTATGAGTTCACTAATGAGCATCATTTTTTTTTCTCAAGGAAATGGTAGAAGACCCATCACCAAAGGCATTTAAGACTGTAAGACAGGAATGAAGATTGATGATCAAAGCTTGATCAAATGAAGTTATTGCCCTTATAATAATATGTGATAAGTCAATCCTTTTGTATACCAAGCAGGCTCATTTATCTAACATGTTTTATTTTTTCAACTTTATGTTTCAGATAAAACTATTTAATTTTATCCCAGTAAGGACAATCTTGTATATGATTAAATATAAATCAGTTGCTAAGAGAACTGGTAAATGAGAATATTCTAAGTAGGAAGAAATAGTCAAGTTACATTTTATATAGTTAGCTCAAAAGCAAAAGGAAAATGAAAGATAAATGAAGTAGGTAGTTTTTTTCTGCTTATTATATTAACTTTAAAGAATAATATGATATCAATTAAGTTATATTATCTTCCTCCATATTAAATATGTTAATTGGTGCTGGCTTCTTTATCAGTCTTGTCATACATCAATTAAATAACTGTACTTTATTCTGCTACTGGAACAAGATTCAATTAGCAGCAAGCAGTGTGGCAAGCATCATCATAAGTTCTGACTGGGTGAGAGACCCTCTTCTGCCTTTTTTTACATTTGAGGGGGTAGGAAACTACAAAAGAAACAACATCAGTGATAATTTAGGGTCCCTACTTAAAATATTAATTTACTTCTATCAAGTGTGAAGTTAGGTCAGCTAAGGAAAATGATAGCTTGTAATCCCTGCTACTGAGGACTCTGAGGCTGGTGGATTGCTTGAGCATAGGAGTTCTAAAGTGAAATGAACTGGTCCAGTTGGGTGTCTTCACTATCTGACATCAATATGATGGGCCTCTGGGAGAGGGAGGCTACCAGGTTGCCTAAGCAAAACCAAGCTGACTTAGGTCAGAAATGAAGTCATTAAAACTGTGCCAATCAATAGTGAAGTTGACTGGTGAGTGGCCCATGTATTTCCAGCCAGGGCATTATGGAAAGATTCAGTCCCCTCCTCACCCCCAAATAAAAACAGCAGTCAAAAGGAGCAAGGGAGCTATTCACATGAGATTCTTGAAGCTTAGAAGTGAATGAGCTGGAAACTGTGTTGAACCCATTTTGGAGACGTAGCAGTAAAGTTTTACGTATCTATAAGAATGCAGTTATGCTTCCATTGTTTAATGTATGGGCTCAAATTCTGACTTAATTATTCTGCATCTAAATTTATATATCATTTATGTACTAAATCTTAGTAATTGCTCTCACAACAATCATTTGAAATTTAATTAACTTAGGTTAGATAACTTTTTACAGTGCAAGCTAAACATGGCATGATACCAAAGCATTATTTAAAAGGGAAAAGGCCAAATAAATACTGCTGTGAGCTCTTTCTTATTTTTTTTCTTTTGAATTCTTTTCCCCAGAAGACCCAATTGCTGACTTAGTTTTCGTTTTTCAACTTCTCTTATTGACCTGCTAATTGGATGCTTTCCTCTTCTTGTTTTTCTGGTGTTTATAGTCCTTGCTTACTGGGAATCTGGCTAACTCTGGTGAAATGATTTTTCAAAATGTGATAACAAAATGTTTGATTACGATGTTTACAAAGATAAGCTCCCTTTGGGTTCTATAGCTCAGTATTGAATTTCTTTCTGTTAGCAGAGTAAGTTATATTGAAGACTTCTCTAGAAGCAAACGTTCTTCTAGAAGTTGTGTATTTTTAACAGTTTAGAATATGTCAGGCTTCCGGCATTCTATTATCTCTTTCATCATGGTTGATTACCATCTGGGGAATAATGGGCAACTAATTAAACTTTTAGAAATTTTGAAGTTGGAAAAATAATGAGATTAGAAGGATGGTGTTTTAAAATCATAAGCTCATAAAGGATTATAGGTTTAGAGTTGCAAGGTATCTTAGAGACTAACCTTTTATTTCTTAGTTGGGAAAACTGAGGCTCAGGAATTCTTTTGTTTTTGCTATTCTAATTATTTTATTATTTATTTTTTGTTATTATTCAATTGTGTATGACTCTGTGTCCCCATTTGGGGTATTCTTGGTAAAGATACTGGAGTGGTTTGCCACTTCCTTCTCCAGCTCACTTTTACAGATGAAGAATTGTGGCAAACAGGATTAAGTGACTGGCCCAGGGTCCTACAGCTAGTAAGTGTCTGAGGCCAGATTTATTATATCTCAAATGGAATCCTTTGTACTTCAGTTAAAAGTAATTTCCTTTTGAACAGTCATCAGTGGCCAAGTCATTTTACCTCTCATCTTTTAAACTGGGTTGAATTTTTGCAAAGGAAGACCCCTTCAAGTTCTAAAAAAGAAACCTTAGTTGTTTCTGACTTTCCTAAAGATTTCATGTACTCCTACAAATTTCAGCTAAGGTCCTGCCTTCTTCAAGAAGCCTTCACCAGGCTCTCATAGTTTTAATGCCTTCCCTCCAAGATTATCTCCAATTTGTCCTAGATAGATCTAGTTTGTGCATAGTTGTTTGCCTTTTGCCTTCCTTCTTGGACTGTAAGATCCTTGGGAGCAGAGACTATTAAAAAAACAACAAACTTTCTTTGTCTCTCAAGCACTTAGCACGCTATCTATCACAGTAGGTACTTCATAAATGCTTGTTGACTGACTGATTCCAAGTTGAGAAAAAGAGATGAAACAAAAACAATGGAAATGGGAGCACTACTGAGTCCATGGATGATTATGCCAACAATACCAAAGAGGGAAAATTCCCTAATTTCCTCTAACATGTAACACATTATTTAAAATAAGAGGCAGGAGTACATTAACCAATTAGGAAAGTAATTTATAATGAAGAATTACCTTATGGTAAAGATTGGACCTGGAATTCTGGACAGAGGTAAAGATTTCTCATTCACTGAAAAGCTTTAAAATGAAAATGTTGTATCACAAACCAAGCCAACTTGCCCAGTTACGTCAGAAGATCGTGGCACTACAGAAAAGTCAAGAGATTATTGTAGGGTGAGAACTAAAGCCCAGGTAATAACAAGATGGCAGGGGGCCATAGCTGAAGGGGTCAGTAAAGCCCAGCTTCAAGCCATGGGTCATATCTGAGGCTGGTGGGAGAAAATAGCTACTGACAGATCGTCTTGAAAATAGTTACAATGACTGGAAATGCTGTTTGAGTCAAGAATTTAGGCTACAAGTTAATAATGAAATCAGTGAATTTTTTATTTTTGTACACCACTCTCAGACACATACCAGAGGACATGCTTCAAAAGCACACAATATAAAAAGTGCTTTTAACCTTTATAGTCATATGTTCACACAACTGTAATAATCACCATTGATTCTTATCTCCATCATGATTGACTTTACGTACAATCCAAGCTTTTTCCAGAATTGGTGTTTACTAAAAACATTAGTCACAATTGGAGACTTTCTTGCTCTGCATCCGAGAGCATTGGCTTCTTTCTTGAACTTTCTTCTCTTGTCTTGGAGCCAGCAAATGAGTGACAGAATCCATCCTTATGCCCCTGCATCAATTAATGATAGATTCTAGACAGCAGATACAGAGGAACAGACCTCATCCCTGGATTGTGGTGAGCCTGGTTGTGGTGCTGCTATTTGGGTTATCTTATCCATTCTGGTCCTACAAGGAAGAGGTGGATTTTGTAAAGGCTTTATGTTTTCTTTGTATATGCAAGAACATCTTGATGTGGATAAAGAAACAAGTCCCTGTCTTGATAGTAAAAGTCCATATTTAAAACTATAATGACACTATATCTGATAATATTTGTGAAAAAGGAGCCAAAGATACATAAAAAATGTGGTACAATGGAAAAAAATTTACCTTTGGAGTTAGAAGACTTGGGTTAAAATATCTGATACCAACCACTCATGTGACCTTCCACAAGTTATATTAATTCAGCCTTAATTTCTTCATCTTTAAAGTGAGAGGGCTGGACCAAATGACCTCAGAAGTCTCTTGTACATATAATCAGCAGTCCTGTGATCCTAAGTGGACATATGTGTTACCCTTATGGGATAGTTTGTATTGTCATTGTCAGAAGCCTAAGAATGGACCTGATGACCCTAAATTCCTGGGATTCTACAAGATTCCATCTTGGAGTAAGATAGTGGCATATGGAACTGATTTGTGTTTCTCAAAGATAAAATTGCTCTAAAAACAAAGCATCTCCACAACCAGGCCAGGGAAATTTTTAGATTTTAATCTGATTGAATGATCATATCACAAGTAAATTTGGGTTTGTAATCCTGATGACAAGTCAAACTGTAAAATAACTCTGCAAGTACCTCTCAACAGTTTTTGCAATGGATGACACAGTAGGGTTGAAATAATCCCCCCTCGCAATATATGTGTATGTTTAAGTATCCACACACATGCATATATACATACATGTGTATATATACATACACACACATATTTATGTGCATGTATATATGTATGTGTAAATATATACATATATATATATATATATATATATATATATATATATATATATATATGTATATGGAGAGAGACAGAGAGAAAGAAACTCTGTCCTAGTCTCGTTGTTATAAAGATATAGTCAGTTCTAGTCATGTGGCAAATTGTTCCCTCAAATGGTAGGAGAATACAGTTGTCTTCCCCCAGAAATAGGTCTCTAGCATATCCTACATGGCTACCTTCATTTAAGATGACCTGTGCATGTGCCAAAGACCTTCCATACTTGTATTTGTCACATTCTGTTGTATTAAAATTGAAATAGAAAGTCTAATCTTTCCTAATAGATTTTATTTTCTTTGAGGGAAAAGTACCAGATATTAAAATTGAATCAAAGCATTTGACGATCTTAAAGATCACTTAGATTTTGCAAACGAATAAAATGACCTTTAAATCTTTACCAATTAGCACAGTAACTTGCTTGATGTAGACAGGTCATTTACTAATTCTTAGTTCAAGGGATGGCTTTAATAAATGAGTACAGAAATTGTTTTTCATATGTATTTGCTACATGGTGTATTTAGCATGAATAGTTAGGTATAAATTCAGTCTATTTTGTCAATATTTTTTAGTCTTGCACATCAGTTAGAGGTGCATTGCAAGGACTGGGATTTTCCTTAAATAGGTTCAACATTGACCTTTACAGAAACGATTGTAGTTATGAGTCATCATCACCACTAGTAGCATCATCCCTGAAAACAATGAACATGTCCCCAGGGATTCCACCTTTGCTGAAATGAAAATGAGTTTCCTGAGTAGCTGAGTTAACAAGTTACAGCTGGCACTCGTACAGCTTCCTTGTGATGGGATTGGCATCCTTTTCCCTCAATACTGCAGAAATTGATCTCTGAGAAAAGCAGTATATTCTGAGTTTGTGGCATTTTAAGAAAAACAAGGCTATCAAGTTGAAAAAATAAATCTCTGGAAGGAAGGTAATGGAAAAGATTCTATCCAGATGTTGAAGTTGGCATTTCTGTGCACCATTTGAGACATTTTAGAGAAATTAAAGTTTCGTAAATTTAATGAACTTAGCATTAATTTCCTTCCATTTAATGAAAGATTGTAGCTTTTCTACAGCAAGATATTTTTTTTTTGCATTGACTTTCTATTTTCATAGCTATTCTAAATCTCCATTAGTATCATCACTGCCATTTTCTGAGTACCCAAATGAAGTCAAGCATCCACCATCCACCTTACAGGTGACATTTCCTTTCTATGGAAATCTTTTCTATGGAAACAAGATTATGCTACTTCTTGATGGACTAGGGCTATATTTAAAAGAAAAGGACACACACACACACACACACACACACACACACACACACACCCTTCTGTATTCCCAAAGTATGATTTCTACAAGGATTTTATGATTTGAGAAATAACACCAACCAGTAATTGCTGTTTAAAATATTCACAGCCCTCCTGTGACTTGGAATCTGCAGGTTTGTGTTATACATGAATAAAGTGAAAACCAGAATCAAATAGAAGTAGTGCTTTTAGGTTTGACTTTTGCTATTATCACTTTTGATGAGGAAGTATCTTTGAATTTCCAACAATTAGCACAATGCCTTGCCTGAAACATGCTAAGCATTTACTAAATATTGGTTAAAATGATTTAATAAATGGTATAAGTTCCTACTGTATATGTGTTTGCTGTTCGTTTTTTTTTAGTATGAAAAAACAGCTATAGATCAAGGATATTTTGTCTCCATTCCCTAGAGTTGTGCACCAGTTGCTAATAATGTGAAGAAAGAGGTTTTCCTTAAATAAGTCTAACACTGGCACTTGTAAGTTATAAATACATCCTGAAGATCAAGACAGAAAGTATTTTATGTAATTAGGTCTGCAACTTGCACAATCTCCATCATCACACTTGGAACAAGAACAAATGGTACAAGCAGTTTACATCAATAACTTCAGGTCTCTCCCCAACCTCATTCTGGTTTCCAAGAGAGTTGCAGTTTCAAAATATAGGTCTGTTACTCAATTCTATCAGTTCCACCAAGTTCTTGTACATGGTAGCCACAAATGAATCCTTAGCTACTGCTGGACTGTGGTCTTTAAGGTCACTCTTTTGGAACAGGACACAACTTCTCCATGGCAATGATGCAATGGACCTTGTTTCTGGGATGATGTATAAGGGAAGTACCTTGGAGAGACTATGAAACATGTATTGACATTCTGTACCTGGTTTTAGTCAGTTAACTACATATTAAGGACTTTGGCTTTGGAGGCATTCAATAAAAACCACTTCCTCTTTCACTTAGGTCTTTCTTTGGGAATTTCAGTGACTCACAATGTCTGGTGAGAGACCATATGGTGAAAGGAATGGTATCTTGAATCCTGGAAACTTTGAAAAGTTAGAAGGACAATGTCTTGATACTCATCTTATCTTCTAATTTTAGTGTCTTCTCTGTTGATTTATCTGGAATCTAGGATGTAGATTCCAAGCAGAGTTTCACAGTTAGTGTAGCATTGATGCTCTGATGAGCAAGGAGTGACCTTCAGGACTATAATCCAGTAGTAGCTGAAGAAAGGATTCGTTTACAGAGATGACTGCCTTTTTACATGAACTTAGTGGGATTGGTGCATTTAGGAAAAGAACTAGGTTTTGAGCCTACTTCCTCAGAAACTAAGTTGATATTGGGAAGAAATACAAAGTTATTGAGGAGAAATCATTGAACCACGTGTTCTTGCTATGGCTTCAAAGTACCTATCTATCCCTTTATAAAAGCTAATTTACATTAAATGGTTAAAGGAAACAGAGGCACTAGTTACAGTTTTCTAATGATGGGAGGGAAAAAGATACTAGAATCTTGGTCAGTGGCAATGGAAAATAGATATATCCTGGTATCCACATCATCCAATGGAATTCGGAGGGCAAATGTAGCAGACTGGGAGAGAGGACCAGAAGTTACATGATATATTTTCAACTAGTCTTTTCAAAAGAAGAGCATTGGTTTTGGGTCACATGACCAATAATATGGTAGATTAGACTTTCACCTGTACTTCCTATTCTCAGAAAAAGAAAGGAAGAATTACATATACGAGTAGAGAAATTACACCTGTTTTCATACAATAAGAAAACAAACAAACCACAAACTCACCAAGTAAAGTTTTATAACATTTGTCAGATTTGCTCACTCAATATACCCTTCTCCTATCATCCTCCATGCTCCTGCAGGCAGGCACATAGGTCAACATACTGGTTTGTATTTGGAAACCCACTGAGGGGTTTCCTTTTTTTGTAGTCTGTGCTAAACGATTCTTATTTTTTCCTTCCACCGGAGTATTGTGGCAGTAACAAACATAATTGGATTCTACCTAGTCACCATATGCTGCAGGAGGGAGAGATATATTATAGCAAAAGAGACTCATGCTTCTCTTGTACTTATGGCAATCCTTAGGTTAGGGGACCTGAAGTTGACAGAAACTCGTAGTTACAAATCCATCCAGCTGTTCTCCAAAACTTTCAAAAAACAATAAATGTTGACTCATTCCAGTAAAAAACTGAGAAGCAGAGGGAACTTGTAAGGGATCAGCATGTAGGGCTATATCAGGCTAGAAGTAAAATGGTCTGGAATTGAGTAGGGTCCAGTCCTGAACCCAAAGGACCTAATTGTGATAGGGGCCAAGACAGGTGAAAAATAAAATCTCTAGTGTGGGAAGAGACTGAGAACACTTTTCATTCTGAACTCTGGGGTAAAGCTACCACAAACAGGAGTGGATTTAACAATAGGGTAAGATAAGAAAAAAAAAGGCCAACCCAGAAAAGAGCACAGAAGGAAAACAAATTAGCTAAAAATCTAGTGCATAAGCAGGTAAATCAGTAGAGAATATACAAAAATTAAAAGAGATGACTACCAAGACATTTAAAGGATTAAAAATATCTCTAAATACATATTACAAACCAAAGGATACTGAACTATGACTTGATGAAACAGAACACTGTGATTTCTCAAGAAAACATAGAAGTTAAGCATGTCCCATAGAAAGGTCCAAGAGAGAAAACTTGAGAGAAGTTAGAAGCAGAAAAATGGCCAAATTTATGGCTTGAGGGGCAGCTAGGTAGTGCAGTGGATAGACTACAGGCCCTGGAGTCAGAAGAACCAGAGCTGAAATCTGGCCTCAGACATTTAACCCCAATTATTGCCCCCACTCCAAAGAAAAAGAATTTATGGTGTGACCAACAGAAATAAGTAGCAGGATAGAAAAAGTTTGAATCTATAGCAATGACTTTCTCTAAAGAAGTGAAAGAGATAAAAACATATCTGAAATATAAATATTCTCAGATGAAGCATAATCTATAAAAAGACAGACAAAAAGCAATAATGGTAAAAAAAATATCATATAATATCCATGCAAGAAAAACACATTGATTTTGAAGACAGGATATATAGAGACAATTTCAAGATCATAGGCCTTCCAAAAGAACATGACAAGTCAAAAAATATGACTGCTATTATACAAGAAATAATATCTACAACTTCTAAATAGATATTCAGAAAGCAAATCAGAAATTAAACAATCTTGCGGTTAGCCTTCCAAATAGAAGTAGATTGCTATATTCATTCACTACTGTGTCTTGAGTACCTAACCTATTACACTGGTCTACCCCTTTATTTCTCAGCCAGTACTAAGTGGTTTTGATGATTCCTGCTTTATAATACAATTTGAGATCTGGTAGGTCTATGGCCTCTCATTTTTTGACCATGGAACCTTTCTTGTTGAGGGTAACGTTCATTTCATGACTGTTAGTCAAAAAGTTTGTACCCTGAGCATCTTCATAATGCACTAGAATTTAAGAAAATCACCTTTATCATTCTGTGTACCAGCATAATGCATCCTGGGTCTTCTCTGATGAATATCCGGTCACTGGATTCAGATGGCTCTGGAGGAGAAGTGAGACTGGTGATCTTGCCCAGCCTTCCCTTACTCAAAACAAAGTCAAGTACAAGTAATATTGTCATTACTCTGATTGCAAAGTCTTCTTCAGCAACGAAGGAGGAGCAACACAACATTAGACTTTTGATATTGTGTCCTTGGAGAAATCCTCTTCCAAAGAAAGTCCTAGGATAAGCACCTGTTGGTAAAGCCTAAGATAAACCCGCTGTTAGGAACTTGTTTATTTAGATCTCCTTAGCAATTTTATAACTGTTGGTAGTCATCTATCATTTTTCATTTTTTGATTTTTATTGAGTTTACATTTCAATAAAACTCCAAATATTTTTCCCACACAAACTTCTATCTAGCCATGTTTCCTTGACATTTTATTAGTGGGTTTTTAAGGTTCTTTCTTTCTTCCTTCCTTCCTTCCTTCCTTCCTTCCTTCCTTCCTTCCTTCCTTCCTTCCTTCCTTCCTTCCTTCCTTTCTTTCTTTCTTTCTTTCTTTCTTTCTTTCTTTCTTTCTTTCTTCCTCAGTGATGGAATTGTCAATAAAGCAAGGCAAGGATGCACGTTAGATCCATGCTCTTAGTAGAATGGAATTTCCAGTAGAAATTAGGATAGTTGAAGTCTCTGGCAATAATGGCAATAGCTAACATTTATATAGTACCTTAAAGTCGACAAAGGACCTTGTGTCTAATTTGAACTTTACCAAAAGACTGTGAGGTACGTTCTATGGCTGTTATTATTCTTATTTTACTTAACAGTTCCGCCATGGGTCCCAAACTAGAGGCTTTGCTGAGCTGCAAACAACTTGAACAGTTTTAAAACTTTCCAGGGGGAAAAGTGATTTAGTGTGGAAACAAGACTTCTGGAATCCTTGGGTTCCAATTTAGTTTTACATCTTTAACTTATAGTAGTTAAGGATTATTAAGCTTCAGAGATTAGAAAAAAACAACTCAATTTGAGTAGAAATTTAGGGGCATTAAATAGAATTCTTTCGTAGACAGGCAAAGCTCCTGGAGTAGGAAATCTAAGGGCTAAAAGGGTAAGGTAGGCATCCCAAAATAAGAGTTTGCAGCAGCAGTGCTTCCATAGCCAAGGTATTCTACATGGAATATGTTAGGGTGAAAACACTACTCAAGGCAGCAATGGACATTTACAATATGATTTGTTCTCAAAGAATTTTCCAAACAAAGCAACATTAGCCAGCTCAGGGATAAGGAGCCTGTGGCCTTGAGGCCATATATGCCCCTCTAGGTCCTCACGTGTGGCCCTTTGAATGAATCCATACTTCACAGAACAAAACCTTTTATGGTCATGGTGAACTAGTGCCTTCCCTTCTAACTTCCATTTTTTCACTGGATTAATTAATAAGTATATTCAACAACAGCAGAGACATTATCCCAAACTAACAATAATCCGTAAATATTTGCTCTTTCAATCCAATAATTCAATACTTCCAAATTTGCCTTACAGTTCAGTCTAGATTTCTCCATCTCACCCACAAGGTTAGCAGGAAATACATAGACAACATCTACTGAGTGACAGCTATGTGCCATGTGCTATACTAAACCCTTTAGAAATTTTTCCTCATTTTGATCTTCACAACCCTTTGGAAAAAGGGTTCTACTAGTATCCCCATTTTATAGATGGGGAAACCCAGGCAAATTGAGGTTAAATGACTTGTCCAAAGACACACAATTCGTAAGTATACGGATTTGAATTTAGACCTTTGTAACTCCAGGTTCTGTGCTCTAGCCACTCTGCCACCCTTCCAGGCATATTATTTGTATAGCATTTCCACAATCTGTAAGTCTAGTACCCTGTCAAAAAAAAGCTATCAATTTACATGATCAGTTCTTGATGTGACAATTCTGGTTCTTAGTGATCATTGCTTTGCTCATCAGATGTTTATACAAGATCTCCAATAATTTATTTGGAAAGTTGTTCAGGAATGATTTAAGGTATCTGGCATATTATATGACCTCTTCATGCTCTTCTCTTTTTGAAAATAGTATTTATTCATCTCCAGACCTATGCTACGTATTCTCCATAACCAAAGATCCCTGACGTTGACTCAAAAACCTCAGTTGCCTAAGAATGAATATTGTTTAAATGATTTCAACTCAATTCTTCAAGTCAACAGTCTTATCTTTGAACAGATTGGATGAACACCATGGTGCTTTTATTAATAATTTTCTATAGCTTGATTCTCTCCACTGGGACATCATTCTTGCTGCTTACCATCTCCCTGCCCATGAGTCAGAGTACTGGAATATTGGAACATCAGAACAATAGAAACCTGGCTTTCTGAAAAGTCTGACCCTCTTCTTTCTGGGTTTGTAGTATTATTCCTTCTTACTTTCAGATTTTCTTCCTCTCTACACTAACTCTTGTTGTTGTATTAATTTTAAATTCAGAAATGGTGAAGTAACAAATAGCTCTGGAGAGAATTACATAATTTCTATATTTATAGAATGTTAGCATTTCTGAAATATCAAACTGTGCTTCCACTGACTTATACTGAATGTGCCTGAATCCTCCAAATATAGAAATACAATAATTGTGCTTTTAGGGAGAAATATGGTGATTTTCCATAGAAAATGTCTTCATTAATTATCTATTTGCAAATGTTAAAATATAGAAATGCTACTTGGGTTTGAAGAAATCTTCCCTTTGATCTTGAAAAAAAATAAAGCTTCACACCTTCCCTTGAAACCTTTGATTAAGTCAAACCTTATATTTACCTCCTGTCATCTGCCAACAGTATTTCTCTGGGTATAAATAAACTATGTGTCCGTGTCTTTTTGGTGTGGTGCTTTAAGAGATAAAGTTGATTAATTTACTATTATCTTAGCTTCCTGTTTTAAATGATTTCAGCTTGGTAAATTGCTGTTATCTTATTAATTATGAATTAATTTAATTTATGGAGGAGGAAAGCATTAACTGTTTTTCTCTAATTAATTGCTTTTAAGATGTGTTGCTAAAGGAATGCTCTATAAGGGTTATTTCATTTCTAGAAAGCCATGTGAAGATTCATTTTGATTTCACTTAGTAAATATTTATTAAGTGTTTACTGTGTACAAGGAAATTTATTTATAAAAAGTGAGCTAGTCATGTGTTGAAAGGGATTGATAAGGGATGGACAACCATGTACCTCACTTGGTACTGATGAAATATCATAAGATCTAGCAGAAGATCTTCAGAGCATTGGAGGAATCCTTTATGTAGAATTTATGGGTGGGTGGTCATGGACAAAAATTATGCTCATTTAAAAAGAAGTATGGCTAGGTAGTGATCTACTGCTGCTACTGCAATCTTTGTTCTTTGTTTTCAAAGAGGATTAATGACATCATCGGGTCTTGACTTGTGCATGAATTGGATGTAAGTGAGACAGAATTGTACCAAGTCTCCAGCCTTACTGTCTCTTCCAGAGTAATCGAAGTCCACTAGGAAGACAAAAGTCAAGGTGACTGGTCTGAAATGCAGTGGATGACCTTGACGTCCTTCATGTCTGACCAAGCTCTAAGTGTTCCATAGCATCTACTTCAGCCACCTTTATGACTATTAGAACAAATTGTTCCCACCTGCTTATTCTGCTGGGGGAAGTCTTCATATGCTTGGAATAGACATCTCCCTGAATCACTGACGAATTTGAGGCCTTTCAGTGACCCTCTATTTTGTTTGGCCAGCCAGTCAATATGATTGTACTGGAGCATTGCTGCTGTACATGCTACAGATTCTTGGAGCCACAGTCAAAACCTGGGTGGCAAGTGGACACTAAAGGGCTTAACAAACCCTCACACCAGAGGTACTAGTCCTCCCTGAACAGCCCATACACTCACGGTATATGGAGAGAATATCCAAAGTACTCAGATCATAGATCTGCTGAAGTAGTTCAAGGCACAGTGTCAGGTACTTCAAAAGGGATTGAAAATGAAATATGGCATAGTACCTGAACTCAACGAGGTTACAGCCTAGTAGGGGGATGAGACATGTATATCCATTGTCATAAGTTACACTGAACTTAGTGCCTTGGAAAAGTCACAGAATCATAGATGTATAGTTGGAAAGGGACCTTAAAAATGACTATCTCACTCAAGTCCCTATATTTTTCAGATAAGGAAAATGAGATAAAGAGAATTGAAATGACCTGTCCATAGGGAAACAATAAGCATGAAATTGGGCTGCAGACAGCAAGTAAGGAAGACCTCATGGAGAACTTCATCCCTAAATTGGTGTGGAATGAAAAGGAAGAATTTTAACAGGAAGTGATACGGAGTAAATTCTTTCCTGATACGGAGGACAGCATGGGCATGTTGACAGTGGTAAAAGTTAGAGTGAGATCCAAGAATAACTGAGAGTTAGATTTTACTAAGACATAGAGAAAGTGAAGAAGAGGGCTGTGAAATATCTGAAAGTACAAATTGGATCCAGACTCTATGGTCATGGGATGTTGGAATAAATTTTTGCATTTTATCTTATGCTAGTCATGTGGATCACACTTTTCCACTGAGAAGATTTTAGCATGGTTAAAAGGGATTGATTGAAGAGAGAGACTAGGTGTCGTGGGATAAGTCTGGATACAAGCAAGCTCCTAAAATCAATTATTAAATTTTTGGTGTGAGCATTTATACCTCAGGTATCATAGCAGATGCTATAAATCAGGATTTTATTTTTTTATTGGTTGTTTAGACTTTAAAAAATGGAGAAAATATTAATAATGCAAGTGAAACTTGAAAGTAAGTCTTGTGTATTTTTTTTCCTTGAGAACTATTTGTTAAGCATTTACTTCCCCATCAGTAACATCTTCATTGAGCTAACAGTTTCAGTTACTTTTTTTTTGAGAAAGAAGGAATATAGAAAATGAGTTATTAAGAAAAGGAGACATGAGGAAGAGAAGGAAAGAGGGATAAAAAATAGGAGTACCAAAGCAGAGAAATAAAATAGAAAGAAGGAAGGAAGATCAATCATAGGTGGAGTGAAGGGAAAGAAGGTAGCACAAAAAGAAAAAAAACTTTGGTCTGAATCATGGTAAATAGGGTTGACTAGAGGATAGCAACATGAGTGTTGGACACAGATCTAGAAGGAATCTTAGATATTATTTAGTTCAAATCTCTCATTTCACAGATGAAGAAATAGCAGTCTAATGAGGTTAAATCACTTGTCAAAGATCATACAGCTTTTAATTGTCAAAGGCAATATTAGAACTCAGGTTTCCTGATGGCCAATATAGAGTTTTTGTTCCTCAAATTTTCAAAGATGTTTCTTATTGTGTAGGTTGATTTTTAGAAGACCGTTTTTAGCAATGTTTGTGTTTATAATGGTTGAGATATTTGCCACAAGATGTGTATTCAGAGCATAGTCTACTTGGGAGTATTCTGAATTTAGATAGTACTAGATGCTGTGGAATGTCTATTAAATTTGATTTATACCTCTTTAGCACAGTAGCCTGAGACTTCTCCAAATGAATCTATAACATACAGAGTTGGAATTAATATGCTTGGCTTATTTGACTGCACCAGCGTGTTGTCTCTATATGGAAATGCTGGTGTTCAGTGCTGCCAAAGGCTGTTTTCATGATGGATGATTACTTTCTTCATAATCCTAATATGAGTCATCACTCTCAGGTCAACACAGAGAGAAAACAATAGGTGGTCTTGCCTACTGTTGGATTAAGTTCAAATACTAGAGAGGTGATCTCATTAAGGAAGGTAGATACATGAAGGCATTTTTTATGAATCCCTCTGAACAGTATTCTTATTCTAATATATTTTTTGTCTCCTCAAACTATGTTAAGCACTCAATTAAATACTCAATTTTATTTTCATCTGGGAATAATACTGAAGATTTTGGTAGAGCTAAGGTGCTGTCTAATGCAGATATTTAGCATATAAAACTAATAGCTATCTTGTAACAGAGCCATGTTCGCAGACTTTAATTGGCAAATAAAATTGGATCCTGGTAAGAATAAATAGTGTTACAATGGAGTTAGGAAAAATTTCCTAAAAGTTGTATCTGTCTAGAAGCGGAATGGGTTGCTTCTTGAAATGAGTTTCTTATGTGTAGAATTTGTGCTTCTTAAGAGTAGAGGCTGCTTGACCAATTGTCATGTTTGCTATAGAGGGGACTTCTATTGTGGTAAGGGTTGACCTAGATGATCTGTGAGCTTCCACCTGAAATTCTATGATACTGTAATTAGGTTGTTGCCCTGAAGGATTTAAAGAATAGATAAGGAAAATGACAGAAAGCATGGAGAATTAGCTTTGGCTAAATAGCTAAGTGGAGGGAAGAAATACTCATAGTCTAATACAACACGTGTAAATAATACTCAGACAATTTCATTAATGTAGAGTAATTGATGAAAGGAACATTTCTTTAGTGGAAGATAGAATTAATAAAGGTCTACAATAAGTGTCAGATTCAAATAGAAGCAGGGTTCCAGAACTACACATAAGGATTCTTATGGGCTGAATATTGACTTAGAAAAATCACATATTATTTGTTATAATATATTTTATTTACTTTATATCATATATTTCTCACTATATTTTAATCTGGTTTAGGCTGCATCCTGGAGAGTTGTGAGCTCCATGTTGCCTGTGGGCCAGGTTTTTGACACCTCTGGTCATTTGATCATAGAATTTAGATCTGGAAAAGCTCTTCATAGTTTCTCTAATCCTCTTCCTTTTATATGTTATCTTTCCCCAGGAAAAATGTAAGCTCCTTGAGGGTAGACTATGCTTTCTTTTATTTGTTTTGCTCATATTTGTATCTCCGGTGCTCAGCTCAGTGTGTGATACATAGAAAGTGCTTAATAAATGTGTGTTGCTTTCTTGTTTCTGGTCCAGTTACTTCATTAGATCCAGAAACTGAAGTCCAGAGAATTTCCTAAAGTCACATAACTAGGTGAATAAGTCAGATTTTGGACATGGATTCTCTGATTCCAAAAGGAATGCTCTTCCACTAGATCAGGCTATCGCATTATCTTTTGTTTTATTTGAGATTTCAGAAATTCATCTTTAGTTAAGTGCATCATAAGTTAGGGTTCCTCTACTAATAGGTGTATATGAATGTTGTAGGTACCCAGAAAACGGAAAGTAATAATGTGTTGGGAATCCGGGAACAAAACTTTTGGTGATGGAGTGGTTGGAAATGTTTTTTTTGAAATACTTGTAGAAGTTTTGGACTAATTGTTAGTGAAAGTGCCAAAAATCTTTCCCCATGGTAGAGCTGATTATACCTCTTCATTTTATTTCTATGACCATACCTTACTAGGAAAGGAAAGAAAATCACTTGGGAAATTCCAATTCCATTCATTATTCTGAATAAAAATACTCTTAGAGATTTCTGCTTCTTTTGGCATCATAATAATTCCATCTGTTCCCACCACCATTTTCTCAGTCTCTGAGATTATAACCTCAGAGACATTCTTCATTTTTCCTCTTCCTAAATTCCAGAGATCCTATGAGTTACCATCAGGCCAATCCTACCTCCATAACATCTCTCAAATTCATTCCCATTTTTGTCCATTTTCAAGGCCATTTCCCTAATGTAACTCTTTACCACATCTCTCCTGGAATACTTTTAATCTTCTTGCTTCTAGTCTCTCTCTCTCTCTCTCTCTCTCTCTCTCTATTTCAACAGGTAACATGCCACATCTCTTCCTCAAATGCTGTCTACAATGCCTCATCCCATATAGAATAAAATAGATACTCATTCTTTCACTGACTTTTCTAGCCTAATTTCAGACTACTCTTTTTCATGAGCTCTATAGTTCAGTCATATCTACCTCTTTGTGACCCATTTGAGGTTTTCTTGGCACAGATACTGGGATGGTTTGTCATTGCCTTCTCCAATTAATTTTGGGGTATTTGGGGTTCTCAGGGAGAATTAGTCCCTCTAGTGTGAATACTTACTGTATGTTTTTCAGGACTGCTCATCCTCCTTAAGTGTCCACTTTCACCAAATTCTCACCTGTGGCTCCAAGAAGCTATAACATGTACAGTAGCTACACCACAGGAAAAAAAAACTACTGGCAGATTGACCAACTCAGGTAGAAGGTAAGTAACAGGCCTCAAACCTGTCAGTGAATTAGGGGAATATCTATGTCAAGTATGTGAAGAAGAATGGGTTTGCTCCAATGGACATGAAGGAGTTAAGCAAATGATGGGGAATGCTTTGACCTTAATCAAACATCAAAGATGCCAAGGAAAGCTTGAGCCATTGCCAGTCATCCTCCTTTCTACCTTTCCACTGGATTTCAATTACTCTGGAAGAAAAATTGAGGCTGATGACTTTGTGTAACTCTTGTCTCACTTATATCCAATTCATACATGAACACCACCCCATGATGTCATTGGTTCTCAAGAAAAATGAAGGACAAACAACTCATTCCTGCCAAACTACCCTCCTAGAACTTCCTAAGAATTGGTACTACATCAGCATTGCATATGACATAGTCATTCCTTTGAAATACCAGCTTCTTAGAATCCTTGTCTTCAATCAATCAGCTAATCAGAATGCATTTATTAAATACCTACAATTATATTACAGGCACAATGCTGATTGTTGAGAATATAAAGATTTAAAAAAGGTGGTGGCCAATACAAAAAGTATAGAGGTAACAGACTGAGTGCTGTGCATGTTGAACTGAAAGAATGCATTTTGAATAAATTGCAATGTGTGTAGAGGGGATTTAAGGATGGAAAATTAGGTTAGAACCAGATTGGAATAGTGTTATTTGTCAAACACTGGATAGAGAACCATTTTTGGAATCAAGTATACCTGGGTTTGAGATCTGTCTCTGATGTAAACTGACTATGCGGCCCTTGGTAAATCATTTTGGCACTTAGTTTTTTAAGCCTATATGTTGCAGAATGAATAAATTCATGCACTGATAGAGAGAGTTCCCTATGGAACTATAGCCTCAGTCCAGTTTCCATTACTCTCAATCCCTTTCTAAAAACAGTATTATTGATTACCTTGGGGATCCCTTGCTGGATGAATGGAATTGAGTACTTCTGGATCTGTCTTATGTAAATGTCTGGTATAGGAAGCTGCTTATGGTATCATTTTAATGGTTCTTTTTTCCTTCAAGTTTTAGAAACTGTCTTAGTATTTTGCATTAATCACAAAAGAGTTGACATTAACATTTCCCAGGTGACTTTCCTCCTCTTCCTAGAAGCATTCCAGCCCTTCCATGAATAGTGGTGTGTGCACATTCTGACAAATGACTGGGTTATTTCTGCCCTTGTAGTGTTGTGTTACTTAGACCAATTAGCTCTGAAAGTGACTCATTATTTTTGAAATCTTTGCCATCCGGTACTTGATGTTAATTTTCTCTGATGAGGATTCTTTTGGGGGGGGGGTAGATTTATTTTCTTCTCTTTCTTAAGTTTCCTTCACCACACTTCCCTGTTCACCTACAGATTGGGAAACTCAGAATCACCACTGAACTTTTACCTGAAACTGTTAAGAACTTTAAAAAAAATTCATCATTAGGGAAATTAACGAGTCTTTATTCATTGTTCAAAAGTTTTCCCCAAGATGTAACTCATGCTTTTGATCCTCATGACAAGAGATACTTTTTATAGGTAGCCAAAGTTTACAGCAATTAGGATGACCTCCTTTTGTTCTGATTAGACTGTTCATTTGCCTAAAGAAATAAAGAATATTACCACATTTTACCAGATACCATACCATGGAGTGTGAGAAATAAGGTATGATAGTTAGAAGCAGCACTCTAGGACCAGAAGCCTGGACTGCAGAAGATATGATTCTGTAGTTGGGTTTCTATGAAGATAGGATTTATGTACAAAATACTTAATAGTAGCTAACATTTATTTTGCATTTTGTATTTTGTTAAGTCCTTTCCTTAGGACAATGCTGTGAAACTGTTAGTAAAAGTTTTAAAGGAGTTGGGCTTAGTGACCTCTAGGATACCTTCCAACTATACATTTCTGATCCTATGATTCATTTTGGAGATAAAATTGAAACCCAGAAGTGTTATGGCCCTTGTCCAAGGTCACACAACTACTGAGAGGAAGAGTCTAAAATTTATAAGCTCATAGGATCATTGATTTTGAACTGGAAAGGACCCTAGAACTGAATTCAATATCTTTATTTTAGAGAAGGGGAAATTGGAATGAAGTGACCTGTTCAAAGTCACATGGCAAATAAGTGTTTGAAGTGAGATTGGATCCTAGATTTTCATGCCTCCAAGTCTATCCTCTACCCCCAGCTATAAGTGAAAAATGACTGGAAGGAAGAGTTCCTCAAATTGACCATAGTAGGTGTAATATGAAGAAGCTGATATATGTTGTGACGTCTACAATGGGTCTTAAAGCCATTAGTTATCAATCAGCTACCATTTCTTGAGTGTTCACAATGTGCTAAACATTGTGGTTATAACCGAAAGGGCAAAATTAGTCCCTGCTCTCAAGGAGTTCACAATCATTAGAGGTATTCCTATTTTGCTTACTCATCAGCACTTCTTTTATTCTGAGCTGGATAGGGCACCTTCTTTTCAGGTTGACATTGATGCTTTCCTCATCTCCAATATTCATTTAGAAAGGTCAAAGTCTCCCACTGCATCCTGGGCTGTCACTAGTCATCTTGACCTTTGCCTTGGCACTGGACTTTGATGACTGTGAAGGAGAGAGTGAGGCTGATGACTTTGCACGGTTCTGTGTCACTTAAATCCAATTCCTGTACAACTTGTGATGTCATTGGTTCTCTTTTTTCTTTTCCCTCCTCTGTTTTTCCTCACCATCTCCCTTTTTCTTTCCCCTTCTGTCACTCTCTCTCTGTCTCTATCCTCTGTGTCTGTCTCTTTTTGTGCATCTCTGTCTCTGTTTCTCACTTGGACTGACTCAATGTGCTTGCACCCTAGACACTCTATTTTTCCACTTAAAGATATCTGGGCATTTAGGGAGAGCATTCTGGGAAGATGACAGTGTAGGTCAGAAATTTCCAGCCTCTCTAAACTTCTCCTACAAATAGAACAAAATGAAGGAATAAAGCAGTTGCCATCCTAAGACAACTTGAGAGGACTCCAGGAAAGACAGGGCCCCCAGGGGCTGAGGAATTTAATAGAAAACACATTTGTGTTTTAAGATGTTCAATATCTTAAATTAAGGATCATAGAATCATCAAGTGAGATGATAACCTCTGAGTCATCTAGCCTAAATCTTGCATTTGCATACAAAAAGACAAAACAAAATTGAGGTCCAATAATTGAAGGTAGAGTCAAATAGAAGAAAGAATTAGGAGTCAGAAAACCTGGGTTAAAATCCTGCCTCTGACATTTATTATTGGTGTGACCTTGGGTAAATCACATCCTTTTGGAGAATCTGTTTTCTTATCTATAAAATGAGGAAGTTAAATAAATGTTCTCTAAGGTAAATTTTAACTTTAAAGCTATAATTCTATGAACATGCTGAGAATGCCACTGAGATGTTCAACTTATCCACAATCTCGACTTTAATCAGATAGACTTAAATACATTGAAACCCTGGCATATTGGATAGCGTTCTGGACTTAGATACAGGGAGGCTTGGGTTTGAGTACTACCTCTTATAAGAGCTGTGTAACCTTGGACTAATGCCTCCATTTGTTTACTTGTAAACTGAGGGTAAAAATAGCATTTTCCTCTTTGGGTTATGAGGCTCAAAAATGATCATGCATTTATAAAGCAATGTGTAACACTGAAAATTCAATGTCAATGTCAGTTTGTGTTATTTGTCACACACAGTGCTCCATCTCCCCACTCTGCACTTATTCTGGCTATGCCCCTGGAATGCCTGGAATTCTCTACCTCCTTATTTCTACCTCCTGGCTTCATAGTTTCTATCAAGTCCCATCTAAAGCCCCAGATTCTATGAGTATCATTTCCCAAGTCTCCTTAATTTTAGAAACTTCCCTCTGAGAGAATCCCTTAGTTTATTCCACGTATTTCCTGTTTGGACATAGTTGTTTGCATGTTGTCTTCCCATGAGACTGTGAGCAAGTTAAACCGTGAATTCTTTAAGAGCAGGGATTGGTTTTTTCTTCTTCTTATTTTTTTTTGCATTTTCAATATTTAGTACTGTGCCTGGTACATAATAAATTATAGTAATCTTAGTGAGAAACAGTAGTAATAAATGCTTGTCAGCTTGTTGCTTGTTCACTTCTTATACTTAGCATAGTACTTGGCATACTGCCTGACTATGTACTTCTTTGGATAATACAAACATTGCAATGATATGAGCACTTTTTCTCAGGGTCACCACCTCTGCTTAACCAAACATTCCCTCTCTGATAATCAGAATTAGGTCCAGAGTAGTAGTTCTCCAAATTGCTTCTGCTTTGGGAATGAAGAAATTATCAGTAAGGCAAGACAAAAATGTATAATAGATCTAAGTTGTTAGTAGAATGGAGTTTCCACTAGAAATCTGGATAGTTGAAGTCTTTAGTAATATCTAACATTTATGTAATACCCATCAACGTTTAAAAAATGCTTGTTGACATGACATGAAATTGGTAGGTTTATTGAGAAGTTACATTTCTCCCCAAAACATCTCATGATGAAAACAAATGCATGCTGATATCTCCATTAGGGTTCTATAATAGTATTTATCCTCTGACTTTCATTTCTTGTCAAGTCAGTCGCGATGCTTATGACCTGTATATGTTTCTTGTGTGTCATAGTAGTACATGCTGTGATGTTTTCCATCAAAATCATAAAACCATTTCTATCCATTTTCTGCTAAGTGGCAAAAACACATGAGCCCTATATAAAGGTTTTGAGAAGATCCAGACTATATTGACAGTGGGTTAGATTTTCCCAGTTTTCATAAATGGGCATTGCCTTGTTATAAAGCAAAGATGAAAGATTTGGAATTAGTCTTCAGATCACAGGGGAATATGACATTTTCTTACCCTTTCCAGGTTTTCTTTTTCATTTAGTTTAGATGCTTTGCTCATTTGTCTACATTCATGGAAACAAATTTAACCCGGAGCAATCTTTGATGTTTGCCCTTGCAGTGTGAGAAAAAAAAACCCAACAAATAAACAAATAAAAAAAATGAAAACAAACAACTGCCCTTTTCCTCCACTTTATTAAATTAGATCTGGGTGTAATGGAATAAAAAGGATTTAAAGTTAGAAGACTTAGGTTCAAATTCTGACTCTGACAATTACTGTCTCTGACTTTAGTAATATTGAACAAGTCACTTAATACCTCTGGACTTTTTGTTTCCTCATTTGTAAAATCATGGGTTTGGGCTAGATGACCTATAAAGTCATTTCCATCTCTAAATCTATGGTAATAGAGAAGAAAATACGCTTTCTAAAGCTTTTTTCTCCACATATTTAGATTAAAAAAAATAATGAAGTCCAAGATTTTTCCCATGACTTAGATACCTTAATTTTTCTTCGGATATCTTTTATTTGTCACAGTTATGTAACTTCTAGCACACATTCTTTGATTGTCAATCTAACTTCTTTCTCCTTCTTTGCTCTTTAGTCCCTTTTCTTTCTCCTCCATATGTACATCTTGCACTGTGTGTGATACAAGTGTTCAGATGTGGTGAGTCCACTGTTCTTGAGAGAGAGAAAACACTTTGTAAAAATAATTTTTACAAATAATTTCTACTTTTATACCATTTGTAATCCTCTTCCCATTTAATCCTCTTTCCATTTTAATCATTAAATGTCTTTTTTTATGATTTATGTTTGGTTGATATTTTGCTAAGCATTTTTCCTCTTAAAACAAATTTTCTCCACCTTTTTTTCTCAGTTTTATGATATGGTAATACTCATAACCACCTATTTTCTGTCTTTATAATAGTTTACAAATGAATTTATATTTTAACCTGATGCTGCCTTTGGCAGATGTTTCTCTCCATTTGGTTAGTAAAGCAGATATTTGCTGAATAAGATACTTTCCGGGTTCTTGTATTCTCCTTGTGGCATTTAATTTCTGTTGATTAAACTATTGGAAAAAATTCCTGTAGTTGGTGCACATGTCTTTCTGTTAATCATTTTCCAGTTTTGACTGCCAATTAATTGTTTAAATTATTCAGGACTACAAAGGACTAGAAAACTATGTTACATACCCTGTGATCTAACAGTACCACTACTAGGTCTGTACCCCAAAGAGATCAAAGAAAAAGAAAAAGGACTCATGTGTACAACAATATTAACAGTAGCTCTTTTTCATGGTGGCCAAAAATGGAAGTTGAGGGGATACTTATCAACTGAAGAATGGTTGAACAAGTTATTAATATATGATTGTGATAGAATGCTATGATAGAATGTGGTGTAAGAAATTATAAAGGGCATAGTTTCAGAAAAATCTGGGAAAACTTACATGAACTAATGCAGAGTGAAGTGAATAGAACTAGGAAAACAAGGTACACAGTAATAGTAATAGACTTAGTAACTCTGATCAATACAATGATCCATGACAATTCTAAAGGACTCCTGATGAAAAATCCTATCAGCCTCTAGGTGTAAAAATATGGACACCGGGTACAGATTGAAACATATTTTTCTTTATATTTGTCTTGTTTCTTTCTTTTTGCAACATGACTAATGTTGAAATATGTTTTCTATGACTTCATATGTTTAATAGGTATTGCATTTATTTCCTTCTCAATGGGCAGAGGGAGGGAGAATTTTTGGAAAAGAAAATAAAAATTAAAAATATTCAGGGTTAAGTTGTATATCATATATTTCTCTCTCTGTCTCTCTGTCTCTGTCTCTGTCTCTCTCTCTCTCCCTCTCTTCCTCTTCCTCTCCCTCCCTCTTTCCCGCCCCCCTCAAAATTTAACATAGAAGCATCAGTTCTGGGAGTACAAGGACTGGTAACCCACACTACTCTTTGTTCTGTATTCAATCATTGTAATTTGATTAGGTTCACCTCTGGGGAAGTCTGAACTCTAATTAATTATGAGTTTTAGGCTCCCAATCTTATACTTGTTGGTACAATAAAAAATCCCAAATCTGGAGTCCCAGGTATTAAGTTAATTACAGTAAATGTTATGACTCATGTCTTTAGTTTCCCCAAATAAGATGTAACCAGATATGCAATATAAATTGGGTATGAAACAAATAGTTTGTTTCCGTTCATAAAACAACAACAACAACAAATAAACATTAGAGAATCCAAGTGTACATTAACAGAATGATTAGAATAGTATCTGGTAACAACTTGTAACTAAGATTATGATTCTTTGAGACACTAATATTTGAAATCCCAGCAAAACACAAAAAGAAGTATAATGTGTCTTATTGGACGTTTTCTATTTCTGCTTCCACTTAGCACAATCCAATCATTCCAAGTCTTTTCTGTTTCAAAAGGCAGTCAGGCCAGGCTCCTTTTCTAATGGCAGTAGAATTCTTCAGAACAGAATCTTTCCTTACCGTCAGTTACTGCAATTCTAATGGACAGTGCCATTGCTGTTGTGTAAGTAGATCTGTTTCCTTAACTGCTGATCTCTAGAACTTCTGAAACTCACCAAGATCACCTATATATACTGCTAGTTCTGGACACTTACTTTCCTAAGATCAGGAAAGAACAAACACAAAGAGAAGCAAAGACAGGGAATGGCCCAGTCCAATCTTACCTGGTTAAGTCCCCCAGCATCAGCCACCATGTGGGGAAGACCACCCAAGGTGGTCTTTATCCTTGCCCACTACTCCCTTGGATTTCATTTTGTCACTTAGGGAGCTTCAGCAAAGAGAGTCCCAGGAATAAACTGTCTCTTCTTTTAAAGGCTCTACTAAGTCATCAACTCTTTTGGTCCAGTAGCAAACTAGGTAACTTTTTGTTTACAGTATAAGCCCTTCAGCAATGAATCATATATAGCCAACAGCAAGCCCCCAAGAATTCCCAAATTGTTCATTGGAATAAGGTAGAAAATAGCTACACTTGTTCTGCACAAGCTTGCATGGTTGTTTCTTCTGTGTTTTTTTTTTCCTTTTTTAACTAATTATGATCTTAACTCTAATGAGTCCTTAGTAGACCATTATGTCAGAGATAATGCTAATATAAATGACAAAGCTTCTCCTGTTTGTTAGAATATAAACTATTTTACTCTCTGTTATTATGTAATGCCAGACATGCTTAGAGCCTACAAATTATTTTCCTGAAGAATGTTTATGATATAAACATTTAAAGGAGGGGTCCATTGATTACTCCACCCCACTTAAGGTAATTACCTTTGTTAGGTAAGAAAACTTCTTGACTGAATCAATCAATAGATCTAAATCAAAGGCATTTTAACTAGATGTTATAGAAAATGTATTCTAATTGGGAGAGAAATTTTGTAATATCCTTTGAGGGCTGCACAAAACCAGGGTGTCAATTCAGAACTCAAGAGACAGGAAAAATCAGAGAGAAGAGAGAATTTTAACTAAATCTCTAAAAAGGAATCAAGAGAGGAAAGAGCCAAGGCCCAGACCTTAGCTATGGGTATGATCTTTCTTTATCTCTTTGACTAGAGGAAGACTGGATGAGCTGTTACCCAACATGGCAGCTTTGTCTACTCACAGGTCTGTGTTTGTTCTTCATGTTTTTAATATGACCATGACATCAGAGAAATGATGACATGACTTGCACTTTGGCCATAGTTAACTTGGAATTTATGGGCCTTTCCCATTTATTTTTCCCATCCTTATTTCTCCCCCCTCCCTGAAATGATTTAATCTAAAGAAGTACCTTAGAATATCTTTACAACTTCGTTCTCAACCACAAATATTGATAAATAAATTGAAATTAATTTCATAGTTTTTTTCTTTTTTAACAAATATGTATCATTAGTACTTAGGGGCACCTAGGTGGCACAGGGGATAGAGTGCCATGCCTGAAGTTAGGAAGTCACATTTTCCTGAGTTCAAATCTGGCCTCAGACAATTACTAGCTGTGTGACCTTGGGAAAGTCATTTAATTCTGTTTGTCTCAATTTCCTCATCTGAAAAACATTCTGGAGGAGGAAATGGCAAACCTCTTCAGCATTTTTGCGAAGAAAACCCTATATGAGGTCACAAAGAGTTGCACACATCTGACACAACTGAGCAATGATGCTGTAACACATGATGGCCAAATAATACCTGAAATATTGTTTCTTAACCCTTTTTGATGGATGTTAAAACCAATCACACCCCTTTTTTCTTTGTTGCTGCAAAGAGTTCTTGGGAAGCATCCTAAAATTTATATTTCACTTGCTTGCTTTTTTTTTTTTTTGTTTAACTTCTGGCAAGGATGCCAAAATCAATACAGTTTACTTTCTTTAACAATATACCATTTATTAGATAGAAAGGTGCTTTCTTTTGTTTCAAATATTCACATATTTCTTCCTTTATGCCTCCTTTCCTGCAAAGTATCATCCCATATAACAGAGAAGAAAAAAATCAGAAAAACTAATCAGTATATTTAAAGGAAAAAGTATCTATATGTTGTCTGCCATACCCAGGGAACCCTTCTTCAGAAAACTAAATTTGGTCATTATAATTTTGCAACATTCATTTCATTTATTTTGTTGTTTGCATTTGTTGTAGTCACCGTGTATGTTGTTTCCCTGTCTCTGCTTACTTCATGTTGAATCAGTTCATGTAAGTTATTCTACATTTCTCTGTATCCACCATAGTTACTGTTTTCTGCAAAACAACAATATTCCATTCCATTCATTTTGTTTTGTTTGGTCATTCCCTCTTTGATGGGCACTTGTGCTGTTTCCATCTATTTCCTTATATATATGTTGGTGTTTTTATTTTTTGTTCTTGTCATTAACCTCCATAGAAAATATGACTAAGCTATAGAATTTTTGGGTTAAAAGTTGTGGGAATTTTGGTCTCTTTATTTGCAATATCCCAAATTGCTTTGCAGTGAATACTTTCTTAAGTAATTTATTCTCATCTTGAATTCCAAGTTATTGATTTTAATTATTTTTTATTCTTCTTTCTCTAGTCTATTCCATGGGTCTTCTTTTCTACTGTTAACTATTACCAACAGATTTTGTTTAATGCTGTTTCATTTTATAGTTTGATATCTGAAAGTCATTCCTACTTCATTCCTACCTTTTATTTTCATTTTTTCCTTGATATTCTAGATATTTTGTGTTTCTAAATTAATTTTTTGTCCTTTTGCCAGCTCTATAAAGTATCTTTTTGGTAGATTGGTTGCCATGGCACTAAATCAGTAAATTCAACTAAGTAGAATTGTCATTTTTTATTATTTCAGCATGATTCAAGTATAAACACCAAATATTACTAACTTATATATTAATATTTTTATATTTTTCATTATTCACTTAAGAAATATTTTTGAAAATTTAACTACACAAGTATTGTATATGTTTTGGCAGATTGACTCTTAGATAGTTATGCATTTTGTAGTTGTTTTAAATAGATTTCTTCTTTCCATGATCACCTGTGAGACTTTGTTGCTGTTATCAATTATTATATAAAATCCTTTCATAACTATGTAGGATTTTTACCCTGTGAATGTTGTATTTTGTCAAAGGTTTTTTTTCTGCTTCTATTGAGATAATCATGTGGTTTGGTCAATTTAAAAAACATAATTATGTTAATTATATTTCTGATGTTGAGCCATCTTTGCATTACTGGTATAAATCTAACTGGATTGTAATACTTTTTAAAAATAAATGACTGTACTTTTGCAAGGACATTACCATTTTTGAATATTCATTAATGATATTGAACTACAGTTCTCTTTCTTTTATTCTTCTCTTAGGTATTGTAACTATTTCTCATGAAAGGAGCTTGTAGAGAGTGTTCTTAGTTCTTCAGAAAAAATTTTCTGTAATACGTTATTTCTTTAAAGTTTGAGAAAATATGTTGAAAATAAATTTAGAACAGAATTTTTTCTTTTCCTTTACTTCTTCTTTTGTAACTAATTCTGTTTCCTTTTCTGTGTCTGGGTTATTTAAGACCTCTGTTATTCTGTTAGTTTGGTTATATCATATTTTTTAAAATTAATATTTTTTTTTGAATTCTCAACTTTTTGGACATGAGACTTGTAGATTCTGAGGATTTTTTCTTTTGTTAATAGTTTTGTTATGATATTATTTTATTCATTTTTACTTTGTTAATTTTTTTGTCCATTTTAATCAGTTTGGCTAAAGATTTATCAATTTTGTTTTTAAACCAGCTTTTATTTTTTTTTCTGAGACCTATAGTCTTCATGTTTCCAAATCAAACAGAGGCCACTCCAGGGAGAAGATAGCTCAATTTCCTTCCTGTCTTGTCTTGATCATTGCAATATGGTAGGGACTAGACAAGTGAAGAATATGTTGTCCAATTCCTTACAACAGGAAGAAAATCCTGTGTGTGTCCCAGATATGAGACAAGGGATTGATTCATGCATTAAACTAGGTGTCACAGTTGATAGAGTGCTGTGTCTGGAATCAGGAAGACTTGAGTTCAAATCCAACCTCAAATACTTCCTAGCTATATAACTGGGTATGTCACTTAACCTCTATCTATCTCAGCTTCTTCAACTTTAAAATGAGGATGATATGGCACCTACCTCCTACTGTTATTGTGAGGATCAAAGAAGAAAAGATTTATAAAGTGCTTAGCACACTTTCTGGCATATAGTTGGCAGTTACTAAATATTTGCTCCTTTCCCTCTTTTCCTCCTTGCTGGAGCATGGAGGATTGTGCAGGAGGAATACATTAACCTATTAAGGATTAGTGTTTTTCTGTGTTCATTTATAAGGGTTTTTAACTTTTTGGGTACTTAGGTTTTTGTCTGGGGATTCAGCTGTAATTGGTCTACATATTCTACCTAAATCTTCTTTTGCTGAGTTTTTTCCAGAGCTATTAGAAACTGGGAGAAATATCTAGTATGCCATATTGGTAGGTATGTCAACCAACAGGCTTTTGCAAGGAATATTTAATGATGAATCGTATCTTTATCATTTCACAGTTATTGAAAGTTGTGGAGAATAAAATATAGTACTTATAAATTACAAAGTAATTCAGTAGTATAAAAATGTACTGTCTCTTTTATATCAAAATGTCTCCTACCCATACACCAACATCTTTTAATATTCCTTGAAAGATACAACAGAAGTGACCTTTCTATCATAACCAGGCAAGGTATAACATAGGGGAATATATGCTTGCCCAAAGTGTTTGCCACTGTGATTGAGGAGATCCAGAGCAGCTTCTAAGTAGAAATGTGATTCCTTGTGGATGGTGAGGTCTTCATCAAATCCCAGAACACTACAGAGCCTACTAAAATAAATCTGCAATCATTCAAAGGAGTCTGGCAGAAATATCACATAGATGAAGAAAGTCTATGGTTCAGAGTAGAACGTGCATTTTTTATGAATTACCCACAGAACTTGTCCATCAGTATGTACATCTGGCAGAGACAGTACAGATGGATAATGTGTTGGGCCTAGAGTTGAATAGGGGGAGGAGAATGGATTGAATTGCTTTTGGGAAATTGCAAAACTCTTTTAATGGCTCCAGGCTTCCGGTGAAACAAAGATGTGTCTTTTTCATACCAACATTCAATTGGTGTTGCTACATAGCATCCAAGCCATAGAAGACAACACTCTTCAAAGAATGAAAATGAATATCATGTATAGGGCAGTGTAGTCACTTATGGTACAAGTGAATAAACTGCAACATATAACCACTGAGGACTTCTTAAGAACAAGTGTAATTATTAAGGAAGTGTGAGAAAGGGAAAGGAGAAGGATGGGAATAAATATTTGTATAGTGCCGGGCACTAGACGTTGCATTGCAAATTTTATTTCATTTGACCCTGAAACGAACCTAAGAGATAGGTCATGTTATTACCCCCAGTTGAGGAAACTGAGGTGAACAATTCTTGCTGAAAATGTGTGCAGATATTTTTGGTTTCTAAATCTATCAATAAAATCCTCCCCACATGATTTCCGTGATATTCAAATCACATTCTAGGATTACCTTTTCATAGTGAGGTAGACCTGCTTCCATGAAATCTGAGATTAAAATGAAAAGTAACAAGATGCTAGATTTTTGGACTGACAGGGGCTTCAAGACGCAGTGATCTAATGCAGCCCCTCCTTTTTAAAGATCAAAAAATAGATCCAAAGAGAATTTTCTAAAGCCACAGACTTAGCCAACAAGCAGTTTTTAGGAATTTTCTGTGGGCCAGCTTTATGCTATGTAGTGAGGATACAAAGAAAGATAAAAATAGTTTCTGCCTTTAAGAAGCAGATTTTAATTGGGGAGACACATAAATAATTAGGTGCATTATCATTATAAAAGCACATGCATGTGTGATATTTAGCACCTACATATACATATGCGTATTTAATACAAATACACATATATATTCATATACATATGCACATGCATGCACACCTGTAGGTTAGTTTTTCAGTCATGTCTGACACTTCATGACCCCATGCGCCAAAATATGCCAATCCCTTCTATCCTCCACTATCTCTCAAAGTCTGTTCAAATTTACATTCATTGTTTCCATGTTCCTATCTATCGATATCATCCTTTGCCATCCCCTTCTCCTTTTGCCTTCAATCTTTCCAAACATCAGGGTCTTTTCTAATGAATACCATCTTCTCATTATATGGCCAAAGTATTTAAGCTCCAGCTTGACCTTCCAGTAAATAGGTTGAATTAACTTTTGTAAGGATTGGTTGATTTGATCTCTTTGATGTTCAAGGGACTCTCAGAAGACTTTTGTAGCACCTGTGTGTATATTCATGTATATAAAGACATGTAAACATACATGTACCTTTATGTATGGATATATGCATATATGTGTACATGTATATATACATGTGTATGTATGAATGTTAGTATTAGATGGAAGGCATTCTGAGAAAGGAGAGCATTTGCCACTGGGAAGGAGGGAGAGGGACCAATAAAGTTTGCCAGAAGTTGGAATTTGAAATGAGTCTTGAAAGAAATGTTTGAGGAACGGCAAGTAGGACAGCATTTCTGGATGGTAGAGTTTGTGAAGGGGACTCAGAAGGTAAAAAGAAGCCAGGTTGTAAAATTTTAAATATCAACTGACCAAAGATTCCCCTAGTCTCCATTCAGAACACTTTTACAATAACTGACATCTTTGTTCATTGGCTTCCTAGCAAAGGACAAAAATTCTGATGTTCTTGTTCTTGGGAAAAATATCTATGTGTCATGGGGCTTGTCTTCAAAGGGACTTGGCTCAAGCTTCTCTTTCTGCCTCTTCTACCCGAGTATTTTCGGTGAAATCTCTAATATGGAGCTTATGTAGGTCTCATATCTAGGGTTTCCCTAAATTATACATAACACGCATTTAAGGAAAGGTATTTCTGTGTAGTATGTCATCAGGTATAGATCTGCAGTTTTTCTGCAACACAGAAACTGCCTAAGGTGAAAAACACTCCCAAGTAGGCTTTAACAAATACAGAAGAACTGAGCCCTCTCTTCTGTAGAACAAATATGTCTTATTCATTTCATGTTTGCCCTATCTTCATGATTTAAAAATTCCAGGCAATACCTTTTTTTGTTCTATTGGTTATAGTACTATCTTGGCAGTGTTCATATCTACCAAGAAATATGCTGTCAAAACAAGTTCCCTTGGTCAACTGATATATAAATCCTTAACTCACAAACTTTCTACCTGTGGGGTAACCAGCAAGGCTGGTAATATCCATTTTTTAGAATAATTCACTAATGACCCATACTAAGAGGGAAAAAGGCACAAGAAGGTACCCTAAGAATAGAAGGAATAGAACTGGAAAGTGTTCTTTCAATCTTAAACTAAGATTTTTTTTGTCCTTCATGAAAGAGAAAGGAGTCCTATAGCTAAAAGGAGCACTGGAGGAAGAGCATGCTAACACTAAATTGACAAGCCAAAGGCTAAAGATTGTAAGGACTTCTATTGTCCATTGAAAAGTGAGACTTGGTCCTTTTGAAGATTATCCCATACAACATATATGTTTTACCTTGTTAGAAGCTATCCCAACATCCAAGTGACCTACATGGTACTCTTTCAAAACTCCATGCCCTATATGGAGCAAACTTAGCAAAGTCACTCCTACATTTGAGATGCCATATTCTTTGGGGACTCAGCACAATTGAGCAATGTGAAAATCACTAACAATGATGCCCCACCCCCAGAGAATTTAATGAAACTTGTCTAGATAAAGATAGGAAATTGAGGCCCTGCTACTCCAGAATTATAGGGTAGGTAGGTGGTATAGGAGATAGTGTGCCCATCCTCGAGTCAGGAGACTTATCTTCTTGAGATCATATCTGCCCTTAGTCACAAACTAGCTGGTGACCCTGGGCAAGTCACTTAACTGTGTTTGCTTCAGTTTCCTCCCTTGTAAAATGGGCTGGAGAAGGAACCCCAAATGAGGTTACAAAGAATCAGATATGACTGAAACAATTGAACACATGCTTCAGAATTATGCCTCTATCAAATGTTTTCAATTAAATGTGTGCCCCACTAATGATGAGGTCATAGAAAAAAAATGAAGATCTTATCAGCAATGTGTTGAAAGAGGACACATTTGTAGTTCTGGATGACTTTAATGAAAGACTAGGCACAGACTATTAGATATGGCAGGAAGTCCTTGGGAGGAACGGAGTCAGAAACAGCAACAGGAAGAGTCACTATCGAAGACTTGTGTGTCTCAGGCCCGTCACATCACTAATACTGCTTCCATTTACATAAATGCAATAAAACTTCATGGATACACTATTCACTAAATATAGACATTTAACAGACTATCTTATTTTAAGGAGAATAGATAGGCAGGATGCAAATGTGACAAAGGCAATGTGTGGCAGAGTGGGGGACCAATCAAAGGCTTGTCTTCTTCAAGCTAAATGTTCACATTCAACAAAAGTAGTGACCCCGAGGCAAGACAATTATCTGAAGACTCAGTGTCAAAAGTTTAGAGTGTCTCTCTGTGAGTGAACAGTTTGTTGCTTACTTGAAGGGAAAGCTGAGCCAATATATATTTAGTAATGTTAGAGGAGAAGAAAATGGACAACTTTCAGAGATTTGGTGTATAGCCCCACATTTAGTCACCTGGACCAGGACACTCAGAAACATCAGGATTGGTGTGATGAAAATAATAAGGAAATTCCAAAGTCACTCAATAAAAAATGAGAACTTCACAGAGTTTTATCAGAAGGATAGCTGATCTGTCTCTAAAAAGGAAGTGTTTAATTTCACCATAAGTAAAGTACAAGTGAAGGTTAGAGAGATGGAGGATTCTTAGTTTCGTAAGAAGGCAGAAGAAATTCAGTTTTATAATAACAATCAAAAACACTTTTGTGATGTTCTGAAGGTTATTTATTGGCCAAAGACATATGGTAACCTTTAGTTTGGCATGCAGGAAACCACACTGAACAGTGACAAGGACAAGATCCTGGAGAGATGGACTGAATACTTCAATAGTGTTCTCAACAGACTACCTGAATATCTCAGGTTGAAGTCAATTCCTCTTTACCAGAACTTTAAATTGAAGAAGATATTTTGAATATCATTAAGCTATTCTCATGTGGCAAAGGGCCTGGTGATGATTCTATTCCAGCAGAGATTTACAAGGTAGGCAGTTCACTGTTCATACAAAAACTGATGGAAATCTTCTGCGTTATATGGCAAGAGGGGTTATCCCCTAGAAGTTCAAGGATTCCTCCATTGTCCTTCTTTATAAAAGGAAATAAGTGTCCTATGATAATCACAGGGAGGTCTCACTCTTACATTGTCAAGCAAGATTCTTGCCAGAGTCCTCCTTAATAGGCTGATCCTTCACCTGGAAGATGGTCACCTACCCAAGAGGCAGTGTGCCTTCAGAAAGGATTGAGGAATGGTTGACATGGTGTTAACTTCTCAACAACTCTATGGGAAATATCATGAGCAGAATAGAGCTCTGTATACAATGTTTATTGATCTGACCAAGGCCTTTGATACTGTCAATCATGGTGGAGTGTGGAAGATTATGGCAAAATTTTGTTGCCTGGAGAAGTTCATCAATATTGTATGCCAGTTTCATGACAGCATGCTTGCACAGTTTCTGGAAAATAGACAATGTTCTCTTGCTTTCCCAGTCACCAGTAGAGTAAAGTAGGACTCTGTACTTGCTCTCATTGTTGGATGCCTTCAACAAGGATGAAAACATCATCAAGGTCAGTTTCTACGCTGACAGTAAATTATTTAACTTGAAAAGACTATGAGCCAAGACTAAATTAGAAGGAAGGTTGGTGTGTGACTTTTTGTTCACAGATAATTGTACACTCAATGCAACCTCTGAGGCTAAGATGCAGCAAAGTATGGATTGATTCTCTGCCACTTGTGCTAATTTTGGCCTGATGATTAGTACCAAGAACACAGAGGTTCTCCACCAGCCATCACTGTACCATCCATATGTGGCACCTTGGGTTATACCAAATGGAGAAATTTTGAATGATGTTGATAAGAATATTTACCAATACTTCTGTTGGTAGAATACTTTCCAGGGATGTACACAAAGAGAATGAGGTTGGATATATGCATTACCAGAGCTAACTCAGTGATTTCCAAAAGAAAGCGTAGGAGAGAAGATGTATCAGATTGCCTAGATGTACTAGATTAGATTAAACTGAAGATCTATAGAGTCATTGTCTTGACTTTATTGTAGTATACCTATGAAACCTGTTCAGACTACCAGTGCTGTGACAGAAAATTGAATTGCTTCCATTTGAATTGCCTTAGGAAGATCACCTGGCATATAAGGTACTGGAGACTGAGGTCCTTTCTCAAGCTGAACTGCCAAGTATTCAAACTCTATTGCAGAGAGTACAGTTCCACTGGACAAGCCCCACTGTTTGAATGTTGAACATATATTTGCCTAAAAGACTTTTTAATGGTTAACTTACACAAATCATGTACCTGCTAGGAGGTCAAAAGAAGCGATACAAGGACACTCTCAAGGTCTCTCTGAAGAACTTTGGTGTCCATGGCTCACCATGGGAGACACTGATACAGGGCCCTCTATCATGGCAAACCCACGTCAAAGAAGGTGCTATGTTCTGTAAGCAAAGCAGAATTGGAGTAATTAAAAATAAATTTGATATGTATCAGTTTAGAAACATCTCCTTCCCAAAGAGTCATACAAACTATTTATACTTGACCTGTGGCAGAGTCTTCCAGCCTCTTAATGGTTTGATCAGCCACAGTAAGACACACTGTAAATTGGTCCTGAAATTATGATGTCATTTTGGTCTGCTTCAATCATGAAGGACAACCAATGCCTCACTACTGTTGTATTTTACACTGCCATTGTATTTTATACTTGTGCCCACTTTTTCTTGCTGAATTATTTGTGTCTTTATGACTGAGTATACACTAAGTTTATAGGAAAATGTTTTGTAACTACTGTTATTTTTTATGTCATTTGTAAAAATACACTTTTTTTCCTTCATATTTTGTGAGGCAATTGGGGTTAAGGGGTTTGCTCAGGGTCACACAGCTAATAAATTTCAAGTGGCAAGGCTGAGGCCAGATTTGAACTCAGGAACTCCAAGACTGGTGCTCTATCTACTACTACACTTAGCTGCCCCTTAAATATATTTTCTAATGACTAGTTGAGTCTACCGGCTAATTGAAAATGAGAAGCATACCAATGGAGATTTATGAGGGTATAGTGCTAGAAGCAGTCATTAACAGGATCACTTTTAGAACTCAACATAGTTAATATTCACCTTCCTGGGACCCAGTTTTCAAATATGAGTCCAGATTGGGAGCATGACCCAAGAGGAGACATCATCAATATGAAGTTGGCTTATGCAGTACTTTTCCAAAGGGGAAAAGAAGACCACCGAGAGGTTGTTAATTCTTGATACTTCTCAGGATGGTGGTTAGCAGAACCAAGGCTCGATGGGGATAGATTCTTAGCATTAGAAGTCAGGGGAGATCATCATAAGAGGACTTCAAGAGTAGTGAAAATACTCATCTCCTATTTCACTATTTTGTCTGGGTGCTGGTCCTGAAGATAAGATATAATATTGTCCCCCCCAAATCTGTATTTATAGTTTTTATGAGCAGTGGAAACTTATAATTTGCCTGTGTTGCCATTTCCAGTGGCATCTCTAGGCTGACTTGGCAGACAAGGGGACTTTTATCATACCTAGCTCTTTTAAGGGAGATTTCATTTTTGTCATTTTTATTTATTCTAAGACATCTTTCTAGATATTGAATATTATTTGATTACTCATTAAACATGTCATTCTGTTTAGAAAAAAATTCTAAATTCATAGGGTATAATATATAGGATGGAAATCATGATAATGGTGTCCTATACCTCACCTGAATGGACTTCATTAAGGATATTAGAAGTTCAACCCAATCCAACAAACTGCTATGTGCAAGTCATTCTACTAAGAACTGAGATGACAAAGATTAAATGGAAACAGGCCTTGCCTCAGAAGAGCTTACAATCAACTCAGGTTATGTAAAACACAGAAAGCACTAACAACTGGGGAGATAAGGGAGAGTTTGATTGTAAGAGTCAACATCTGGCTAAAGCCTTTAAAGATGCTAGGTATTCCAAAAGAAGGAGATGAGAAGGCAGAATATTCCAGGCACAGGATTCAGCCCATCAAGGCATGGAAATAAGAGACAGAATATCATATTCTGGGAAGAACAAGTTTGACATACCTATATCAAAGCAAAGTATTTTCTTTTTGATGGTTCTCTTGGAAATGAAATGGAACCAGAGTAGAAGGATACTGCATTAAGCCTGTGCTCTGATAAAAGTAACATTTTGTTATAAAGGTGAGGTGAGAGTATATGGGTTGTGACTGTTCTAAAGCCTAAAATGCTGTGGATGATTGAAATGTTATTGATCACTACCTAATGGATTTCATCAGACTAAACATAGAAAATTGAATGAACAGAAATAAAAGAACAACATAACTTTGAAAAGAAAAGATTGAAGACAGAAGGGAATGATCATGTAAGGATGAATGACTTCTGAAATAAGGGACATTCTGTTTCTCTGAAGGCTTCTGAAGGGCACAATTTTCAAGAGACTGATGAAAGAAAAATGTGGGATACTCAAGCACAGGGAAAATAATGAAATATTAATGTGTTTCTGGCAGGTGGATTTAAAAGAGTGAAAATGGAGAGGTCATCAAGATAAAAAGGGGAAAAATCATGAGAGAAACATAATAGTATGTAAGGGCAGGGTCAGAAATGCATAAGCAGTGAATAAGGATATACTGGGGACTATTGTTAAGAGGAACAAAACTAAGTTGTACAAACACAAGAGGCAAAGGGATGATCAAGAGAATTTTCATTCTTTATACTTTCAACAATGAGAAAGTGAAAATAATGTATCACTAAAGGGGTTGATGTGGTTGGTGGTTACTTTGCATGCCTCTCTGAGTAAAAAGATAAGTTATTTACTCTGGTGATAGTTAACATGGAAGGGTCTGGGGGCCTAAAAGTAGTCCTAGAAGCTCGACTGACCAAAGTCATTCCTTACTCCCCCAATTCCCTTTAAAGTACAGGCTACCCACTTTTTGTATGAGCAGGGAACTGGAACCATGCAGACAGTCACCTATTTGGGAATACAATACAGATCACGAAATGTGAATATTAAGCATTGCAAGAAGTAATTAGAGGCAGCATAGTGTAGTAAGTAGCAAGGGTGGGGAACCTGTGACCTTGAAGCCATATGTGGCCTTCTAGGTCCTTGGGTGTGGGCTTTTGACTGAGTCCAAGTTTTGCAGAATGTATCTTTTTAATAAGAGTATTTGTTCTGTGAAGTTTGGATTCAGTCACAGGGCCTCATTTGAGGACCTGGAGGACCACATGTGGCCTTGAGGCCATAGGTTCCACACCCCTGGGTAATGATAGAGAGCAGATCCTAATTGGTTCAAATTCCCTCTTTGATACATAATCGTTATGCAGTCTCCCTACTTCCCTATTGTTCCCTTTCCTGTCCATTTTTCACTCAGCTGTCCATCTTCCTAAAGCATAGGTCTGACCCTGCCACCCTGCTATTCAATAAATTCCAGCAGACACCTTCATGATCATATATTTGTTTGCCCTGTTTGACTTTTAATGCCCTTCTTAATGTGACCCCTTTCTACTGTTCAACACTTTTTAAGTTTATTTGCTTTCTGGTACTCTGTGATCCAGTGGCATTGACCTTCTTACTGACTTTTGCATAAGACAATCCATCTCTGAATTCCATGCATTTTCACTGGTTGTCTCTCAGGTCTGAAAGGGTCTCCCTCCCAGCTTTCTTGGCTTCCTTCAAGTTGCAGCCACAATTGTACCTCCTGCCAAAAGCCATTAGCAATCATCCGAAATGCTAGAGCATTTCCTCTAAGATTCTTTCTGTAGATATCTACATGTGCATATATAGAGAGATATCTGTTTAAATCTCAGCTCTCTTATTTTTTAGCTATGTGACTTTCTTGACTGTGAAACTATCTTGCAGTCTCAGTTTCTCCATTTGTAAAATGCAGATAATCTTTCACTACTAACTTCATAGGATTGTTATATGTTTGAAGTCAGATAATTAAAGAGATTTTTAATCATAAATGAAAACAATTACTGTCATTTTTGTAATAGTTCAATCATTTGGACTTGGTAAAATGCCTTATGTTTTTAGAGAAATCAGTTCACGCAGGATTGGGCTTAGTGTTGACAATTAATTTTGAGATAAGAAAGATGAAGAGTTGGGCCCAGGGCATTTTTTGAAAATGGAGAAAACATATTCTAGAAAGAACTAAAGAATAGTTCACACACTTGTGAACCTATCTTCAGTTTGGGATAAATTGTTACAAAAATTAATGAAGAATGTTCTGATCAGAAGTGTTCTCTATTCTGCCTTTTTCTTCTAGGACTTACTATTGATGATTTAGCCTTTTGATTCATTTTCTTAGCAATTGGCAAAATAACAGCACACTGAGGTAAATGGAGAAGGAAGAGAACTTTCAATAGCTCTCATTTCTGATAGTTAAATTAGGTGTATTTCTTCTAATGATCCTTGCTGTCTGTCACAGAGATATACAGGTGATATGTAAAAGAGTTGTCATTTTTCATTTCTCTCTCTGAAAGAACTCTGATTTGGTGATAGAGTTTTGTGGCCCTGAAACAACAGAAGCCTACTCTCCTATAGAATTCTCTACCAGTATTTATGAAAACCTTTCCATATTGGTCCATTTATAATTAATCTCTTCAACATAATGAACATCCAATGCTGATCAGAAATCAAGGAAACTATTTGTAATCTATGAAGGAGAAAATAGATTGGGGCTACTGGAGGGTGTTACTTTTTCTTGCTAAGTAGGTGTTATGTTTACTGTGGTGACTCCTTCCTTTATGAAAAGACATGTTGGGATATGAGTGAGGAAGGGAAATCTTGGTTATACAACTTAAGTATCTCTACTGCAAGGCATGCTCTCAATCTACAACTTTTCCCACCGTCCAACATCCTGGAATTTTCAGGTTGATCTCTGCGTTTCTTAGTGCAACAGCAACTATATATGCTGAATTTTGTTTTCCCTTCATTGACTTGTGATGTCCTCCCTTTCATAAAGTTTTCATAAGATTGGGTGAAAGACACTTATTGAGAGGAATTGAGAGAACTCTTGTTCAGTTTGATAACTTTCCCAAACAACTTGAGATGGCATAGTTTTATCATGTCATCTACACTATTCAGCAAACTGTAGTGCCCTTCCCCCCACCTTATTACCTTCCTGATATAACATAAAATCTTGTGTTTGACTTCTAAAGTTATTCACAACTTGACCCCATTCAAGTAGTCTACTTTTTCCTTGGACATATCTATGAAATCACAGTTGGTTCAAGATCTGTGGAAGAAATTCCTACACCGTTAATTTCAGACACAAGTAATAGAAAATCATGATATCTCATAATCAAGTAGGAAGAACTGCCCCTTGACTCAAAAGATCTAGATTCAGATCCAAGTGCTGGCACTGTATGACCTTGAGCACATCATGTCAATGCTTCATGCCCCGTATTCTTCATCTGTAAAATGGAGATAATCATGCCTGTGCTGTCCAACTTAGAAAGTAATTGTGAAGAACAAACGAGATGACTTAGATACAGCACTTAGGAACCAAGAAGTGCTTCATCAGTGGAAGTTATTACTATTTCTGCTATCATTCTTTCTTATTTCTCACATTTCATGTGAGAAAAAATTGAAAAATTTGCCAGGGCAAGTTGCAGTGTATTTGTTGTCAATGCATCAGAATGTTCGGATGACACAGGGTAAAATATTTTGGGTTATGCTAAGGTTACATTATAAGAGCAGGTAGGTGGCATAGTGGCTAGAGCCCTGGGCCTGGAGTAAGAAACACCTGAGTTCAGATCAGACCACAGACACTTACTTACTAACTATATGATCTTAGGCAAGTCATTTACCTTGTTTATCTTAGTTTTGTCAATTGCGAAATGGAGGTGATAACAGAACCAATTTCATAGGATGCTATGAGAATCAGATGTGATAATATTTGCAAAGCACTTAGAATAGTTTCTGACACATAGTAGGCTCTATAATAATCCCAAAACGATAATGGTGACAATAATATTTATTTGATGTTAATAACATTGCATGAGTTCATATTACATAATTATAATATATGCTCTAATGTCTTATTCATTTGCGATCATATAATATTTATGTGATTATATTATAAAGGGGTATTACTAATAATGCAATTGTTAGTATCAATAATTGAATTCAATTACTAAATTAATGTTTATTAATAATATTTATTATTTTTGTTAATTTAGTCCTAGCGAGAAATCTTAGCTCAGGCAACACATATCCTACTAGGGAAAAAGCAAGGAGACAATAGAGAGAAGAAAATACTAAAAGGAATTTCAGAAATATATATTTCTGAAGAGAAATACACTGAATTTTTCCTCACTTTTCTTTGAATTTTAGACTACCTCTGTTGTGCCATGGGGAGTAGAGAATTAAGGAAAGTGCTTTTTTTTCTTTCCTTTTCTTTTCAGGTTTCCTCATCCTTTAATTTTATGATCCTAAGAACAGTTAAAACTGCAGTGGAAATGTGAAAAAGACTCTAGAGTTAGAAGAATTTGAATCTTTTCAGGCTAAGATTCCAGTGGGGGAGACGACAGAGTATAAATTGTTTTCTGTTTTTTTTTATTAATTTTTTTTTTGGTAAATAATATTTTTCCCAGTTACATGTAAAGATAGTTTTCCACATTCATTTTTAAAACAAGATTTTAGGTTTCAAATATTTTCTCGCTCTCTCTTTCCTATTCCTCCACCCCAAGACGGCAAGCAATCTGATATAGGTTATACATGTACAATCAGGAAAGCATATTTCCACGTTAGTCATGTTATGAAAGAAGAAAAAGAACAAAAGGGAAAAGTCACAAAAACAAAAATAAAACATAAAAAATGAAAACAGCGTACCTTGATCAGCATTCAGACGGCATTGTTCTTTCTCTGGATGTGGATAGCATTTTCCAGCATGAGACTTCGGGAATTGTCATGGATCATTAGTTTGCTGCATAAGCTAAGTCAGTCGTAGTTGGTCATCACAAAATGTTGCTGTTACTGTGTACAGTCTTCTCCTGGTTTTGTTCCCTTCATTTTGCATAACTTCATGTAACTTCACTTTTTTCTGAAATCTGCCTGTTCATCATTTCTTATAGCATAATAGAATTCCATTACGTATATATCTATATATATATGTCTCTATCTATCTATCTATCTCTATACCTATATCTATATGTATTTTCCAGTTTTCCCAGTAGTTTTGTAAAATAGGGAGTTCTTGTCCCACAAGCTAGTGTAATGGTAATTTAAATGGAAAGATCTTTCCCTTTCATTGATAGTTCCAGGTGACCTGCCTAGCAGGGGAAAGGCTTGTGTATAATGTTGCCCTCTGCATTGTTATTGTGTATAGATTTTGTAACTATGATGGATTTGACTTACTTGTATCTGAATAAATGTTTTGGTTCTGTCTTTCATGTGAAAAATCTGTTTTATTTCGTGATTCAGAATTGCCCTGGCTACAGTAGGTGCTGTGAATATTGCATTGGTGCTACAGCTGTATTCACAGGATTTATCAAATAATAGATTAATATAATCACTGAATATTGTGTCTTATGTACCTAACCCAAGGAGGGAAACATCTGACCTTGAGGCCCCCTGTGCCTCTCTAGGTCCTCAAATGTGGCCATTTGACTGAATCCAGATTTCACAGAAAAAATCTGAGTATTTGTTCTGTAAAATTTGAACTCAGTCAAAACACTGCACACAAACACATAGAAAACCACATGGGGCCTCGAGACCACAGATTTCTACATGACCTAAGCTAATCCACTGATCCACCACTCTATTTCTTAGCCAGTACCAAATAATTTTATTGTTTTCTGTTTTATAATATAGTTTTAAATCTGGTATGACTAGGCTTCCTACCTTTCCATTTTATGTTTTGATCTCTCCTTTTGCCATAGTAAGATTAGGACTCTTTTTTTAAACTAAATTTTTTAAAGCTGATCTCTGCTTCTGGGTACAGGGGACACTGTCCCAAGCTTCTTGTACCGGGGACCAGGAGTCTGGTCACTGGCTATCTGTGCCTTGGCCTCTGGGGCTGGCAGCTTGCCCACTGTGCTAGGGTGGCCTGGCCTGTTGCGTCCTGTGTTTCAGAGCTGGAAGTTTGCCTACAGCACTGGGGCTGGAGGCCTCACAGCAGGCCTGCTATGCCACTGGCCTGCTGAGCCAGAACCCTGGAGCCTTGGCGCTCTTGATAAATGGTGTGGTAAAGAACCTCCTGCTGGTTTGCCTGGACATCTACCTGCACTCAGCTGTACTCCCCTTTTCCCCAAGTGAGACAGACCTTTCCTGAAGAGTTATATTGGCCTGGAAAATTGTTTCTCTCCTTCTTTTTGTGGATTCTGCTGCTCCAGAATTCTTTTAGAAGCTTGATTTACCATTACTTTCAATGGAAACTGAAGAGAGCTCAGGCAATTTCCTGGCTTCTCTCCTTCATCTTGGCTCCACTCTCCTCCTTTTACCCCCTGGTATAGATTAGACAGCAGAACCATATAATCTGTAAGAGGGAGTCAGTTACTAAGGTGAACTTAAGGAAGAGTATTTTTAAAAGGCTCTACATGAAGAAAAATGTTGTCACTTGTATATTGCAAAAATTTAGTTTCATATTCAGACATAGAAGTCAGAGTCAGTTCTGAATTTGTCTTTAAAAAATAACTAAAACCTAGTTCAGAGAAAAAAGCCCTAAGATGGGACTCTGAGGATTCAGCTTGTAGTCTCTGCTCCTCTGTATGAGCTTGGGGAAGTCATTTCAAGACTGGATCTCAGTTTCATCATCTAAGATAAGTATTCTCTAAGTTCTTCCCTCCTTCCAACAGTCCCGGACTATTATTCTATTAAAATGAAAACCCATATTATATATCATTTCTCTCCATTCACTGAACTTCTCTACCTTCTCACCAACTGCTTTTCATTCCTCAAAAAACCTCCTGCCTCATGACATTATTATCCTGATTGGTGACTTCTTTGTCCAGAACACTACGTCTTTTAATTCCTTCTTCTTATATGTCTTTTGTAACCGCAGCGCCTTTCCCTTTATCTCCATTAGAGGAGAGAGTATGTTTTTAGTCTATATTTGTATCCCTCATGGCTTAGTGCTATTCATAGAACATGGTAAGTGCTAACTGCTTCTCTCTGTCTCTGTCTGTCAGTCTGTTTGTCTCTCTTCCCTGCCCCTCTTCTAACACCTTGTAAATCTCTCTAAATAACTCTTAGGACCAAAACTCAATGCTGAAGGTTAAGTAAACACGTTTTAGTTGAATAAATGCAATGGCTTGTTACTAAGTAATCTGCCATTTTATCCTTTTCTGAGTCTCTGGGCCAGCCATAGGATTTAGAGAATAAGGATAGTTTCTTTCAGAATGGACCAGAGGAAATAGATTTACTATTATTTATCATGCTCCTCTTTATCACAAATCTTTCTCTTTACCATCTCAATTATGCTCAATTACGATAGTCTTCATGGATAAAGACAACCTCAAATTTCTCTATGGAAAAGAACTATTAAATATCCATCCCATCCCTCTGGAATTTAAAAGGTGAGATCCCTTGGAAAAGATGAGAATTCTTAGGAGTTTTTGAAGACAGCACAGAGGCAAGGATAGAGAAATGGGAGCTGGCTCTGGGGAGTCTCCTCCATCCATCTGTTCTGAGGTTCAGTTAATTAGCAAAAATCATTAGAGAGTATCTACAGTGTCTTCAGTGGTAAGAGAAATTCAGAAGAATGATAAATAAGCCTTGATATTAGAAGAATCCTACTACCTCATAATATAAGGAAATAAAGTGTAGAGAACAAGAGAACACTCTCAGCTCCATTCCTCACTCTCCTCATTTTTCTGACTTTCACCAACACAGTTTACAGTCTGGAGATGCTTTTGCCTTTTGACCTTTTCTTCTAATCGGTGAGTTCCTGGCCTGAACTAACATTTCATGAGAAAGCCAAGACATATTCACTTTACTCCTGGCTCCACTTCCTTTCTGAATTTATGTGTTTTCTTGGTTCTTTCTTTCTCCTCCTTACCTCATTCAGATTACCCGTTCCTTCACTTTCTAGTTCTACTTTATGTATTGTTTTTGACCACTGTAGAGACAATGCAATATTCATAGTGCCCACAGTGGGCATGAATATCCCAGCATAATTCTGAATCACAAAACACAACAGATTCTCTACATGGAAGACAGAACCAAAACATGTATTCTGACATGGAAAGCCAAATCCACAATTGTAACAAAAAATCTATACACAATAACAATGCAAGGAACAGCACCATCCCCAAGCCTTCCCTTGCCAGGCTTCCCACAAACCAACTCCATCAAACAAATCGCAAGCAAGCTTTTTCACTCATGTTAGCCAGCAGTCTGCTTGCCTGCGTCCTTCCTAACTCTGACTAGACTCTGACCAATTCCCTCCCAGCTCTGCTCTAGCCCTGCCTCTTCCTGTTCCACCCATTCATCAAGCTTCTCCCACCACAGGTTCCATGTGACTCAGACTCAGGTGACTCAGGAAGGTCATATAGGCCTATTAATACATGGGAAAGATCTTCCCATTAAGAAGCAAAACTTCATTAACAATAAGCAAAAATACATTATCAATACAACCACTGGAATGTAAGCTCCTTGAGGATAGGGATTACCTATTTTTTCTTGTATTTGTATTTGTAGTGTTTTTATAGTGTTTTACTGTATAGTGTATTTACAGTGTTTTACTGTGTCCACTGTACAGTAAGTAGTCTCTCTGTGTCTCTTCCTCTCTGTCTGTCTGTCTCTCTCTTTCTCTCTGTCTCTCTCACCTAAATACCATTGCCTATAAAAAAAATTCTCTTCTCTAGAGCCCCTGAACATCACTGCTCATTAAACTCATCTATTAATTCCAAGGGGAAGGAGATAGACAGACAGACACACACACATGCACATGCACACAGATACAAAGAGAGAGATAGGGAGACAGAGATAGAGACAAAGTGAGAGAGAGAGAGAGAGAGAGACAGGCAGACAGACAGACAGACACAGAGACAAGAAAAACAGAGAGATGGAGAGACAGAGAGAATAGTAGAGTCTTTATGATATGAAATGAGAAAAACATAGACTATGTGAGACGGGAGAGTGAAAATCTAGATGTTTCTCATACTTACAGTAAAGTCTATTTAGAAGATTATAAAAGCTGGTAAAAGATTAAGAAATGAAAATGCTGGGAAAGAAGGATCCTGGTAGAAATGAGGTCAAAGGAGACTCTTGAAAAAAGGACTCTATAATAAGAGGGACTACATGGGAAAGTCACTCAAACGGGACACTTAAGAGGAAGACCATTCTATTGGCATCAGGATTGGGTTTCAGAGAGAAAAACTGAGCATTTGGCTGAGAACTTTACCTAGGCGTTTGGTGTAATGGAAATCTACCTAGCTAGCTTGTTTTTGCTGTCAAATGATTCCGATGAGTAGCAATTTGCATAATTTTAGGGATTCATTTACTTGTTTCTCAGCCATCTGTACTTAGCTGTAGTTGAGTTTGGGGAATTGTGTAACCCCTGGAAAGAGTTGATTTTGTTGTTGTTTGTTTTCTGCTGACAGCATGTCTATTTTCTATTTGTTCCTCATATGGTACTACCCTGAACACCATAGCCCATGAAACTCATCTATTAATTCCAAGGGATGCTTTATTCATTGAACTTCCTCCTACTGTTCTCAACAGAAACAGTCTGCTGGAATAAAACTGATAAAGGAACATATGTTGAATTTTCCCCATATCTCTTCTGTAAGCTGTACAGTCACTTGAACAGAGCTATTGAGGCTGGCAGCATGGAAAATGACCTATCAAGAGAATGACTTAAAGGAATGTTGTAATATAATTGAGTAAATAGGAGTTGTTGAAGGTATTTTGTAAATTATTTCTTTAGAACAAAATCAATTTCCCTTGAAAAAATATATTTTTTTCAATACTATTCCTTGAAAATACAAAAGAGGGCCCTGCATTTTCTTCCATGGAGCCATGTGATTTATCAAACACAAATAATAGCCCTCTAGTAACTAAGTGGTACCACTCCAGTTCTTATTTCTTTAGTACAAAGCAATCAGAATAATAAATAATGCAGAAAGAATGAGCATTAAGGATAGCATAACATTATAACCATTAGACAGGGGGAATTCAATGCTCACCTTGGTGGTTTTTGTATAATCTATTCTAGCATAGGTGTTATAGGAGTGTTCTCTATGGCTATAGGTAGTATTGGGCTGGAACCAACTTGAACTGGCTTTCAGACTAATTCTTAAATTTTCAGTATGAGTATTTATATTTCAGATATTAGCAAACACTACACATCAGGGCTTGCTTTATTGTTTATGATTGACTATACTTAAGAGTTAATAATGTACATTAAACTTAAAATGTCATGGGTGCATGTTTTTCTTCTCCAGAGATGATTGTTAAACATTTACAAGTGTATCCCCATTATAGGGAGTCAATGCCTTCTTGTTCCTCAGTTTCACAATGTTGCTGATTTTTGTCAAGGGAGTGAGTAGACTTCTTAAACTACCCAATTAGAAGTTAACTTTCAGTCTCCACCCACCAGAAAAACCATTTCTCTTTTCCCTGTGCTTATTATTTTTCAAGGCGCTAAAATAAAGGGATCTTGATATCATAAATTCTTCTCTACACAGAAACACAGACTCTATAAGAAAAAAGAGAATACAGTGTATAATAAAAACAAAACTTCTACCAAGCGACTGTTCATCTACTGTTCTCCTAGACCTTAGAAATTTCCTCCACATAGGACTGATTCAGACTGAAGAGTTCTAGACAAGGTATAGTTTGAATATGTTTAGTTCTCCACAGCTTCTCCCTTTTGGGAAGACAAAATACTGTCCAGTTGATACTAGAATTAGTAAATATAGTTGCAGAAACTCTGGAAGAACACTAATCCTGAGACCCATGACTTTGGAAATAGACTTGGTATATAGGTAGACTTAGGAGAAGACTGAAATTCCATGGCAAGTGATATCATTCATTGATAAGATTATTGTAGTAGAACTTGACTGTAAGCAGAAGAAGGGACTCCAGTATCTTTTTTATATTATGCATCCAGAAAAGGAAGTGATGATCACTGAGCGTCACGATCGCGTTATCAAGGATAGTTAATGACAAACTAACCTCATTGCTTTTTTAAAAATAAAGTTACTAGACTTATAGATCATGAAGGATGATCTAGAAATAGCTTGTGCAGACTTCAGCAAAGCATTGACAATTTCTTATGCTGCTCCTTTTTTGGACAAGATAGAAAAACAACAGCTGGATGGTAATACAAATATAAATATATTTATGTAGATACCAGACTGGTTCAATGATTGGACCTAAAGCATAGCATTTAATTTAATAGCTCTATGTAAATTCCTTTGTCCTGGGACATTTAACATTTTCATTGGTGACTCAGATGAAAGTATAGATAATGTGTTTATTAAACTTAAGAGTTGATGAAAAGCTGAAAAGGATAGCTAATACTGGATGGCAGACTTAACATTCAAAAATAATCTTATAAATTAGAATAATAAGCCAAATTGAATGAAATGAAAATTAATAGAAAAGGGATTCATTGAGAGGGATAATGCTCAGAAAGAGGGAGATGATTATCCTCTGTACCATGCACTGCTTTACCACATTTAATGTACTGTTAGGTTTGAAGGACATTGACAAATACAGAAGATATATACGGAATGTGGAAAGATACTATTCAGAGTGAAAAACATAGAAATAATATCATGCAAAGAATTAGGTTTTCTGTTCATAGGAAAAATAAGATTTGGGAAAAGTGGTCAGGTAGCTGCTTCAAGTATGTGAGTGGTGGTTATATGGAACTGGGATTAAATTTCTTGAATTTAGAGTCTAGAACCAGAAGTCATAGGTGGAAGTTACAAAGAAGATTTAGGCTTGATATAAGGAATACCTTATAAAGAATTAGCACTATCTAAAAGGGGGAAGGGCTGTTGTTGCTACTGTGGTTGTTTAATTGTTCAGTCAAGTCTTACTTTTGTGACCCCATGGACCATAGCATAGCAGGCTCTTCTATCCCCCAATATCTCTCAAATTCTGTCCAAGTTCCTGTTTCTTATTTCCATGACACCATTTAGGTATACCATGCTCTGCCATTCCCTTTCCTTTTGTCTTCAATCTTTCCTAGTATCAGGTCTTTTCAATAAGCTCCATTTTTCATTATGTGGCCAATATATGTAAGCTTTGACTTAGAATTTCTACTTCCAATGAATAGTCACAGTTAATTTCTTCCAGTACTGATTGTTTTTGATCTCCTTTCTTTCCAAGAGACTCTCAAAAGTCTTCTCTAGCACCATAATTCAAAAGTGTCAATTGTGAAGCACTGAGTTTTCTTGTCTAATTTTCATAGTCATACACTGCTGCTGGAAAAACCAGTTTTGACTATATGGGCCTTTGTCAGAAAGGTGATGTCTCTGCTTTTTAGTATGCTGTCCAAATTTGCCATAGTTTTCCCTTCAAGGAGCAAGTGACTTAATTTCATGGCTGCAGCCACCATTGCAGTGATCTTTGAGTCCAAGAATGTAAAATCTAACACTGCTTCCATTTCTTCTCACTCTATTTGCCAGTAAGTTATGGGACCAGTTGCCAAGATCTTAGGTTTTTTTTAATGTTCAGCTTCAAGCCAGCTTTACACACTATTCTTTCACTCTTATCAAGAGCCTGCTTAATTCCTCTTCATTTTCTGCCATGAGAGGTGGCACCATCTGCATATCTGAGATTGTTGATATTTCTCCCAGAAACCTTAATTCCAGCTTTTGATTCATCCAGACTACATTTTGGATGCTATACTCAGCATCTAAGTCAATTAAATAGATAATATACAATCTTGTCACACTCCTTTTCCAATTTTAAACCAAAGAGTTGTTCCATGTTCAATTCTAACTGTAGCTTTTGGCCCTGAAGCAGTTTCCTAAGGAGACAAGTAAGATGATCTGGTATTCCCAACTCTTTGAGGACTTGCCATGTTTCATTGTGATCCACAGTCAGCAGCTTTAGTCAATGAAGCAGAAGTAGAGGTTTTTCTGGAAGTTCCTTGCTTTCTCCATAATTCAACAAATATTGGTAACTTGGTCTCCAACCTGTTCTTCTGGTAATTCTTGGTTCTCATATAGCTGAAACTTAGCTTGCAGAATCTTAAGCATAACTTTACTGGTGTATGAAATGAGCACAGTTGTTCAGTAATTTGATCATTCCTTGGTATTGCCCTTCTTTAGGATTTGGATGTAAACTGATGTTTTCCAATCCAGTGACTATGGTTGAGTTTTCCAAATTTGCTGGCCTATTGAGTGCAGCACTTTATAGCATCATTTTTTATGGTTTTAAATAGCTCAGCTGAAATTTTATCACCTTCATCAGCTTTACTGTTAGCAATGTTTCCTAAGGCCCACTTGACTTCATTCTTCAGGATATCTGGCTCTAGATCAATAACCACACTATTGTGGATGTTAATGATATAATCTTTCTTGTATAGTTCTTTTGAAGGGTTGCCTTCAGTGTGCTTCCCTTCACTTCAAGTCTTCAAAGGCAGCAACTCTTGTTAAGGCATATTTCAAAGCAGGTAGTTTTCAGTTAGTAAAGGAATTGAATTTTATGGCCATTGAGGTCTCTTATAACTGAAATTCTGTATTATATCCTATGAAGGTATAACAATGAATGCAGTGTGTAGAACATCAGACATGGAGTCAGGATGACCTGAGTTCAAAACTAAACTCAAACACTAGCTGTGTAACACTGGGAAAGTCGTGTAACCTCTTTTTGCCTCAGTTTCCCCATCTAAAAATGGGGATACTACTTCCCAGTATTGCTGTGGGAATAAGATGAGATAATTTTAAAGTGCTTAACACAGTGATGGGCATCTTGTAAGCATTACATAAAGATTAGTTATTATCTATTATCTATATAATATACATTTGTTATCCTTTTGATTCCCTCTAACTGGCTGTTGTATTGAGGACTGTTGTAGCTGTTGTACTGCTAGGTTGATTAAGGGGAGAGAGGACTTTTAACCTGGTGGGAGGCTAAATAGACTTAACCAGCAGAGACTCTACAGAGGAGGAGAGTTCAAGCATAATAAGAAAACACCCTACTTTTGACCCATCTCCATCTAGGTATCCATCCTCATCCTCATCCTCCTCCTCGTCATCACTGGCATTTATGTTACTTTTTATCATTTGTTGCATGTTTTACCAATGTCATCTCATTTTATTCTTACAACAACTCTGTGAGTTAAGCATGATTATAATGCCCATTTTATAGATGAAGAACCTGGGAGAACTGAAGTGACTTGCAGAGAGTTATACAATTAGTAGGTACCAGAGGTGGGATTTGAACTCAGGTCTTTCTGACTCCAGGTCCATGGTCCTAAGTTGCATACATTGCAGCTCTCTGCTTTCTTGGGAATTAGTATCATCTAACACACAGTGAATTACATGTAGTGAGAACTTAATAAATGATTCTCAGGGAAGAAATGGATGAATCTGAGCCTGGGAGCATACTATAGATTGGAAGAAAAAAATGTCTGCTTCTAGATTTGCCATAAACTAGGAAACAAAGTAAGGGGGGAGGAAATGGAAACTTATCTGCTTTTTCTGCCAACTTTATCTGTGTCTAGACAATGTTTCTGTCATGTTGGTTGTATTTCATATTTTTATAACCTGATTAGAATAGAATAGGGATTTGGGGACTTCTCTCAGTAATAGTGCCTGGTCTAAAACACTACTTTAACTTGCCAGAAGTGCTTTTCTCTTCCTCCTTTTTCTCTTCCTTTTCCTCCTCCTTATCTCTTCTCTTCTTTGTCATCCTCCTTCTCTTTCTCCCTTCTTTTCACCTCCCTTTCCTTTTCCTTGCCCCATTCTCTGTGTGTCTCTGTTTCTCTCTCACACTTTCTCTTTTCTTCTCCCTCCATCTCCCTTCTCTGTCTCTTTGTTTCCCCCCTTTCTTTTTCACTTTGTCCCTCTTGATATCTATGAATATATCATATACATTGGTATATAGCATGTAAATTTGAGGGAGGTTCAGGGGCTAGCATCAGAAAAAAATGAGAGACCAAAAAAACTACTGCAAATAGACAAAGTACCTAATTTTATGGTAGAGTAATCTCTAAAGTCATGTTAGAGTAATCTCCTTCCATTGCAAATGGCATAGTTTTGAGGCTATCTGAATAGATTAGCTTATTAGTATGGGTGAGTCATCATTTTAGTGTCTTAATTTGGTGGTGATAACGGTCTGATGCAATTGGTCCAGCTAGTTGTAAATGCTGATAGCTAATAGGATGTCTTTAGAACTTTAAGGATTATAACAACAGTAACTCACGTTAAGATTTACAAAGTGTTTTACACGCTTCATCCCTTTTATTCCTCCTAATAATCAAGTGAGGTGGGTGTTACTATTGTCGCCATTTTACTGATGAGTAAACTGAAATTCAGAAGGGTTAATTTTTCCAGGGTCCAAAACATTAGTATTATATTTCTCCCTTAGCCTACTCCTTTTCTAAACTTTCCTGTTTCTGTTGAGGGCTATAGCATTCTTCTAGTGTAGCAAGTTCATAACCTTAATGTTATATTCAACTCCTCATTATTCCTCATCCTATATATCCTGACAGGTGCTAAATTTTTTCTTTTCTACCTCTACCACATCTCTCTCACCTATTCTCTTATTACTACTTCCTTCTAATTAGTGCTGCCACAACAAAGTGGGCCAGCTACTCTTAGCCTTGAGCTCATGAACTGATATTTTTTGGTTTGTATTATTATTTTGACAACTGTATTTGATATAATTGATTTTTTTTGATCTTATGTATTCGATAACTTCACAAACATCATTCTGAAGGATCTATAGACTTCAATAGGTTGCCACAGGGGTCCAAACCACAAAAAGTTAACAACCTCCAGTCAATTTCTATATCCTGTCTTGCCTGAGCTATTATATTAGACTCCTAATTGATCTCCCTGCCTAGGTCTCTCTCCATTCCAGTTTGTTTTCCATTCAGTTGCCAAAGGGATTTTCCTTAAGAACTGGTCTATGTCACTCTTCTACTCAATGAATTCCTCTATCTCCCTATTGACTTTATGATAGAATATGTAAATTCCTCTATTTGACTTTTAAAATGCTTTGCAATCTGGTTCTAAAATTCCTTCTTATACTTGGTGCACATTATATTCTATTCTGCATTCTACAGTCTAGATAGGTTACATTTTTGCTGTTCTTTACATAAGCTATGTTATCTTTCATTCCTTTGTTTTAGCCTTACCTCATTTCTAGATTGTTCTCCCTTTTACCCTCACCTCAAAGAAGCCTTAGTCTCATTCAAGACCCATGAGTAAGGACTGCCTTCTGCATAATTCCCTTCCACTTTAAATCACCTTGAATACATTTGGTATTTCTTCTGTATATATTTACATAAGTACAGGGGTTGTATGCCCTGATATAATGTAACAGTGGGCATTTCACTTATTTTTCTTTTATTCCATGTACCTAGGACAGTGCCTGGCACAGAATCGGTGCTTAATTAGAAATTGTTGATTGAATACCATGTAACTAGAATGTGTCTGAAGCAGGACTGAAACTCAGGTATTGCCAATTTCAATCCCACTGTGCTATTTTCCATTCCACATAGCAAAATTGTAAAGTAAGTGCAAATATTGTTATTCTCCATTTGTGAATAGTGAAATTGAGGATCAGAAGGTCAGTGACTTTCCCACAGTAAGTGGTAATTCTTTATGTTCCCATAATAAGTGTTATTTGATAGATAGGTATGAAACCAGGTCTCCTTGCTCTAAGTCTTTTCCTACACAAGGTAGGGTGTTTTTACGTTCCCCATTCTTTAAGGAATTGCTGAAAAATTCTACTTATAGCAATTCCTTGGAGTGTAATAAAATTGTATGATATTCCTGTTACCCAACACATAAGTGGTCAAAGGATTTGAATAAACAATTCTCAAAAGAAGAATTGAAAAGTATCCACAACCATATGAAAGAATGCTTCAAATCCCTAATAAGAGAAATACACATCAGAACAACCCTGAACTTTTACTTTACACGACATAAATTGGCAAAATGACAAAAATATTGTAACAAAGTTGGGAGCTGTGAAATGATAGATACAGTAATGCATTGTTGGTGGAGTTATGAATTGGAAAACAATATTCATTTTGGAAAACAATTTGAAATTATGAAAATGAAGTGATTGATTATCTATCCCCTTTGAACTTGAGATTTCGTTATTGAACTTGTACCCCCAAAAAGGCATTACTGGGAATAAAGTTCACACACACATTTATAGCAGCACTTTTTGTGATAGTAAAAAAATGGAAACAAAGTAGATACCCATAATTGAAGAATGGCTAAACAAATTGTGGTACATAAATTTAATGCAATGTTACTATGCTATAAATAAATGGTAAATGTGATGAGAAGCATGGAAAGGTTTATGTGAATTAATGCATAGTGAAGTATATACAAGAAAACAAAATACACAATGATTAGAACAATGTAAATGGAAAAAACAAACATACATATACACAAACACATAAAAAGTAAATGTAACCAAAATATAAAGCTCAAATATGACTCAAAAGAAGAGATGAAAGGACATTCCTAATCCCTTCATGAAGATGAAAGGTGAACTGGTGTTGCACATTGTACATACTTTTTAACTTTTTCAGTATGTCAATTGGTTTTCCTAATTTTTTCCTCTTATTAAAAATACAGTTTGTTTTATGGGATAGCTCTCTGAGAGAAGGGGGACTCATACTGGAAAATAAAAATTGAATATCATTAAAAGCTGGTTATATTTTTTAAAAAGAACATACAATTTTCCTCTTTTTCCCAGCTTCTTAATGGATTTCATGTTGGAACTATTCTTAGTTTATACTTGATTATATTTCTTTATAGTGCTTAAAAACTTAGGAAAGCAGAAATTTGGATGGAGAAGGAACTTTAGTGATCATCTGTTCAAACCTCTTCATTTCAGAGATGAGGAATCTGAGCTCCTGAAGGTTTAATGTCTTGCCCAAAATTACAGTTACATTCACAAAACCATTTATTCTAAGCTCAGCATTCTTTCCTCTTTACTTTATCACCTTCCTGATTATCTCCCCCTTATCCCAACCTTATTCCTCCTCCAAACTTTCCTATTTTCATTGAGGGTTCGTCATGTATCTACTAGTCAGTCAGATTTTCAACCCTGGTTTCATCTTAAATTCCACAGTCAATCATTTGCTAAATCTCTTCTTCCTATAGAAAGTTGAACTTTTTCCTCACTTCTGCTCCTTAGACTTCCTAGCATTCAACCAAGAGCAGCTAAAGTATCACCTCTACATGAATTCTCTCATGTTCTGCCCCAGCTCTTGGTGCCTTCCCTCCAAGATTGTTGTTCATTTGTTTCAGTTGTGTGACTTCATTTGGGTTTAACTGATAAAGATAGTAGAGTAGGTTGCCATTTCCTTCTCTAACTCATTTTACAGATGAGGAGGCTGACAGAAACAGGGTAAGTGATTTGGTCAGGATCATATATCTAATAAGTGTATGAGGATGGATTTGAACTCAGGAAGATGAATCTTCCTTACTGTAGTCTGGGGACTATAACTGGCCTATACACATCTATGGTATAAATATAAATGTTTGTGGCTAGAATATAACTTCCTTGAGAGTGAGGTCTATTTTATTTTTGTTTTTATTTCCCCAGAACCTCACATAGTGACTAGCACATAGTAGGTGTGCATTAAGTATGTATAATGCATCAAGCATTAATAAATCTTTGTTCACTGATTGATAATAGGTATTCAATAATACCATATTGTCTATATATCCTATGAAAATTTGTGAAGTCAATTAAATATAGTTACTCTGGGAAAAGGCACTCACTGTTCCTTCACAGGTTGAATTGAGATCAATTAATAAAATAGAAAAACAGTAAGATAAACTTTCTCCTGATGTATTGGAAACCCCAAAAACATTTCTTGAAACTGCCCTCAAACAGCTTCTCACATTTGCTCTATTTGCAAACAGTGAGAAAGGATAGGAGTCGAGAAATTAAGCTTCCTTTTTCTTTTCTGTTTAAATAAAAATTACATTAATGACAATGGCAACAGCCACAGCAACCATTTATTTATAATTAGCCTTTAATTTTTATGAAAAGCTTTTTTTATACACCACCTCCCATATAACCCTATAAGGTAGAAAATAAAAGTATTGATATCACCATCATATACATTAGGTAACAGAGAATCAGAGAAGTAAAATGACTTGTCTAAGACCGTGCAACAAGTAAATGGGAGAGAGGGAATATCATTACCCTCATACTTCCCCCCTCCTCCAATTGTCAGTGTTGTTCTCCTCTTGAAATTAGTGTTATTTTAATTAGTTTGTATAACATTGTATTTAATTATTTTTGCACATATTGTCTATCCCCATTAGAACGTATGCCTCTTGAGGTCAAGAACTGTCCAAAATTTATTTTTATTGTCCCCAGCCCTTAAAAAAAGATTTGTTGAATTCTTATTTCAAGTCCAGAGTTCTTTGTATTTTGTATTGCCATATTTCTCAATTGCAGACCCAGCAATTCTTGATTCTAAATTATGCACTGATATGTTAAGTAGGCTCAAGACAGAAATTTTAAAGCAGGTAAAGTTTTTTACATCTGACTTCAGCACTTATTCCTGAAATTCTTCCCTTAACTATTTTCTGAAAATTTCCTGAGCTCTTAATCAGGCACCTTTGTATGTTTAAGCCAAGCATAGGGTAGATGAGATCTCATTGGGAGCTTTGTGGTCCACTGGCTCTTTTTAAGAACAGTACATAGAGACCACTGCCTGCTCAGTCCATAAAGGGCTGGTCTGTAAGAGCCCTGCCTTGTTGATGAGATGAAAAAGGCTTAAGAGTCACAGGACGGCCACTGCATAGGACAGAAGGGAATGAGATTGGGAATTTCTGCAGGATGTTAGCTTTGCCTTGTCTTTAATCAGAGATCAAGTGAGTATTTATAAGCCAATTGTAATAGAAGAGAGTGAGAGAGAGACAGAGAGAGAGACAGAGAGACAGAGAGAGAGAGACAGAGACAGACAGACAGAGACACACACAGAGAGAGACAGAGACAGGCACAGAGAAATTAGGTAGGATTGGAAACCAAATAAGCCAGGTTTAATAAGGTAAAAAAGAGAAGGCCAATTAGGATTCTACAATGGAAAATCAAGACTGCAGACATGGAGTCTAAAATCAAGATGAATCCAAGAAGGAAGAAAATTCATCATAATAGAGACATTTTGTAAAGTCCTCATCTCAATCTGTCTGATGAGGCAGCTACCTTAAAATCACAGAACTTCAGAATATGAGAGGACCTTAGGGGCCACCTAACCCAATTCATAGCTAAATAAGAATTCTCTCAACAATACACACCACAAATCATCATCCAGCTTTTATCTGAAAATCTTTAATAAGAGGAAACCCACAATCTTCTTAGGTAAGTCATTGTACCGTGTAAAGTCAAGTCAATGGGTATTTATGATTATGTGCCAGGCACTGTATTAAACACTGAAGACACAAACATAAAAAGGAAGATAATCCCTGCCCTTAAGCAGTTTCCATTCCAATTGGGGAAGACCACTGATAAAACAGATACTGAAAAGCAGGGAGATGGGAAAGAAAGGTATCTGTTTGGGACATAGTAGCCAGTTCTGCTCTGGATCTTCCAAAATGGAGTTTTGATGAACAATTAACCAATAGGATAACTTCTGTCAGGAAATATTTCCTTCTCCTCCTTCTTTGGAAATCTAAACATTTCCCTGCAACTTCTATCCATTGTTCCTATTTTGGTAATCTGTAATCAAGCAAAAAAAAAAATGTAGTCTCTCTTCTATTTAACAGTCTTTAGGATAATTGACAGCTTTTATATTCTCCTTAAGGTTATCCATCTCCAGGCTAAATATCCTTCATTCATTCAACTGTGGCCATTTACCACTCTAGTGACCTACCTTTGATGCTCTCATTATCTTTTATTGTTGTTGTAATATTGAGTCTCCTCATTGCTCCCTAGGGAAGCACAGAGTCTACTCATGACCTGATCCACCTAATGATTGGTGCAAGAGCACTGATATGCTACTTTTCTAATTAGTTTACCCCTTTTATAGGTATCTAGTGGGTTCCCACTGCTTGGATGGATATTGAACTTAGTGTGGCTATCCAATTGGCATAACTCACTGTAACTCAAAACTGCTGAGTTCAAGAGATCCACCAGCCTCAGCCTCCCTAGTAGCTAGAATTAAAGGACCCTGCCCTACTATCTACATTATGGGTATCTTTACTAATGAAAAGGGGTGGAATGTTGGTGATCAGCTGAGTCTCCAATAAATATGAGGTATAAAGCTGAAGAGATTATAAGTGATGGATCCTTGTTTGGAGTCAAGTGATTGTGTGCATTTATGGTAGATCTTAATAAGATAAAGCAAGGGACTCTGAGATGATTGGGGAACTAGTAAGCTATCTGAGTATTCTTTGTGTTGCTTCTGTAACTGTTCTTGTGGTCCCATCAGCCATTTTCTTCTGAATTTTTTTCATGGAATGAATCAAAAGTGACTCATATGTGACTTTAATACTTTGAGTGTGGGAACCAGTGACACTTTTATCCAAATCTGGGAAATTCCAGAAAATAGCTATAACCTGAATAAAAGTTTTATTTTATTTTTAATAGCAACTCTAGGTGGAGACAATGAGCCAAAGAAAAATATTGACCTCATTGCAAGGTACCTAGGATCAGTCCGGACCTGGGTGAGTCCAGAAACATTTTTGATTACTGAGTCATAAGTAACACTAAAATATGGTGCATAAAACTATACAAAATATGTCAGATGTGGTCTGACCAGGGGAGAATATAGTAGTACTATCACATCCATGTTTCTGAAAATCTCTTAATATCTGAGAAAGTCTAAGTTGACATTAAATTTTTTGACTGCTTTATCATACTATTGGCTCATATTCAATTTAATTCAATTCAGCTCAAAAAGCATTAATTTACTACTTCTTGCAAGACATTTTCATACTAACCCAGTAGGTGATATAGGGGATAGATGACTGTAGTACCTGTTTAATTCACTTAACCTCTGTCTGTCTTAGTTTCCTTATCTGTAAACAGGGACAAGGATAACTTCTACCTCTCAGGGTTGATTGAGGATAAAACAATGTATTATTTGTAAATCACTGCAAACTTGAAAGTGCTAGCTACATATATGTTAGTCTGCAGGGTATAGCAGATAGAGAGCCAGCCTCAAAATAAGAAAACCTTGTTGGGTTTAAGTCCTGCCTTATCTGTTTGACCTTGGGCTTGTCTTTAAGACCACAAGTTTCAGGGAAGGTGCCAAACTGGATTGGTAGGAGGAGTGTCCTCACCAATGAAACCACAGATTCAGTACCTCTTACCATCCCCATTGTTGCTGTTGAGTTGTTTTAGTTGTGTCTGACTCTCCATGACCCCATTTTGGAATTTTCTTGGCAAAGATACAGGAGTGGTTTTCATTTCTTTCTCCAACTCATTTTATAGATGAGGACCGAAGGCAAATAGGGTTAAGTGACTTGCCCAGGGTCACACAGCTAGTAAGTGTCCGAGGTCAGATTTGAACTCAAGATGAATCTTCCTAATTCCAATTCCAATTCTTTATCCACTGCACTACCTATCTGCCCTTGCTATCTCATGCAACATAATATGAAATAATTTCAAGAGGGAAGAGTGTGCTGGAGCCAACTCTACCTGGTTGTGCATTTACTTTAGAAATCAGTTGTCACTTCAAATTAGAGCTTGATTTACTGTTTTTCAATTGTCTAGACTTAACAAAATTTTAATAATGCAAATTAAACTTTAAAGGTATGTATATGCAGACACACATTTATTTCCTGGAGGATCTGGTTGTTAAACATTTACCTGCATACCTTAATATCTCTCTATACATATTGCTTGAACTCAGCAGGAGGGCAGTAGGAGGCTCAGTGAATGAAGTCGTCACCACGCTAGAAGATTTGTTACTCTAGTATGAAAATATAACTCGTTACTAATTAATAATAGCTGGTATTTATATATCACCTTAAGGTTTTCAAAATACTTTACATCCATTATATCATTAGAACCTCACCACACGCCTGAAAGAGGATTTCACAGCCTGTGTGGGCTCAGCAAGGATCTACTCCAGAAGGCGAAACCTAAATCTGTCGACCTGAGAAGGGAATATATAAATGATGTAGATAATCACTTGTGTAAAGATATAGAGGTAAGAGATTAAGCAATATGTCTGGGAAATAACTAACAGCAAAATTTGACTATAATAGAGACTTTATGAATGGGAATAATATTAAATAATTCTGAAATGAGAAATGGGAATCAGAGTTTGAAGGGCTTTAAATTCCAGAATGAAGATTTTATATTTAACCAAGCAACTATAGGGGGAGTCACTAAAAACTTTTGAATAGTGGAGTAGCACAGATACACACACACACACAAGTATATATATGTATAAATTTATATAAATATGTATATATATATGTGTGTATATATGAATGTGTATATATATATATATATATATATATATATAAGTTTAGCTTTCAGGGAAGATACCAACCTGAATTGATACTAAAACCTCTAACTCTTTTTCAGATGAAGTGATTTCTAGTCATACCTTCCCCATCTTGTACTTAGCAAACTGTTATTGAAACTAGATACCAAACTTTATTCAGAGTCAAAGAGACTCATCTTCTTGAGTTCAGATTTAGCTCAGACACTTACAAGTGATCCCAGACAAGTTACTTGACCCTGTACACCTCAGTTTTCTCATCTGTAAAATGAGCTGGAGAAGTTAATGGCAAACCCTTCTAGTATCTTTGCTAAGAAAACCTCAAATGGCATCACAATGAGTCAGACATGACTGAACAGCAAGGAGACTATATATTATCCCTATTAATATTCATCTTATTAGAAGTAATCCTGATTCTGTCATCCTATGTGGTTTTATCTTTGTCATCTTGGGTTTTATGTCACCTATACATACAAATATATATATATATATATATATATATTCATCCAAGTTACTGATTAAAAATGCTCAACAGCACAGGACTAAGTCTCCCATATTAAAGGAGAGTCCATGCTGGAAACTCAAATCTGAGTAGCTCTTTGCCCAACTGAAAACACATTGAGAGAAATGAGCTACAATTTTAGGATCACTGAGCAGACCTGGGTTACAGCAGAATTATTAAAAATCCAAACAAACACAGGAGACAACTCTTCTCCCTACCCCATCCTTTCAATAGGAAAAACACCACCAAGTGATAGCATGAGACTAGAAACTGAGGAATGTTTCCTCTGCCGGGTGACCCAGTCCATTGAAGCAAAAAAGAATAAAAATTTATCTTAAGGGTAAAACAGTCAGTAGATTCTTCCACAAGCTCCCCACAGTAACCGAAAGCACAGTCTAGATCATTGTCTTTTAGGGTTATGACGGCCTTCTTCAAGTTCACTACACAGATCATTAGTTGAGTGAGTCTTTGATGCTGACAGATTGACGGCTCACCAGGATCTTTTATTGGAGTCTCTTTACTCTGTTTGATGTTAAGAATAATATGTAGGTGGAGGAAAGTACCATAATTTTACAGACCTTTAGTTTGATCAAAAGCTTAAGGCCTCACCAGTCCCAGGCTGTGTATACTAGTCGTCTGAAGGAAGTGCTGGTTTCTTGACTGAATTGATGATAGCTCTTGGCTCTGCTTTCTGGGAAGATTTTTAGCTAGGATGTGTTTCATGTGTTTTATATGTTTTATCTATAGTGTCAGCCAGACCAGCCATGGGCAAAAGAGGAAGTTTATCTTCAGAGCTTTGCCACTTTTCTTTGAGTGTCCTCCTTTTTTCTTCTTCTCAGGAGGTATTAATCCCTCCCTCTCCCAGATCCTCCCTCCATTCAATTTCCCAACTGGGCTGCCTTTCCTGGGTTGTAGCTCATGATTCAAGTTTTTCCCTTTCTACTTTCTTCAGTCCCCTCAAACTACATTTACCAACATTAAAATCTACCTCACAGGATTGTGTGAGGGAATTACTTTGAAAACCATAAAGACTGTAGAAATGTGAATTATTATTAATATGTCTGTGTCCACTCTTTCAGAGTTGTACTCTTTGACTTCCTAATTGGAGAAACTATTCCTGACTAAAGTACTAATGGGCTAATGAGTTACCTTTCCAGTTATATGAACTTTAGCTTTATACTTTGGACAACATTGCCTTAACCTAAAAGAGTAAATTAAATAATGGGAATTTGACTCAGTATGACAGGTCAGTAGGACAATTATTTTGTAAGGTAGACCTTTTATTTCCTGTCAAATCACGGTATATAGGTTATTTTAACTATGTAAAAGACCTGTCTCAAGTAGTTCAATGACTGTTAGGAAATTGTGTTGTCTAGGCATTGAGTTTCAGGGAACAATCATTTCAGTGCTGTCATTACTGACTGGCAAGCATCAATATTTGCCTCGAAGGTATTAAACGACTTCCACAAAGCTCTCAGATCCCTAGTTTCCACAAAAGTCCTATGTCCATGGTTCATTGTGGTAGCGAGGTGATCCAGAGTTCTCAAAGTCTCTCTCACATGAGCTTAAAGGCAGATAGGTTCCATTAACATAGGAAAGCTTTCATGGATCTGACAAAACATGTTGCTCATTTACTCCTCACTCAAAATCAGTCTACTAGATCAGTGGTGTCAAACTCAGCTAGGATCAGGGGTCACTAATCTGCAACTAAGGATTTTTGTAGGCTGCATACTGACTTAGTTTAAAATAACATCATATTTTACTGTATTTTTATTTGTTTTATTAAATTTTCCTAATTATATTTTAATCCGCTTCAGGCTTCACTTGGGAGTGTTGTGCACTTGTGTCTCTCCTAGATAATAAATATTTTGATCATTGGGATTTATAAAATAGGTAACAATGAAGAAATTCATCCTCATTATCCTCTGTTTTTGCAATTATAATGGCACACTGGAACAAAGGGGGACAGAGAGTTCCCAGAACTCTCCTAGTTATTAGAAGCACCTAGTTATTAGACTATCTACAAATGTTAATATAATTGTTGACACTTGTACTGTGCTGTATATGTCCAATGACAAAGAAAGCTGAATACCAAAGGAAGTGAGCCAAATCCATGTTGATGTTGGCAATATAAACGAAAGCAGAAGCCAAAGAAGTTACTATCAAACTTACAGATTCTCAACACAGGGAAACATACAGGTGTTGACTCAGTTGGTTTTATTTTGTGTGCAAAAACATTTAGGAACTTCATTTTTAAGTGATACTTTGCTATTTACCCTTTCAGTGACTGTGAAAAATGTGACTAAACAAACCAGAATGGATTCATCTTAATCATATTCTGGGGGAATATATTTTTTGGGGTGGAGAAGTGTGTTATTTGATTATTGTTTGTGAAGTGCCTGATGTGTTAAAACAAAACATATAGCAATTGTTAAAAAAGAATTAATTATAGCCGTGATGACAATATCTCTTTCATACTAAGAAAAGTGTGGAGAAAGTCTATTAAGAACTAAATGAAAGGATCCTAGAAGCTAAGCCAAAAGTTAAAGGCTTTTAACCTAGTGTCTATACTCCCTGAATGTTTTCTTTAAAAACAGAGCTAGAAAGCACTACGTATGGTGAATACCAAACGTGCACACACACAGAGACAAAATATAGTCAACTATAACTTAATGGAGAGGAAGTAACATGTTGCTTACACATTATTTTAGACTCTATCTACTATCAGATCAATGACTGGTTAGAACAAAGATAAGAATCAATATCAATTTTTTAGCCAAATCAAGGTCAAAAAGTCATGTTGCTGCTGCAGTTCCAAACCAACCCCATTTATTTAAATGAATTGGTAATTCAGAAAAATGGAAAATAGACAAAAATAAAGATATTAACTCTAAATATCACCCTTAGAACAATTTAAGTTGTAACCAAAAGGAGGAAGCTGAAAGAACCCAAAGGCTAACAAAGTCAAGTGTCTTAATGTCCTTAGTAAGTAGAAGTCAATGCAGTCAGGAGGCTATACCAGTTTAGAGTATAAGCTAATTTGAAAGACAACAAAGAGGACAAGGATGGAAGGATATGAGAAATATGGTCTCATAAGGTACTGACAAACATTTGAAGGGAAAACATATCCATAGAGAAATTAGCCTGAGACAGAGCCAATTCACATTATCTTGAGGACATTCATTAGGCGTGATTTGTGTCTTAAAAGATCTACCACCTTGAGTACAGATCATTGGACAAGATTCTACCTAGGAACACATACAACATAAACTGTTAAATGCTGATAAAAAAGAGTCTATCAAAGTAACTAGACTTCTCAGAGGTACTCTGCTTGGCAATACAGAAATGTCTACTGGATTTCTTTTTTTTTTTTTCTTTTTAAATGTTCTACAATCACTTCCTTAAAATTAAGATTTTATCCCCCCAACACCTTACCCTTGCTACCCCCCTCCCTCCCCATGACAGCATACAATTCTGTATAGGTTCTACATATACTTTCCTATTGAGCACATTTTCACTTACAGTCATACTATGTAGTGGCACTAAAATAAATGGAAGAAATCATATAACAAATCAAAACATAATACACTAACCTCCCCCCCCACCACACAAACATGATCTGCTACATTCTGCGAATGACTTCCATATTTCTTTCTCTGAGTGTGGAAGGCATTTTGCCTTAGAAAATCATTGGGATTTTTTTTTTCAGTAAGTTCTTGTGTTATTACAAAGTTTCAAGTCTACCAGAAAAAACTCTCGCACACTGTGGTCGTTGCTGTGCACAGTTTTCCTGGTTCTACTCCTTTCGCTCAGCATCAGATCATCCCTGATGTCTTCTTGTTCATCATTTCTTATGGCACAATAGTACTCCATTACATTCATATGCCATAATTTATTAAGCCATTCCCC
>CM053774.1:54155495-54178266 GCA_028658325.1 Potorous gilbertii | reverse complement strand
CAAAGGGGGAGAAAATTTTGGAACCCAAAATCTTGTGAAAATGAATGTAAAAAGTTAAATAAATTTATTTAATAAAAAAAAAAAAAAGAAATTACAAGAGAAATAAGGCCAATATTACTCAGTGAGCCTTGGTTTGCAATGCCATGATAGAGAGACAAAGGACAATGAGTGAACTCCCTGGAGTAAACTTTTTGGAGGACATGGAGGAGTCACACAGGATGGACAGGTGATGACTGGTTAAGATCTATATGGCTAAGTCAGTGTTGCCACAGATCCTTTGGAATATGTTGAATCTATTGTATATTTAATTTTTGTAAGAACTACATTTATCTTATCTCCCCCATTTGAGAGGTAGAGAATGGAAGTAACTCCTTTGCTAAGTAGACGATTATTGCGCTGTCCTATAACATAAGAGGCCAAGGTCTCCCATTGCATCCTGGGCCATCTCCAATCATCCTGATGAATATCTGGTCACTAGATTCAGATGGCTCTGGAGAAGTGAGGCACAATCTTCCCTCACTCAAAACAAAGTCAAGTGCAAGTCGGATCATCATTTCTCTAATGGCGTGGTCTTCTTTGGCAATGGACAAGCCCAACAATATCTCATTTAGTGCTTACAACAACCTTGAAGATACTTGCTGTTATTCTCATTTTACACCTAAGAGGAGTGAGGCAAACACAGGTTAACACTTGCCCAGGGTCACACAGCTAGTAAATGACTGAGGCTGAATTTGACCTCGAGTATTTATGACTTCAGACTCATGTTTCTATCCACTGAGCCACCAACATGCCTACCATAAAGCAGAGGTTCTCAATCTTTTTGTCTCATATATACCTTTGGCAGTCTGGTGTAGCCTATGGATAGCGTCCCTGAGAAAAAATATTTTAAAAGCATTAAATAAGATATATAGGATTACAAAGTAAAAATAACTATGTTAAAATAGTTGTTATATACCACACATACCTACATATTATTTTTTAAAAGTTTTCAGATCCCAGGCTAAGAACCCCTCCTATAGATAAATAGATAGATATAGATATATTCACACATCTATATATTTGTATTTTAAATGACTTTATCCGTGCTAAGCAAAAGCATGAATAAAGAGTGGACTGCACATTAAAAATCTGATATTTTGCATAACATTTTTTGAGTTTGTATTTTTAGAGTGAAATTTGGTTGTTTATCTTTAATGTCTAGTTAAGTTTTTGTTTATTTGAGAAAGAAGAATAATGTCATTTATGAAGTGTGCAGTCAGAAAATGTCCAATTCTCAGGCTTCTTTCCCTGTATGTTTCCAGGGATTACTTCAAGGCAACTGTCAAAAAGAAGTCTGTTTCCTCCAGACCTGTGATGAGTAATTCTGGCTTCCAGAATTGATGTTGGTGGAAGGAAGCAGAGTGAAAATAGCATCAGGCAACTCTCTGAAAGAGACAAAATGAGCAGAGGGATGGTGCAGAGGAACAGTCTCCCCATCCCTCACTCCCAACCTGTTGGACAATTGCTAGAAGTAAGAGTTGGGATGGGGGCAGGGTATATAAATAGCTTGTTCCCTTGGCTTGTAAGCCCTGAGAGCAACTCTCAGAAAGAGGCAGAGGGAGCAAGAGTGCCAGGTGGGGATCAAGTGGATGTGAACTAAGAGAGAGGATAGGACACTCATAGCATAATTGTCCAAACTCTGAAGGGGACAGAAATGGGAAGGAGCTACAGAGAACAGTTTGCCATGATCAGGAATATTCACCCTGGGTAAAACCAAGGAAGAGCTAGAGGAGAAGAAAGTTGTGCACCAGTAAAATGGAAGGTCCTTTACGGTGTAACATAGACTCCAGGACAGAGCAGCTAGTGGATAAAATGCTGGTACTGGAACCATAAAGACTCATCTTCATGAGTTCAAATCCAGCTTCAGACACATCCTAAAAAATAATTAGATCCTGGACAAGTCACTTAACCCTATTTGTCTCAGTTTCCTCATCTATAAAATGAACTATAGAAGGAAATGGCAAATAGCTTCAATACATTTGTCAAGAAAACCTCAAATGGGGCCATGAAGAAGCAGACATCACTGAAAATGACCCCAAAGCAAGCAACAGACTCCAGGGTAGGCCTCTTGTCATACTCACAATAGAAAATATCCAGAAAGAAGTGAAAGATGGTGGAAAGGGATATCTAATCACCATTGATTCAGGTAGACTGGACAACACATGGGGCTATATGGAAATAGGGCAGAACCTTCATGGTAGAAGGTTAGCTCCAGGAGAGGTGCAAGACTTTCTTGGTACCTTTCGATTGAGCCCCCCCACCCCTACACAATTTGTGCCATAGGACAATGCCGTGGATAGAAACCATATTTAGAGTTCTAATTAATTTAGTTCTAATTAATTTCTGGTTAATTCAAAATAATTGTAAAAATACACATTTATACAGTGCTTATTGGCTTACAAGCAGATATTTCAATAAAACTCTATGAGAAAGGTAGTACAAGTACAATGACCAAACACTCACGCAAACACAAACATACACACACACACACATATACACACATACACACATCTATATACACTTGAAAGATCTAGACATGCAGAAACCAAGGACTCCAGCTCATATACCTTTCTTCTACCTGTTTGAACTTCAGCATCATCTCATTTTTCTCATCTGTAAAATGAGAGGGTCCAACAGATAACTTTAGAAAGCCCTTCTGGCTCTAAATTGATGATATTACAACAGAAATATGAATCGCAACAACATTCCTTGACTTTAAGTTTTAACTTGAACCAAACTACTCCTCGGTATATAGTATTGATAACTGATTTTGTAGCATGTTTACAATGACATGTTCATTGATTTCCTTAGGGTCACAAATCTAATCAATAAGGGACAGGATACTTGAACACGGGTCTTCATTTTTAAATTCAGTTCAATTAAATAAACAATGGTTCTATTCCTCTATATTCCTACAGCCCAGTACAATGTCTTTCCATTTTCCTACTTTTGTCTGGTTTTGCCAAGTAATTGGAAAGTATATTTTTCAGAATACTTGCTTTCCTCACAGGGTAGTTTCCTTATTGGATGTTCTCAGAGGCACTGAAGCTCACCAGGGGGAAATTTTACATGAAGGCTACATAAGAGTATTCTATGACTGTACCATTCAAATAATTCAGCATATGTTTATTGAGTACCTCAGGGTACTTTGCTTAAAACGTCCAAAAATATAAAACACAAGCCTTGCCCTCATTGAGTTTATTGTCCAGCAATCTCCATGAGAATTCTGTTCTGAATAAACTTGGGGTGATATGCTACAGATGAACTGGCAATGCTGAGGTTACACAAGCTGAGTGCCAGAATTCTCTCTTTAAAAAATCCTTCACGTTTCATCACCCCAATGCAGAGGCAAGCACTATTAAATATCTAATTAGACTCCAGGGCAATTTAATGCTGGTGTGTATGTTGTGAAGTGGCTGCACGATATGCATCAGTAAACACACTGGGCTACCTCAATGAATCTGTTTGGAAAGAATAAGAGGAAAGCAATGTTTGATGGCTCTAGAAAAAGAATTCTCAATTCTTTTATTTAAAAAAAATCTTTTAAAAAGTCTTTCAGTTTGTTAAAATGGAATGTAGGAAATCCCCAGAGCACAGGCTTTCTGTTGATTACTCCAGAGGAAAGGAAGACTGTCTTATCGAGCAGATGAATGGGGCTGGTTCATGGATCTGATTCAGGAGTCAAGGGATTGACGCCACCTGGAAGATGAGCCTTTTAATTAATTTGGAGTGAGAAAAAGCTGACATCAAAGAAGGAAACCAATACTGCAGACAGACAAGTCCCTTTTGCATTGTCCTGAAAGCATCAAACAGAGTCAAAATATATTCATTAAACTGAAAATGATTTAAGAATGCTCTAGAACATGGCCTTGTCAAGATTTAGAGTAAAGAGATAGACCTCAGCCTTGGTTTATGAAAGTTTCCCCATTTTTATGGTGTACTACTTTTCCTTACCAATCCAGAAACAAAATCTGCCCACTGAAAAAAAGAATCTGATGTCAATCATCAATTAAAGTAGAGCATTTTGGTCAATGTATGTCTCTTTGAGGTAATACTAGTGGTGGAATGAAAACCCCATTTCCTTTAAAGTGATTCTGGGTAAAAATCACTAGAGAATCTAGGGACAGCTAGATGATGCAGCAGATAGGGCACCAGTGCACAAGTCAGGAGGACCTCAGTACAAATCTCACCTCAGACACTTGATACTCTCTAACTGTGTGACCTTGAGCAAATCACTTAACCCCATTGCCTCATCCTGGGTCATCTCCAGTCATCCTGTGACTATCTGGTCAATGGATTCAGATGGCTCTGGAGACTGGTGACCCTGCACAGCCCTCCCTCACTCAGAAAATAATGTCAAGTGCAAGTCATGTCATTATTTCTCTAATGGCATGGTCTTTTTTGGCAAATAAGGACAAACACACACAGACCATCTCTACCCTATGACTCAAGGTTTGTTTTACTAGGCACATCCTCAATACATAGATAGAATCAAATATAGTTACATAAATATAAGAAATAATGTATTTGTGTAGAATTGTATGAACTGACAGTAAAAATAAACAGAACTGAAAGAACAACATACAAGGTAAAGAAAAACAATGCAAAAATGCATTCAAATTCAGATTAATTTTAATGACAAGTTTTTGATCCTAGAAAATATATGATGAAGTAGAGAGTCAATAGATTAAAGACACACATTTTATATTCTATCAGATGCAAAGTTAATTAATTTTGATTGTTATTATAAGGGAAGATCTCATGAGGGAAAATGTTTTGAATGGCAGCTTGGGAATTATTGTGTTTATAGACCAGGTATAAAAGAAATATGACATGGGAATTGAGATGGTGGGTAGCAGCACTGGGAATGTAATGAGTTGGAGCTGAAGAGGTAATGTAATTATAAAGGAAGTGGAAATTGTAGTCATAGTGGCAGGTGGGGGGGGTCTGTGCTGATGGATCTCTCATACAAAAGTCCAAATCACTCCCTAGAAATGTTTCCTTCTTACATCTGGGCTAAAAAAGGGGGTAGAGGAAATAATCATAGAATGCCAAGCTGCTAGCTTTAGTGATTTCCCAGCCCTTGCCCTGCCTATGGGGTCTTACATAAGCAAATATAAAGCATTCACAATGTAAACATAAAATAATGGGGAGGGGTAACATTAGCAGCTGAGTGGGTCAAGAAAAGACTACTTTAGGAGGTGTCTGAGCTTTGAAGGAAGTTAGTGATTTTAAGACACAGGGAGAGAATTCACTTAAGACAAGGGAGTGAATTCAGTAGGGATGGGAGAATGTATGCAAAGATACAAAGATGATAGGAAATACAAGGTCATGGAAGAAGAACAGCACATGGGTTATGTTAGCTGCATTGGAGGTTGTATAGGGGAGAATAGTGACCCATAATCCTGGAAAGATAACTCAAAGCCAATTTGTGAAGGGTTTTAAATGACAAACAAAAACAAAAGAGTAGCATATTGTACTGGCAACAGCAAGAAGTCACAAGATTTCCTTGAACAGAGGAGTATCATGGTTAGATCTGTGATTTAGTAATATTACTTTCATAATTTGTGGAGGATGAAATTGAGAGGGGATAAACTTTAGCAAAAAGATCAATTAGCAGACTCTTGAACAGTCTAGGAAAAAGGTGATACGAGCCATAATAAGGATGATGGCCATGTGAGTGGAGACAAGGGATCCCTTTAAGAGATGTTATGCAGATAAATCTGATGAGATGAAAATTATCTGAATGTGGAAGTTGGATGAAGAAGAGTGAGGAACATGGGATAATTTGGAGGTTTTGAATTTTTGTGCCTGGAAGGCTGGTTTCCCTACAAAAATAGGGAAGTCAGGAAAAGAGGTGAGTAGCTAAGAAATACAATAATATAATTCACTAGTAAATCCATTTGTTCCTATTTTTTCCCTATAGAACTTCATTTTTGACTGGTTCAATTTTTTTTTCTGAATACTTGATAATGAGTTGTATTTTGGACACATTGATTTTGAATGCCTATGACATCTCCTATTAGAAATGTCCAAATAAATGTGACTGAAGTTCAGGAAAGAGACTAGGGCTGGATATAAAGATACGGGAGTAATCTACACAGAAATGGTACTTTAATCCATGAGAACTGATGAAATCCCAAAGAAAATATAGAAAAAGAAAAGAGGGCTTATGACAGAACTTTGTTATATACCTACAGCAAAGAGACTGAAAAGAAGTAGCCAACAGGTAGGGGAAGAGAGTGAGACAGAGAGAGAAGGAGGGAGGCAGAACCAATCTATGAAAAACTATATAAGAATATATAACTATTCTTATATACTCTCATGTAAAGAGTATATAAGAATAAAGGATAGTTAACAATGTCAGATGATACAGAACAGTAGGAAAGATGAGGATTTGGATTGAGAAAAAATCCACAATGGATTAGGTAATTAAGAGACTGTGGAAAGCAATTTCAGTTGAGTGATAAAGATGAAATCCAAATTGCAAAGAATAAAAGTGGAGAAAGCAGAGGGAAGAGAAGCAAATCATATGCACAGTTGTTTTTTTTTTTGTTTGTTTGTTTTCAGCAGTTTGGCAATGAAAGAGAGAAGTGGTAAAAACAGTTATAAAGAATTGTAGGATCAAATAAAGAATTTTTAGGGATGGGGAAGATCTGAGCATGTTTGTAGATAGCAGAGTCTGAGCTAATAAAGGAGATATTAAAGGTTGAATGATGAATTTCAGTAAGGCATTTGCTGGATAAGATAGAAGAGGATGTGATCAATTGTATTAAAAGGTCAGCTTCAGCGAGAAGAGTCACCTCTTGAGGTAAAGAAGGAAAAAAGCAGGAGTGATGGTAAAAATTCTTAAGATTTAGAGTAGAGGAAAAAGAGCTCATGACAAATGGCCTCTTATCTCAGTAAAACGTTCTGAATTGAGAAGGCAGGAGGGTAAAGAAAAGAAGTATTAGACCCTCCAGTTTGAACAAATTTTATATTCAGCTGTAGTAGATTTGGTCAGGAGAGTGATGTGACTTCTTTCAGGAGGGAAGTATAGCAAATTAGCAAGAGTTAAGGCGATATGTGGTGAGGACAAGGAGGTGTGCAGAGGAAAACTATCATCAAAGGCTGAAACTGACAATGTGCAAGTAGTGTTAGGAGAAGGGGCAAGGAATTTATGAATAGAGGGCAGTGTAAAGTCAAATGGTTTAACTATAGAATCAAAATGGAGAGAAGGAAGGGAAGTCAAGGTAAGGGTGATATCTTGAGGTAACAGCAAGGGCAGAGAATAGGATTACAAGTAGTTAAGCATAAGGAGACATGAAATGAAGAGAAGTTGTGATCTCAGAAAGGAATTTCAAGGAAAGCCTTCTAGAAAAGTGGCAGAATAGGTCAGACAATTCCAAACTCTCAAAATTTTCTCCTACAAAAGATGTAAAATGACACCTCAGGAGAAACATGGAGTGGTTAAAAATAAATAAAATTAGGTGTGGAACAGTGGTCCTCCTGGAATAAATGGAGATCTGAAGAAAAATTCCAAGATCAGATTTGGTCCTTGTGAAGAGTAAACACCTCCAAGCTAGGATCACTTCTGTGTGATCATCTTCATTGCTGAAGAAGACCATGCCATCAGAGACATGATGATATGACTTACACGACTGTTTTGAGTGAGGGAGGGCTGTGCAAGGTCACCAGCCTCACTTTCTCCTCCAGAGCCATCTGAATCCAGTGACCAGATATTCATCAGGATGACTGGAGATGACCCAGGATGAGGTGATTGGGGTTAAGTGACTTGCCCAAGGTCACACAGTTAGTGAGTGTCAAGTGTCTGAGGTGAGATTTAAACTCAGGTCCTCCTGACTCCTGCACTGGTGCTCTATCCACTGCACCTTCTAACTGCCCAGGATCACTTACACAACAAGAGGCAAGCCTTGAGGTTACCTTTACCCCTGGGACAGAGAGGGGAGTTGGCCTTCTGAATCAGAGAATATTAAGGGAACTTCTGCTGACAAAGAATGCCAGATCCAGTGGTGCTGTAGAGACAGGATGGGGATAAGAGTGAGAAAGAACCAGTATGTGTCTGATAAGGGCAGAAGCAGTGAGTAGGGACCACTGACTGTGGGCACTTACAGGAAACTGAAGATCTTGGTTTTTGTCACAGTCCAGAAGTGAGAACTGAAGGAGGATCTGAGGCCAGAGGCACCATTCCACCATATTCAAGAACTAGAGATGATTACAAAACTAAGCTGCTATAAAACACAGACAAAGAAGAAAAAAATATACAGAGAGTTATACAGAATATAGATGAGAATATGAAACATCTCATAAGAAAAACAACTGTTCTGGAAAACAGTTCAAAAAGACAAAACAGAAGAATGTTTACCTGAAAGCAATGATAAAAAAAGAATCTTGGAGCAATAATACAAGAAATAATTAAAGAAAAATTGTCCTTGAGTATTAAAACAAGAGGGAAAAGTAAAAATAGAAAAAAATCCAACAAACATCACCTAAAAGAGATTCTTTAAGGAAAACTCACAGGAAAATTATAGTGAAATTCAAAAATCACTAGCTCAAGGATAAAATGTTATAAGCAACAAGAAAAGAAAATATAATGGGGCCACAATTAGAAGCACACAAGACTTAGCAGTGGTGAAACTAAAAGAGTACAGGTCTTGGAATACTATCTGTTGAAGAACAAAAGAGCTGGGGTTCTGGCCAAAAATACCATGCCCAGCAAAACTAAGAATAATCCTGAATGAAAAGAAGAAAATTTAATGAATTCTCAGATTTTCAGGACATTGTTAAAAAACTGAACTTAAGAAAAGATTTGACATACAAGAGCTAAGAGAAATATAAGATATGTAACAAAAACTAATTACAAAGGTCTCAATTAAGTTCAGGCTGTTTACCTTTTAATTATATAAAATGTAAAACCTTGTGTCGTGGAATGCTATTAGTCATTGAGTAGTTCATAATAAAGAGTATGATATGACTTTAAAGAGTAAAACTATTTAGGAGCAGTTAAAAAGGGTAATTATCTTACACAAAGAAGGTGCCATAGGAATTGAGGAGGCTAAGAAATAGGGAGGTCAGTATTTGAAAGAACGGCAACATGCATATGAAAGTCTGCTGGTATGAGGGAAGGAAATGGGGTAGAAAGACTATGCATGAGGTACTGAACTTTCAGAAAGGAAGGAAAATGACAGGGGAGCAGAAGGAGAAATGTACTCAGGATTGAGTAAGGTGACATATCTGAATAGAGAGAACCTCCAGAAAAGAATAGGTTGCTGAGCATTGGTGGTGGAAAGAGAGTTTGGAAGTGGCAATGTAGAGCAAAACACGTTTCCTATTCCTCATTCTGGATCAGGGGGGGAGGGGGAGGAAATGTGGGGTGGGGAGTGGGAACGACTTTGTGTATAAGGATCCCATTCTATATTTTGTCATTCAAAGTCCTCTCCAAATTTTGTTGCTGTTCACTCGTATCTGATTCTTCACGACCCCATGGACAATAGCTGGCTAGACCATTCTATCTTCCACTCTCTTCAAAAAGTTCATGTCCAAGTTCATGTTCATTGCTTCCATGACGCTAGTTAGACATCTCATCCTTTGCTATCCCTTTATCTTTTTTGCTTTCAATCTTTCCTGCCATCAGGGTCTTTTCCAATGAGTCCGATTTTTCTCATTTGGAGCAAAAGCTTTTAAGCTTCAGCATTTGACCTTCCAACCAACAGTCTAAATTGATTTCTGTAAGTATTGACAGATTTGATCTCTTTGCTGTCCAAGGGACTCTCAAAAGTCTTCTCCAGCACCGCAATTAGAAAGCATCAGTTCTGCAGAGCTCAGTTTGTCTTCAAGTCCAGTTCTAACAGACATACAATGTTACTGGAAAAACCACAGCTTTGACTATATGGAACTTTGTCAGCAGGGATGTCTCTGCGTTTTAGTATGCTGTCCAAACTTGCCATAGCTTTTCTTCCAAGTATTGAGAGTCTTTAAGTTTCATGGCTGTAGTCACTGTCTGCAGTGATATTTGATCCCAAGAATCTGACACTGCTTCTGTTTCTTCTCCCTCCATTTGCCAGAAAGGGATGGAACCAGTTATTGTGATCTTAGAGTATTGTTACTTGGTTTGTTTTGTTGGGGTTTTTTATGTCATGCTGCAAGGCTGCTTTTACACTCTCCTCTTTCACCTTCTTCAAGAGCTTTCCTAACTTTTCACTTTCTGCCCTCAGAATGGTATCATCTGCATAACTGAGATTATTGGTATTTCTCAAAGCAACCTTATTTACAGGTCCTCTATAATTTGGCATTATCTTATGTGCTCAGTTGTATCATCAATTACTCATTCAATCAACAAGTATTATTTAAGCACGTAGTAGGGGATGAGCACTTTTGTGGGCACAAAGATACAAGGACAAAAAAATCAAACTGACCAATCTTCTAGAAATTTTACGTTTTATTAGGGAGATAATATAAACTACAAGTTTATGTGAAATGTACACAAAACAAATATAAATATACATTCATACAAAATATGCACTGGGAAATGACAACTAATAAAACAGGCCTAAACAATGTCCCTACAGTAAATACTGAATATGCCTTTGATCTTTCTGGGAATGTCTTCCTTCCCTATCTTTACCTCTTGAATGCCTTGCCATCCTTTAAAATCTAATGAAAAGGTCACTTCCTTCATGAAGTTTTCTTAGTAACTGTTTACCTTTCCTTCTCTGATCTCACATGGTATTATTTTGTATCTCTCTGATACACTTCTCATGCATAGTGTTGTTTTATTTACATATATGTCACATCTTAGTAGATTAAAAACTTCATGAGACCAGACACTTATGTCTTATCTAAATTCTACATCTTTCTGAGTGCTTAGCACAACAGAGTACACAGTGCTTTGAACGTAGTATATATTGTAAAAATTTACGTTGAATTGAACATTGAAATTTGTGTTGATTCAAGTAATTTTACGAGTCATATGTCTGGCAAGCAGAAGTGAGGTTCAGAACCAAGCCTTCTGATTCCCAGTCTAGTGCTCTTAAAGATCTTTATAATACTTATGAAGAGACAAGACTAGAACACACACAGGTGTGCACATACCCATACATACAAATGCACACACATACACACACACACAGACTTTCACCCTGCATAGGTAATCCCTTCATAATGCTTTGGGACTTAAATTATTGGATCCCTCCTTTCTCTTGCCTCCACCAATTATTCCCGTGCAACTCCCAGATGTAACTCTCACCCTGCTCATGTAATTCGTGGAACCATTGGAATGTGGATGATTAAACTCCAAGATTAGTGTGCTGAAAGGAAAGATGAGGTATGGACTGAAAAATGATGAGACATTCATGCAAGATTTGAAATAAAAACACTGGAGAATGTAAAGAATACCCTGGACTTCTCATTCTTTTGAAACTGGGGAAAACATAGTAAGCACTAAATATGAATGACAAAGATGTGATTGAAAAGTCTATTAGAAAGATTCAAAGTATTCTTTCAAGAACAGAAAATGAGTCCCAATTGTCAATATTTGTACACATGGGTTTGGGAAGACAAAGTAAGTGCTTCGGAATCAAGATTTCAGTAAAACCCCAAATTCTCCTCATTACATATATATATATATATATACATATACATATACATATATATATATATATGTATATGTATATATATATATATACACACACACACATATAATGTGTATATTCTTAAATATCATAATATTATAGTATATGTATACATTATATATAATACATAATGTCTATATACACATATGATGTACAATTTCCAAAATATAAATTAAATCAATATATAAAATTTTTAAAGCATAAAATCAAAGAATAAATTTTATAACTATACTATCATCTATTATACTTTATACCTATTATACTTTATTAATAAAGTAAGCTAGGTGGCACAATGGGTAGTGCTAGGCCTGAAGTCAGAAAAACTTATTTTCCTACTTTCAAATCTGTCCTCAGACACTTATTAGCCTGAGCAAGGTTAGTTCATGACCCTGAGCAAGTCACTTAATTCTGTTTGCTTCAGTTCTTTATCTATAAAATGAGCTAGAAAAGGAAATGGCAAATCACTCTAGTATCTTTCTCAAGAAAACCGCAAATAAGGTCTCAAAAAGTCAGACATGATTGAAACAATTGAATACCAACAACTTTATCAACAAAGCACATTATAAACACTGAGTAAAGACATATGTAACCACCAAATCTGTTTCATTTTTGTCTTTGCATTCCCAGAATTTTCCACCACACCTGGCACCTATTATTATAGGTGATACAAATAGTATTCTCATTTTGGACATAAAGAAATTGGGGCTGATAAAGACAAAGTAACTTGTTCACAACTTCATATTACAGAAAGTGGGAAAGTCTCTATTCTGACCTAGCTCTTCTCAATCTAAGTCTGTTTTCCATTATATTATATTGTGATTTTATATCCATAACAATATTAACTGAGAGAAGAGGGGACCAAATCAAAATAGTGGAGTAAAAGCAGGGATTTCCTTGAGCTCTCCCCCTAAACTCCTCAAAATACCTGTAAAAATGACTCCAAACAAATTCTAGAGCTGCAGAACCCACAAAATGACAGAGTAACTCAAATCTCCAGCCCAAGATGGCCTGGCAGGTCCACAGGAAACCTCTATCACAACAGGCTGGGAATGGTACAGGCGGGGTTGGTGCAGGCCTCTGGGTACTGAATCACTGGCAGCTATGGAAGTTTCCAAACTTCCCAATCCACAAGCCCCAAAGACAACATAGAAGGTCAATAAGAAAATTCTGTGGAACCTGGTCTGATTGGGGTTCGGCCACAGCCCTGGGAGTGGAGGAGGAAGCAAGAGTCAGAGGTGGAGGTAGGAGAAACAGTGGCTGCTTCTATAGCTCCAGGACCACAGATAGTGGGGGGTGGGGGGTGGCAGGGTGGAGCTGCTGATATAAAACTTCTTAAGCCTAGGATAGTCCACAGCCCTACCCTACCACATACTGAAAGCAGACCTCTACCTTTACAAAAAAGCCTGTATCTGTATGGGAACATGAGCAAACAGCATAAAAAAAAATTCAAGACTATAGAATCTCACTTTGGTGATAAAGAATATCACAACATACAACCAGAAGAAGACAACAAAGTCAAAGTACCTACATCAAAAGCCTCAAAGAAAATATGGATCAGTCACAGGCCATGGAAGAGCTCAAAACGAATTTTGAAAATCAAATAAGAGAAAAAAAGGAAAAATTGGGAAGAAAAATGAGATTTGTGCAAGAAAATCATGAAAAATGAGTCAACATCTTATTAAAGGAGACCCCCCCAAAAAATACTGAAGAAAATAACACCGTAAAAATAGAATAACCCAAATGACAAAAGAGGTCCAAAAACTTAATGAGGAGAAAAATGCCTTAAAAGCAAGATTGGTCAAATGGAAAGGAGGTTCAAAAGTTCAGTGAAGAAAATAATTTATTTAAAATTAGAATGGAGCAAATGGAAACTAATAACTTTATGATCAATCAAGGAATTATAAAACAAAACCAAAAGAATAAAAAAATAGAAGACAATGTGAAATGTCACATTGGAAATACCACCAACCTGGAAAATAGGTACAGGAGAGAGAATTTTAAAATTATTGAATGGACTGAAAGCCATGATCAAAAAAATAGACCCTAGATATTTTCTTTCAAGAAATTATCAAGAAAAACTACCCTGATATTCTAGAACCAGACGGTAAAATTGAAAATGAGAGAATCCATCCATCATCTCTTTAAAAAGATCACCAAAAAAAAATTCTTAGAACTACTATACTCAAATTCCAGAGTTCCCAGGTCAAGGAGAAATCATTGTAAGCAGCCAGAAAGAAACAATTTGAGTATTGTGGAAATATAATCAGGATAACACAAGTTCCAGCAGCTTCTACAATAAGAGATTGAAGGGCTTGCAATATGATATTCTGGAGGTCAGAGGAGCTCGGATTAAAATCAAGAATCAAACCTGATGAATACTCATCAAACCTGAGTATAATACTTCAGGAGAAAAAAAATGGAATTTCAATGTAATAGTGGACTTTCAAGCATTCTTGATGAAAAGACCAGAGCTGAATAGAAAATTTGACTTTCAAACATGAGAATCAAGAGAACCATGAAAAGGTAAACAAGAAAGAGAAATCATAAGGGACTTATTAAAGTTGAATTCTTTACATTCCTACATGGAAAAATAGATAGATAGACAGACAGAGGCACGGAGTGAGTTGAATATGAAGGGATGATATCTAAAAATAAAGTTAAGGGATGAGAGATGAATATATTGAGAGAAGGATAAAAGGAGAAATAGAATGGGGTAAACTATCTCAAATAAAAGAAGCAAGAAAAAGTTCCTCAATGGAGAGGAGAAGGGAGGAGGTGAGAGAGATTGAGTGAACCTTATCCTCATCAGATTTGACTGAAGGAGGGAATGATAAACACACTCAAGTTGTTATCTTACTCTACAGGAAAGTGGAAGGGAAGGGGATAAGGGTGAGGGAATGATAGAAGGGAGGGCAGATTGGAGAACAGAATGGTCAGAAACAAACACTTTTGAAAAGGAATGAAATTGAAAATAAATTAAGTGAGGGAGGGATAGGATGAAGGGAAATGTATTTAGTCTTTCACAATATGACTATTATGAAAGCATTTTGCATAAGTACACATATATGACCTACATTGAATGGCTTGTCTTCTCAAAGAGCGTGGGTGGAGAGGGAAGAAGGAAGAGAATTTGGAACTCAAAGTTTTAAAAACAAATGTCAAAAATTATTTTTACTTGCCAATGGGAAATAATATAGACAATAGGGTATAGAAATCTATATTGTCTTACAAAAAATGAAGGGGGAAGGAGATAAAAACAGAGGTGGTCATAAAAGGGAGAACGGACTGAGTGAATGGGTAATCAGAATGGGTAACCATATCAGGGTGGGAGGAGGAGAGATATGGGGAGAAAGTCTGGAATTCAAAATCTTGTGGAAATGAATGTCAAAAAACTAAAAATGAAGAATAGAAAACAAGAACTAAGAGAAAATGATTTTCTAGGAACAATGGTCTATTTTTAATAGATAGTAATTTAGTCTGTTGGTCAGTAGGAGTGGGGATATGTATTCATGCATTCCTGAGAATTATACATAAATTGCAGAGAATGAAAGTAGTTTCTATTACAATGTCACCATAAGAAAATGTAAGAGTTCATAAAGGGGGAGGAAGGGAAGAAAGACGAGAAAGGTAACTCTTATGCAGTAAAGAGGCGCTTTCCTATGTCCTTCTTTTTCATGGATGTGATTTTATGTCATGCATTTAACTATCTCCAAAGCCTAGAAAATCAGACAAAAAATTAATTAAGATGATTAGTAGCCTCAACAAAATAGTATGAAGTAAAATAAACCCACAAAAACATCTCCCTATTTCTTTAAATACTAATAAAATTTAGGAAGACATAGAAATTCTATTCAACAGAATTACAAAATTCATATCTACGAGCAAGCCTATCAAAACATATAAAAGTATAGAAATACAATAATACACACAAACAATAAAGACAATTGCAGAGATGACCATGGTTCATGGGTAGACGGTGACAATATAAGCAGAATGTAAATATTACTTAGTTTACTGCTTTAGCAAAACATCAACCAAAATATCAAGTTGATTTTTTCTCAATAACAAAATAGTTACAAAATTCATTTGGAAAAACAGGAAGTCTAAAATGTCAAGGGGAATAAGGAGCAAAAGTAAAAATAAAAGGGGTGTAAGATTTCTAGTTGTAAAATTTTATTATATTTGGAACTGATTTAACAAAGCAGAAAAATAGATTATTGAAACAGACTTAAATAAGCAAAAACACAAACTTAATTGAATATTGTAACGCAATATGTGCTAAAGCTAAGAAGATAAATTTCTGGGGAGAAGATCCTCTCTTTTTGACAGGAACTACTGGAAAAACTTGAACATAGTTGTTGGGAGAAATTAGGTTTAGACTACTGTTTTACACCATCAACCACGTATAAATTCAAAAATGGATGTGTGACTATAAAAAAAGTTAAGGCACTAAAAAAATAACGGGAACAAAATCATTTATTTCTCACTTCTGTGCCAAAGAACAAGTTAAACAAAAAACAGAGAACATGAAGTACAAAACCAACAATTTTATCTATGCAAATTTAAAGAGGTTTGGAGGAATAAAATAGGAAAATGGTAGGATCAGAAACATATTTGCATTAAATATCACCAATAAATGTCTTATCTCTAAAATATAAGGTTCACTATAGCAAGAGTCATTCCCCAAGAGATAAGTAAATAAATGATGGGATGAATTTTTCAAATGAAAAATCACAAATTCTAAATGACTACATGAAAACATACTAAAAATCACTAATTTTAAGAGGAACCCACATGAGGTTTTACTTCATACTATGAAATTAGTCAAATGACAAAAAATGGGAATAGTCATTGTTGTAAAGGTTGTGGAAAATATCTATGTGTGGTTGGCGATTATGTAAAGTAGTTTAATGGTTTTAATATCAATTTGGCATTTTCCAAGAAAAGAGATTGACGCTTTTGATTCCTTTACTCAGCTACTCAACTAATAGAGATATACCACTCAACAAGTCAAAGATAGAAACAAAGCCCTAATATATACACTCCAAGATTCATAGACAAATTTTTTGTGGTAGCAAAGAAATAAAAACAAAATGGTTGCCTATCAATTTTAAAGTAATAGGGGAAAGGGAGACTATAGTAAATTTTTGCATCTGGTATCATTATGAAATAAGATCTGAAAACTATAAGTAGTTCATGGAAACAAAGGAAGATTTGTATATAGTGAATTGGAACCAAGGAGTTAGGTGGTACAGTAGATGGAGTGCTGGGCCCAGAATCAGGAAGATTCATCCTCATGAGTTCAAATCTAACCTCAGACACTTACCAGGTGACCCAGAGCGAATCACTTAATCCTGTTTTCTCAATTGCCTCATCTGTAAAATGAGCTGGAGAAAGAAAAAGCACATCTCTCCAGTATCTTTGTGAAAAAAAACCTTAAATGGGGTTACAAAGAGTCAGGTATGACTAAAATGACTGAACAACAACAATAAAACAATATATAAATGGAAAGATTACTAGAAAACTGACAGATAGATAGATAGATAGAGATAGCTATATATAAAACTTATGGACATGTTGTTTTCAGATATCCCTTTCTTTTAACTTGTTCCTTTTCAAAAGAGAAGATTTGATCTGGAGGGGATGGGAATGAAATTACTAAGGTAAAAACAAAAGACATTATTTAAAATGAAGTTTAAAAAGATAACTGTTTAGTTCACCAACCAAGTTCTCTCCCTTCTAGGGTTGATACCCTCGGACTTTCATATAGTAAAGACTACATTCTAGATAGTGGATTTTAGATTGTAGATTTAGAATTGGAAAATGATGTTAAAGTTCATCTATTCCGCTCCCCTTATCATCTATAAAAAACTGTCCCACTTTCATAGAAATGATAAAAAAAAAAGTGTCATGACAAAAGCAACACTTTTATTTTAAGTACTCAAATATTTGTTGTTTTGATTTAATTGGCCACAATAATGAGGTCTCCAATTCAAATTAACCCCATGGCATTTAGCCTTTATCTAACTGACTTGTGATAAGGTAGCATTAATAATATTTGGCACATTCCTAAGCAATAGGTTTTCTATTTATGATTCAGTTTACCTTATTAAAACAATGGAACACAAAATTTTTCAAATCATCACTTTGGGGAAATTTTAATGGATTTCATTATAATTTTGTATTTGACAATAGGATACTAAGTCACATAATTGTTCTAAGAACTGTACATCATAGACATTAAACATAGTTCCTTAAATTTTGGTCATTTTAACTTCATGTGAAGAAAATGACATAAATAGCTAATGTTTGTATTTAACCCAATTCAGCTTCTCTCATAAAAAGGACATTTTTTTCAGAAATACTAATGAACTGAACATTATTGTAGACTACATTTCCTTAAATGGACCCATGATCTCAGCAGTGTAATATATTTTTCATTTACTTTGTGAATGACTTTGTATTCAATTAAAGTGACTTTATACCATCTCTAAACAGAGGCATATAGGAAGCCCCTCCAATGAGGAAGCCCTCAAGAGACCTTGATAAACATCCTATGTATTTGCTACTCAGGTGTCAAAATGTTTTTCCTAAATCTCTCTCTTTCTCTCTCTGTCTCTCTCTCTCCTTTCCTCTCTCTTTCTCTGTATGTCTTTGTCTCCCTCTCTGTCTCTCTTTCCCTCTCTCTGTGTGTGTGTGTGTGTGTGTGTGTGTGTGTGTCCCTCCTCCCATTCAGAAACCCTAATGGCATCCTACAATTTCTAGGATCAAATATAAAACCCTCTCTTTGACTTTTGATTCCTTTCATAACCTGAACAACCCCTGCCCAACCTTTCCAGTCTTCTGACATCTTATACCGCCCAAGTATTCTGAATTTCAGTGATGTTGGTCACTTCATTTTTCTTCAAACTCCATCTCCCAATCCCATGTATTTTTAGTCACTGTCCCCAATGCTTGGAATTCTCATTTCTCATATCCTCACTTCTTTTGGATTCATTGAAGTTCCAGATAAAATGATATATTCTACAAGAAGTAGATCTCCCTTATCTCCCAATCTTCCTTGACTCTGTTGTCTTCTCTCTGTTAACCTTCTCCATTTTATTCTCCAAATTATCATGTATATAGGTTGCTTATGCATGGTTGTTTAAGCGTTGTGTCCCCCATTAGACAGTGAACTCCTTCAGAGGAGGGTCTGGTTTTTGCCTTTCTTTGTATTTCCAATGTTTAAGAAAATGCCTGGCATACAGCAGGCACTTAATAAATGTTTAATTGATTGACTATTGGCAAACACTTTACAATGATGATAACTTTCTCTTATCTGCCTCTTAAAGTTAATCACCAATGTACTATTGAATAAAACTCTCTGTGGTTAAATTTCAGATATTTTTGTATGATTTTAAAATGTGGATAGAAGTTATCTCACTTGAGGAGAATTTAAAGTAAGATTTTAAATTAAATTAAATGCTTTTATGAAATAAATAACAGCAAGACATCATATATTTACATATATTTTTGTTATTTCTACAGCTGCAAAAATTTGCGCCATATAAATCATTTGTGAAAACCTATATGATATCCCTTTTTTCATGTCTTCATCAAAGATACCCTTGATATATTCATAGACCATGTTCATAAAGATTTTTATAGAAGTGATAGCTTATGAACATGAATCACTAGTGGATGATGTTTTCTTATTTGTTTTTGACAAGGGAAAAAGCGTAAAAGTAGCGTCTGTTTTTTTCCATTCTTTTGGCATCCTCCAATCTTTGAGGCAGCTTGAGAATTTAATCCTGTATGCCTGTAAAATTAGGTCATCTCCAGCACAATTCTTCTATATAAATTTGGCCAAATCCAGCCCCTCTTTTTGGGTAGGTAGATGATTCAGTGGATGGGTCTGGAGCCAGGAAGACTCATCTTCATAAGTTCAAATCCAGCTTCAGATTAACTGCATGACCCTGGTGTGTCCCTTAACACTGTCTCAATTTCCTCATCTACCAAATGAGCTGGAGAAGGAAATGGTAAACCACTCCAGTATCCTTGCCAAGAAAACTCCAAATGGGGTCATGAAGAATTGGACAGGACTGGAAAACAACTGCACAACAACCACAAAACTCCTCTTTCAAACTACTCTCTCATAAGTGCGATTGTCACTTTGTGACATGGGAAATTCTGCACTGAAGGGGTAGAGTATGCCACCAGCATCATCAATGAAGAGAGTTCACCACAGAAAGCTTGCAGATCAATTTTGTTTCTTGTCTATTTGCTATTATTACCACAATGGGAAAGTAAGGGCAATTGATATGTGGAACAGCGAGGTGGGAGGGTTTTTTTCCCCACTGAACCTGCATCTAGTCAACCCATAAAAACAGCAATGATGAGCTTCTGCCTGCTTTTTGAATAGTGCCTTATACCAAACTGCGGACTGTATTGTAAGAATGGGACTGTATTGTGAAGAGGAAAAGTATAATCAGTACTGTTGCTGTGGTGGCCAGCTGTCTGCACGCTCTCTCTAATTCTGTCTCTCTCTGTCTCTGTGTCTCTCCTCCTACTCTCCCTGTCTTTCTCTGTCACGGTCTCTCAATCTTCATTTCTCTGTCTCCCTCTCTATCTCTTTGTATGTCCTCATATCTTTCTCTGTCTCTTTCTCTGTCTATCTGTCTCTGTTTCTGTGCATGTATCTCTGTGTGTCACTCTCTCTAATTCTCTGTTTCTCTGTTCCTCTCTCCACAATAATATATTATAAGGAATGTATAGAGTGTTCCAGAAGGAATAGTACCTCTGTTATAAGGGCTTGCCCTTTTGTGGCCTGCTCATCTACCTTTGGTACCCATCTGTCACACAACTCTCATCAGTGGCTGCAAGGAGTAGTAGCAAGTACATTGGCCACACCCTAATAAAACTGTGTTGACAGATAAGATAAACCAGGTAAAGGGTAACCAACCCATAAGTGAGTTAGGGGGATCTCTACCACAAGCATGTGAAGACTTCTCCCAGAAGAAGGGATGTATTAGAACAATTTGTTCCAACAGTCATGAAGGTGGCTAAATCAGGTGCTCTGGAGTACTTTGATCTCAGTCAGACATTCAAGATGGTAAGGTCATCCACTGCATCCTGGGCCACTGTCAGTCATCCTGACTTCTCTCTTGCCTCTGAACTTCAATGACCCAAGATGACTTTGTACAGCTCTGCCTCACTTAAATATAATTCATAAACATGTCAAGACATCACCCTGTGATGTCATTGGTCTTCTTTAAAAATGACGGACAAACAATATAAGACATGACCTTTCTAGAGAGAAAAACCAAAGATTCATTTTTAAAGTTCTTTGCTTATTATGAGATTTATCAAGCTCTTAATAAAAAATTTTTTTTAAATAATATTAGCTCAATCAGTCTCTGGGTGGCTTCTAAACAACCAAACTATAATGAGAATGCCCTGATAGTTAAACAATCAGAATATACCTATGCCACTTCCCTGACAACAGTGAGGATATTTCTATAAGATAACAAAGAAAAAATTTTTACTTAAAGGAATCAGGTTTACCAAAAATACCATTGCATTGATAAAAATTTATGTAAATAGAACAGTGAACTTGTCAACTAAATCTCTGTCTAATAGGATGGAGCAGAGTAGAAAAAGTGGACAGAAAAGGATATTACACTATTCATTGGGACTTTATAGCTGGGGAATGTTCATTAAATTTTTTGCCTCCCACACTGGTCCTTATTTTCCATTCTACTTCCTATTCACAGCTACTGTCAGGAATTTGAGAAAAAGGTTCCAAATCCCAGAATATTCAGTAAGTATCTAGCTAAGCACAGAGAAGACTCCATTATACAGTGGAGTCACCAGAATCAACCTGCAGTCCATGGAGGAATGTTATACAAGAAATCCAGGGGGGCGAAGCCAACCAAGATGGAAGAGTGAGAGCAACGACTCACCTAAGCTCTTGGACAAACTCCTTCAGGTACCTCTGAAAGGAGAATCTGACCAAATTTTGGAGATGCAGAATCCAGTGGGAGACAGAAGGTGACAGTTTCGGAGCTCAGGTTGGACTGGAAGGTCCACGGGAAGGATCTGTTCCATGGGGGTGAGACCACAGTGCACAGTGCAGCGCTGGCCAGCACAGCAGAGCAGAAGGGACCCGAGAAACCTGAGCGGAGGGCAGAACCAGAGGAGCAGCACCAAGGGTGGGAGACAAGCCGAACTGAGTCAGTGAGAGCCACAGAGCACCAGATATCAGCACAGCAGCTCCTGAGACCTTCAGCCTGAAGATCAAACTTCAGTAAGTCACCTAATTGAATTTCCGGGAGCCAGGATGGCAGAGTGATCAGTAAATGCTCTCTCCTCCCCGCCTGATGACTATGAAAGAACCATAAAATATTTCCCCAGAAAAGTCCCAGATCAGCAAAAACAGCAGAAGGAGGCCAATAGTCTCATAACACCTGGGACAAGGAAAATAGCTAAGGGAGATTCCTTCTATGGTGGCAGAGGCAAACCGGAAGGGGAGAGGACCCAGGCCAGAGAAAACTTGCACTAGGATCCAGCACCAGGAGAGGAGACCCAAGAGGGGTGGGAACATGCATTAGCATCTAGGCATGCCTCAGCTGTCCAGGGGAATCAGAAAGACAATAGGGCAGCTGGGATTACCAGCTCCTGAGCTTGCCTTTGCCTCAGGTCAGCTGAGGAGATCTCCTGTGAACAGACCACTCCTCCCCCACACTTAACAAGCTAAACCCAGGGCTGACTGGGGAAACACCAAAGAAAAACCTGCTTTTAGCTTTTCACACATCAGCTCAGCAAAAAGTTCTCTAGCTTTGGACTGAAAGAACCAGAAGCCACAACACTCAATCAATATTATGAATAAGAAAAAGCAGAGGAACGAAAGAACCATAGAATCCTTCTATGGGGATAAGGACCAAAACACAAACACCAAAGAGGTCAGTGCTGAGACTGTACTTCCATCTGAATCTTCAGAAAGGACTATGAACTGCTCGCAAGCACAATCAGCTCTCCTGGAACAGCTGAAGAATGAAACAGAAAATGAACTGGCCAATGATCTTAAAATTATTAAGAAAGAATTCACTGATGAGAACATCTCT